>JAYRBT010000177.1:53383120-53461002 GCA_036023395.1 Myiotriccus ornatus | reverse complement strand
ATTCTGTGATTTGTTAGGGCAGGACGGCAGTGAGGTAATAAGAAAATTATTCCCATTTGTTTTAAAACTATTGAACCAATGAAAATGATTTTCGGTTTTTATATCTAGTAAAAATGGCTTTTACCAAGTTTTCTTTATAAAATAACATTGTTCCCTGAAACCACCATTATTTAATAATTCTGGAGCTGTTTGAGGAAGCAGATCAGAGAGCACAAAGCTTAAGGAAGAGTTCCTGCAAAAAAGTTTGGAACAAAATCTGATTTAAAACCAAATCTTGTATAAACACTAATGGATATAGATACAGCAAATGAAGGGGCATGTACTTATAATTCATTATCAAAAAAGGATTTTTTAAAACGAATAATTAAGAATTTGTAATGTCTTAACAATTGGGAGATTATTTTAAATAACTGAGCATGCAACTGTCATTCAGTGCAATAGAATAAAGACTCGCTCCCAAACACTGAGCATTCAGATCTCTAACAAAAGGAGTAACTCTCTTTCTGACCTACATAAGAATGTGAGATTAGAATACAATTGTTTGCTGATGACCGAAGGAGACATTAGTGTTTGCTGGTTTTAATTAGACATTTTGTTTTTACAGGATAGATTTGTTAAGCTGAGAGGTTAGAGTAACTGCATGTTTATTAAAAACAATCCTGCATCTTCTCCTTCCAGGAAAGATACTGTACTTTATTTATGAAAAATCAGAATGTTTAAGTATGTTCTTTAACTGCCTTTTTTTTTTTTTTTTTTTACAACAGAGTACTTGCATTCATTTGGTTACATTTCTTAGTGTTTCTCTCCTTTTCATGTGAAAGCTTGCTATATCAAGCATTGTATTCAGATGGAAATTAGAATCATAGTTTCAGTATGTTCTGCTATTTTTTTTTTTATTTTAAAATACAGATTTTATCAAAGTCAAGTTTTCCATAAGAAGATTATTTTCCTACCACTTAGTTTTAATAACCTCCATTTCTATGGCACGGTGAATCAGTTAAAAATGAAATCTATGCACAATAGTAATCTGAAATGCTGCAGTTAGGGGTTATCTGAACATTAATCTGGGTCTACCTGAATTTCTTTATGGTCTGGTTTTGCGTCTGGACTGTGTTTCCCCTGATACAGTGTCTTTTTTTATGTTGTAGGAGGTGGTGGCACATGGGGTGAAGCTTGTCAAATCATAGAATAAAACAGGAAAATGAACAAAAGATTCCTATGGAGATTACAATAAGTACCCCAAAAAGTATTTTGATATTCTGAAGTATGCAAGCATTTAATCTGTCTCAGGCATAGTTCATTTTTAAGACATTAATTTTGGATCTTAAAAGTAAATTTCCACAATTTTCCCACAATTTCCTATGGGGCAGAAATAGTTTTCTGTTTTCTCCCCAAACAACTCTAGTTGTGGCTTGTTGCAAAGTCAGGAAATGTAACAACAATACAGCAAAGGGTCCAGGTATGTTATTAATCTGGAAAAATAATCTTATTTCTGAGCCAGAAATCTTATTTCTCAGCCTCACTGACTGAGCATCTCTACACAACAATGGCAAGTAGGAGCTCCTTTGGAATTTTCAGCAGTGTGATTTGAAAGAGTGCATCCCTAATTTGTAGAACAATTAAATTGTTCATTAGCAATGCTCTGTCACAAAACCATTTGCAGAGGATACAAAAGTAGTTACATTTCAGAGGATTTGTAGTCTTTTATAAATTTCTACAGTGTATAATAATGCGAATGCCTGTCATTTCCCGACTGCTCTGTCTTGCAAAATCAAGTTTAATGTAGGTGCAGAACAAATAAAATCTTTACATTAGAAAGATTTAGAGGCAAGCATGGTTTGTACAATATTTTGTAATGAAAAAAAACTTGAAGCAGGGGTTGATTGAAAAGTAATTTTTAATTTAACAAGGTGTATGGAGACATTTGAGTAATTAGGAGAACAGGTCACTGTAATGCTACTAATGTGAAAAGTTGACACTTTTGAATTTTCCTTAATAAACCAAGAGATCCATGTTACTTCAATCAAGACAAGGCTATTTGTCTTTTCACAAAGTTGTAATTCTCTTGCTATTAATTTATAATGGAATCACAAGTCATTTAATAACTGAAAAACAGTCTTGTCCTTTGTTTAATCAAGAGCAGTTTGGTCATTTAAAGCAATGTAAAAAGTATGTCTCAGAGAGAGGTGTGGGGGATGCCTCAAGTGAAATGATAGAAGCCACAAGTGCCACTGCCTTAGGATTCACTTCACCATTACTGCCAAATAAGGTTTCTCTAATGATAAATCTGGAAGCAGAGGAGCATCTGCTCCAGATTTTACTACTGACCTCTAATGAAAAAGCAATTGAGCATGACTTCTTTTTATGAAGGCCTGATTTCTTAAATACTAATAATAATCCCAGTTGATTTGAGTAGCAGCATTTTATAAAATCTTTTCTATTATAAATGACAAAAATCCTGACGCTGAAAGCACCATTTATCTCCATGGGGGCACTACCACTACAATTCCCAGTGTAAATGGTACTGTGTTCCAAGTGCTTGTGATCTAATCCTGCTCAGTGGATTATGTGGCTGCCTGGAGGAGCCCTGTAATCAGCTGGGAACACAAGTCCCGCTGGCTGCTAGGACTGGTGGCCTCAATGAGTTACTGTCCTGATAATCTCCCTCCTCCTCCCCGGCCAATTACTCATACTACTGTCATCAGGCAGATCAGTACCTGCTTTGTTTTTCAAAAATGTGATCATTTCTGCCTCCCTTGATGGCATTGCAGCGTTACATAAAGGCATTACAGCAAGATTAAAAGCCCTTTGGAGCCTATAAAAGAAAAAAGCTGAGCAGTTACTGAATGGCTCTGAAAAATAGATAAATTTTATAACTGTAATTATTACCTAACAGCAACAGCAAACTAAACTACACAGGTTAACCTTTAATTTGCAATTCAAATGTGAATCACAGTCATTTAAGCACTGCGGTAACTTGAGGTGATTGATATGAATCTTGAACCTTAAGGACAATTACTTTGTGTAGAGAGGAAATTAGATGATCAGAAGTGAAATATTGCAGTTCTGGTGAAACTTGGGGGAACAGATACTGCAATATATACATGCAGCAAAAACTAAGGCAGCTTACAGACCCTTGAATTGACAGTTGTTAGTTGAGCTATTCTGGTGCACACTAAAATCTAAATTATGTCTGAAGTTGAGTGGAAAATGGATTACAAAGCTAGCTATAAATGACAGAAATAGTATAATCGAAAAAGGTGATATCAGTTCCTCTGTGGAAGCCGAAGAGTAGGGTAGTATTCTGTTCTTTACTAAAAAGAACTCACACAACTTGAAATTTTATTCTAGGAAGGAGAAAGCCATTGCCTGAAAAAAAGTTAGGAACAGCATGTACCAGTTATGCAAATCTCGATTGCACATATAGGTAAGAGACCTGGTTCAGCAATAACTTTACAGCACATTCAGTTTTACACAATTCTTCTCTGTGGTGTGTTTATATCAGTACAGAAAGAGGATATTTCAGAGAGATGTGAAATCAGAAAAAATAATAAGGGTAATTAATTTCATGTGAGGATATTTAACTCTGAGAGGGTAATGTTTCTTCACGAATAAAGGTGCAGCTTTAAAAACATATATACACAGTTACCTCTAATACTGTATTCCTGATCTAGGGGAATGAACCAGCAAGCTTGCTAGTGGCTAAAATCTGAAATAACTCAGGTGTATTACAGCCTGCATGTGTTCTCTCCAATCTAAAAACCTGTTCTTTATCCTCTATTAATATATATTTTCCTTTCTGTGTTAACCTAGACACGAGTAGTAGGGCTCAGTTCTGCAGCTCTTTCTTTCTACATTCAATTCCTACATTTAGTGGAAGTTATACAAAAGCAAGGAGACATTGGCTTTCAGATTTTTTCATTGGAATAATTTCTCCTGACAGTTCAGAAGATTATTCTGCTAATGTTTGAAAAGCAAGGCTTTTTAAATTCAGTTTATAAAACTTTATTTTCTGGAGGTACGTTTTTCTTTTAAGTCACAGAAGTGTATAGGAGAAGCCAAAGCCACCTATTATATCACTGCTAAACAGAAGAACTCTAATAACTTAATCCAGATGTCCTATTTAGCAGCCTTCCCTTCAGTAATAGTCCATATGCTCTTCAATTAACTCTTAGGTCTTTCTTTTAATGATGTACAGAATGGTATATGCACATACTATGGGACAGAGATTACCTTCAAGCCTGGAGCTACTTGCTATTTAAAAGCAGTTTTACTGCTATGATACCCCTCGTATTTTGGAAAGTTTCTTCTTAAAGTAATCTGTCATTTCTTTTATGATGACCTCAAAACGTTTAAGGAAAATATTTGATTGAATATTTCACTGTTTGTAGTTTGTTGAAATTCATAACTGATTTTTGCAGCAGAATACCTTGAAGTTGGGAGATTTTGGATCTTGTAGGAGTATCTGTTCTCAGCAGGCATGTAAGGGATGTGCTTCCCCACGCTGGTACCGAGCACCTGAATGTTTGCTTGCAAATGGCCACTATAGTTACAAAATGGGTATGTGAAGTGCTGGCTGTGAAATCACAAGGCACATGTTCAGTGGAGGGCTTTTCTTATTGTTATTCAAGATAATCAAAGGTAAATAACTCAAATTAAGAGCACGTGGTAATATGATCTTCGTCTCCATGGATTTGTGGAAGCTTCTTCTGTGCTTAATCTGCAGGATTCATGAGGCAGTAATCCAATCTGGCCTGGCACTCTCTTCACCCTATGGCAGTTAGTAATAAAGCAGTTGCATATTCCAGAGAACATAGTACAACCAACATTATAACCATTTTATTTAAAAAGAAAATAACATTTTTGAACATTTTCCCCTCCCAATGACTTCATATTTAGTACAATTTTATTGTTTCTGCTTTTCTCTGTGTAGAGTATGGCTCATTTCCTCTCATGAGCATCACTAACTATCCTCAGTCTAGTTAATACACTCGGTGATAAAATATTTCCCTCTTTTTCGACTTGCTAATAGTTTTTGCAAAACCAGAGGAGATTAGAGAATACACTCCCTCTGATTTATGACTTTGATTTATAGTATAGTGTGTTTAAGACCCTGGTGCTGTTTAAGACCTCAGGTACTGGGATATTTTGAAACCGGATTCTGATGGAGTTCAGGAAAGCCCAGATTAAAGTGCTTTAAGCTTTTTGCTGCTGATGAAACTATAACTCAAAAAATTTGTCACTGGTCTTCAAGAAAAAAGGAGAAATAACCACCATGAGTATTCCTCCAGTATCTTTGTGCCCTAGCAACAGCAGCAGTTCTTCGTTTTTCTCCTCCCACACTGCTGTCTCTGATATGCAACCAGGAGTGATAACATTTGCTTTGCTTCTTTCCTCCTCCTCCACATGGCAAGTGCAGCTGCTGCCATCACCATCACATTAAATGACAACCATTATGCTTTGCCTGCTAACTTGTAGAAACAGTTCTGCTTCGGCCAGAAAACTGTTAATAGAAAAATCCCAAATGTGGTGGAACTCTTGCAAAGTAAATTGGGACAAAAAGCTTTAAAAATGCCACGTTGTTTCATTTCAGTTTGAATCGGGTGGGCTTTGAAGTTTGGCAAGAAAATTACACACTGCAAACTCTTTAAATTTTCTTAGGGCAAAAAGAAAAACCCTTAAAGATATTTCCTTGTAGTTTTAGCATAATGTAAAAAAATTCACTCTTTGCAACCACTGCACGTTTTCAGAGACCTCATAGGTGTGCTCAGAGAGAAATGCGGGATGTTTGTTGGAAATTGCCAGATTAAAAGAGATAGTCTTTCTAAGCTAAAGGATGTTATGGACAGGATTGTTTCTTTTTCAGTGCATCTTGCAGTTGTTGCTGTTCAATGTTTGCATAAGCCTTTATGCTTTACATGGCGTTGTGTAAGAACTTTCAGTCTTTTACTCAGCCGTGCTGATCTTTCAAATCTTGGTTTCCCTCTTTCTGTTCCTTATAAATCATGATTCCTGGATTGCACTTTTTCATGGCTTGCACAGTTGTTCTTCACTATGTTACAGTTTTACAATCAAAGACAGCAGCACATTTTTTTGTTCACACAGAAGCTACTCCCAGCTGGCTGTCTTGATACAGCTGCACCATGTGAATCAGATCTTTTCTCTCCTTCCTCAACTCAAAGCTTTTTGAAGACATTCAGAGTAGTGTGCAGCCAGCTGTTTGATTGAATTTGCAAACAGTTAAAAAGAAGTTTACCCTCTCTACAAAGAGGACTAATTGTTTTGCTTTCAGGAGTCATGTGGTGCTGCTGAAGTGTTTCTTAAATTATAAACCCAAGGAAAAAAGTAACATGTGCAGGAAACAAATAGTAGCGGACCTGACTAAAGTCAGATTGCTCTGTTATGATAACAGTGTTTTCAAGGACTCTATGCAAGTTTTATATTAACTGAGGATCAAGCTCAGGAATGCAGTTCGAATTACCATCTTTCCAGTACTGCTGCTTGCAAAGAACCTGTTTGTTAGGAATAGTGTGATAAATATATATTTCTATGTGCATACACAGCAAGAGGGACTGCTTGACTCCCACTGTCTTAAAATGAGGAAAACCCATTGTCTTCTGGGATCTGCCATTTTACTAGAAGCAAACACAATCCCAGTTCCATTGTCCTTTACCAAGAGGGATGTTCTCTTTACATGTTTTACCCCAAACCAGTGAGGAGAGTTTACAGCTACAGGTTTCTGTTTAAAAACCCGAACTACTCTTTCCATCCAAACCTTTAGTTGCGTTGCTCTGCTGCTCACGTTATCCTTCAGTTGTTGGTAGGTATTAAACTGTCCACAAATGAATAATTCTAATGTGTTATCTTCTTTATAAGCAATTTTTTTTTTTTAAATCAAAGTGGCAGCTATGCAACTAAACTAGTTTAACTGCGCCTTCTCTAGTGCTAATACCGTCTCTTACCTTGCAGTTTTCTTGGATCTAATGAGCTGGACCAAATTTCAAAAATCCATGACATTATACGCACTCCTGCTAAAACAACTCTCAAGAAGCTCAAGCAGTAAGTATGCACTCCCACAGTTGTTAATCCCACTGTTTAAACATCCACAACAGAACTGTACAGCTCTGTGCAAATTCTGCTCCAGGAGCCACCACAAATACCTCCTTCCCTTCTGACCCAAGAGCACTGTCTTCTATCCCCACCCAGAGACAGAGCAGAGGAAATCTGGGCCTGTGTCAATCTTATTTGGCCTTTTATTTCCATAGTATCTTTAAGGCCAATGATGTAACATTTCAGGAAAGAAAACATCTTTTTCCCAAGTACTACTTGTCTCTAATAAATGATTACCTAAATCTGATGAATTCTTTCTTTTCAGTAAATTGTAATCTTCTCTGACTATGCATGAATAATTTTTTTCTAAACTTGCTTAACACAGGTCAAGAATTTCTAGTTTTGATTTCCCCTTTAAAAAAAGGAAAAGGAAAACCTCCTCTTGTGCACAAATTGGCTGCCAAAGGTTTCTCTCTCCTGTATGCAATGATAAAATATGACCCCGATTAGAGAACTGCTGCCCATCCAGCATTACAGCACCCTTATTTTCAGGAACTCTGACAAGTGACTTCAAATCTCTTCAATCTTGAAGACTAAAATCAAAAAGCGGGGGGAGTGCTGTCCTTACTTCAGCTGGACTGAAATGAAATTTGCTTCCAGGGCGAGTTCTTGGCTTGGAATATAATTAATGTACCCCAAGTCAATATAATTCCTTGCCTTTAGTCCAAACCTCACCTAAAGCACAACTGATAATTTTTTCTACTTCTCTTTTGCCCCCAGACTTTTTAGGGCACCTGATATACAAGCTTTGACCATGCACAAAAAACTAAGATTAGTAAGAAATACATAAGGGCAAGTACCTCAGTATTTGTGCCAAATTCCAAAGGCAAGTCCAAGACAGGTAATATTTAAGTGGAGGAATTGTCAGCCCGTTTAGAGAAAGTAATTTGTAGCACTGAGCTTGTTAGCTAGAAACAAATGTTTTACTTAAGCTGATTACTTGGGTTTATTCCGTCTGCCTAAACACAGATCTTTATTTGGTCTGATGCCTTTCCCCCTCCCCCCAAATCCCTGACATACACGAGTTAGAATTTAGAAGCTTTGATACCCCATAATCCCTTCAGTAGACTTTTGTCAGAGTTATTGGTACTTAAAGGGTCAGCTCCGCCTTTAATTTTAAATATCACCAGCCTGGGTTTGCTGTCTGCCTTTGGCTTTAAGAGCTTTCAGATGAAGTTGTGGCAGAGACAGAAGGTTTGCTTTTGCCTTCTAAGGGCTTCAGTCTACATTTTTGAGCAAATAAAAATATATCATTTTTAAACTTAATTATCCTGTATTTAGATGATATCTGGGAAAATCTTAAGCTTGTTTTTGACACAAAGTAAAAAATTAAGATCTGATTAAAAATTCTGGCAAACTAAAACTTTGTTTATATATCAGCTACGTGAAAAAACTCAACGTACTCACTCTTAAAGGTTTGCTGTATCGACAAGGTGAGATGGAACTTAGTGCTACATCAAAAACTTTCAAATACAGGTTTTTCTAGAAAAAACCCTTTGTACAGTAGCAAAGAAAAACTATAAATTATTTTCTGCTGTGCATTCAACCTTGAAAGCATGAACTCTCCTTCCATAGGAGAAGCCACTTTTTCCATCAATTTAGTTCTGGAGTTCATCAATGTAGGCTTTGTAAGGAGTTCCTTTAGGACAGATAGCAAGAAACATCAAGTGAGGCAAATAATTTTTATAAAAGAATGAGCTGAAATAGTATTTGGCTGAGGTTTGGGTTTTTTTCTCTGATTATTTGGATTTTCTCTTTTAATTCTACTCCTTAAGATGTTCTCAGAAAAAAATTGAACCTTGTTTATTTATTTTATAAGCATTCTCTTAGGAAAGTCCAGATAAAAAAACTAAAACAAAACGGATCTTCTCTCGGAGAATTACCAAATTGAAATTCTTCTGGAGTAGCCAAATTGACTTCCTGTTATACTCCTACAGTGCACTCAGTTTTCCGGGCACCTAAGGAAAGCAGTGGAATCCCTGTGTTCCAGTCTGTTAAATTTACTGGATCAAACACTGAGGTGTAGACTCTCACTCGCCCATTGAAGCGTATTTCAAACTTCTGTTGCTTCCTCAACAGTCTGAGAAAACAGAAGGCATTTAGTCTTCCCTGAAACATTTCCACTTGCCTGCTTTAGAAGGAAGAGGAGTGAGGAAAAGCACGGCTGTGCAGTGAAGAGAGACCCAGTCGTGCTTCTGCTGTTAAAGATCTAACAAGAACAGCAGTGCCTGCTTTTGTGTTACTCTGACAATTTGTAGGAAACCCCCTCAAGGTTTGAGGGCTGCTCTCCTATCATTTTGGTATTCTGTTCCTAAAGTGGGTCAATATTTAATTAAAGCATTGTTCTGGCAGAGCACAGGGAGCATTCTGCATTTAACTTCCTAAGTATTTGTTCCTTTTAGAACCTGGTGGAGGAGGAGGTTGGTTAAAAATAACATGAAAGGATTCTTTGAGCTCAAGTATTAGGAATGGAATGTTATCTACAGAGCGTAAGTTTTCAGATTACATTACCAGTGTCAGCAAACTGCTGTATTTTTTTTAGATTTAAATTTTCTTTTTTGGTCAGCTCTGGAAATTATTCTCCTCCTGTATTCTCCTCCTGTGTTCTCCTGTTTTACTGAGAACGTGCAAATTGTGATATCACGTGAGATACTTGATTTTGATGCAGTTTCTGTAACTGTTGAATATTTTTATGTAACTACAAGCTAGCTAAAAGCTAAACCAACTTTTTATCTGATTCGAAAGCAAGCAAAATTTAGTCATAATTTGTTTCAAGCCATTGATCTGAACTTTAATCAAAAATCTTAACAGGCACTGATCTTGCAGCCAGTTGCTTAAAAGCACAGTGAAGGCATGTAGCTCATCATACTTCAGACATTTTGCACACAGATCATCAGTAACAATTTAATAGAATGTTAGTTTCCTATTGCTATAAAAGGTAAGAGTTAAAAGGCAACATCCTTATCTTACTTGGAAAGAATCGTTATTCCAACTTGATACCTTTGATTTTTAAACTCCTGAGATCTAAAAATTTGCATTAATTAATTTGCTATACTTAAATTTGGTGATGTGTTACAGAACATTTTGTTACTTAGAAAACAAGAGTCTGTGCAAGTCATACTCAGCTGGGGGGTTAAAAATCTTCTGCCTACCAAGCGTTTGCACAGGACAGGTTTGGCAAATACCTTTTTTTGGGGGGTTATAAATTATAGAAGTTACTCTGCTCATAATTGGGAAGTGATCAGTGTTTTTTTCCATAACCAAACACAGGGATTTGGTGCTGCTGTTCAAAAACCCAGCCATGAGTAGGAGGCAAAGGGTGTGTTGTGAGGGAGGCACCGTGGAAAACACACTGGGGAGCACATCATGCCCAAGCCTTAGGCATCAATTTGACATTACTGATCTAAATCCAAACTATTTATTTCTAATCAGTTAAGATGCAGCTTAAACAATGCAGTAAAATACAGGTTAACATAAAGATTTTGTAAAGATACAAGTCATCTAGAAGTTATGCCCATTATGCTGTCATTGCACTCCTTCTGAGACTGTAGGGCTGTGCATTTGTGGGGAAAAAAAAAAATTCTTCTCACTCAGTTTGAGATCTTTCAGTAGGTGGGGGTTTTGTTGTGGTTTGTTGGTTGGTTGTTTTTTTAAGTAGAGGCCTCTCAACACTTTAAGGTTCTGCTGAGACTGGATTGATCCTATCCCTTGTTCTGTCTTTCAGATTCTGGACAACTTTGAGCATGCCCAAATTCTACATTGTAGCTTTTCAGTGTGGGGAAGCTCATGAGACTCAAGTTCTTTATGAATCCTTTTGACATCTACTGCTTAAAAGCATTTGTCTGTCTTACGTTTGTCTTCATGTTTTGAAAAAGGTATTATTTTCACATACTGTACTGAGGATCAACGTGACATTTACTAGCAGATTCTTTAAAATGTGAAAATATTCACAGGGTAAATGTGGTGCATACTGTGGGAGTCATTTTTGGTATTTATTCAAATTTGGCTATCCAAGTTGAATATTGGACACCTGCATCATGTACCTTTGTTCAATTTATTCTGTTTGTTCATAGCAAACTTTCAGAATCTCAAGAGCAAGAATATCCCACCCTAGCAAGAATTCTTGTAAAATAAGGCTACAGCACTTAAACAAGGCTCTGCAGGGAAACCTGCACTGCTGCTCCTCGTACCTGTACTGCAGAACACAATGGTACAGGTAACTGCTCTTTCTCATTTTCTTAAAACTCATGTGGATGGATGCTGCTTTCCTCCAGTTCCAAGCAGAAAATGTGCTCCTGACCAGGGTGTCTCCAAGTGCAGTGAGGGTACAGAAAACCACAGTGACTGGATGAGTTTTCTTGCTCTGTTATGTGTTCCAATTAATCATCTCTCTACTTTGTCCTGTTTTCATGTTAGCACCTTATACTGACAGAGAACTTCAACAATAAGGCAATCCTGTATTTGTTTGAATAACTACCATAGGTTTTTATATATATTAAATATATTATATATATATGTATATATAAAACTAGCATAGGTTTATACATATATTATATATATATAAAAGAAAGGTGTGATACTACACCTAGGAAATGGAATTAAGGACTGCAAGTCTATAGGCAACACAGCATAACAGCAGCCTCAGACTTCTTACCTTTGGAATTCTGAGCAGAAGGTGCCATGAGCTTATCCAGTGTTTTTTCCAGAGAGGAAAATGGTGAGTTGCTTAGTGCTAATGTATTCAAAGTTGAGCATAGTGTGCAGAAGTAAAAATGATGGTCTGAAAACAGGTAACTTACTGGATCCAAGGGAACTTGCTCTCCACTGTTGTTAATTCCTTACAAAAAATAGAGGACAAATCTCACTACCCACATTTGATGGATTGTTCCCACTCAGAGCTCTCTTACCTAGTAGAAGGTCAAAGCTCAGATTAGCTGAACTATGTTCCTGATAGAGATGTATTAATTGCGTTGGTAGCTTCCTGTAATCTTTTTTCTAGAAGCCTCAAACCACAGATGCTGAAGTATTTCAACTAAAAAAAAAGAAAATCCCTCAAATTGTATTTGACCAGTTTGGTACCTTCCTGATTTCAAGAATGTTATTGCCAGTTTCCTTCCATAATTAATATATAGGTGTGTGATTATTCATATGCCAGGAAAAATACAAAGTCAGAATTCTTGGTAAGTTTTAACCTAAAGAGAAGAGGCTACCACAATAACATCTTGTGTGTTATCACATACCCTGTACCTGGGGCTGTCAGGCTGTTATCGTGAAAATGGCAATTTCACATTCAGCAGATTGTTTTTGCTGTGAAAACTGCAAATCTGAAGTAAGTGAAGGACCATGTTGGAATTTTTCTTCATTTCTTTTACACTTTCAGGTGGATCTTACATAGTGTGGCATGTAAGTGCTTCAAGGGTATTTATTTCATAACAAGTTCTTTGCTGTTAAACCTCTGGAGACAATTTACACTTCTCTGGCAGTTGGATTGAATAGGCAAACTCGAGTTTTCCCACCTGCTTTATAGCTATAATACATCCAACTCTAAACTGCAAATTGGCAAGTATTGTTCCTACCCTCATTCTTTCAGCTAAAATTCCATATTGAGATTATTTGTGTTCCACTCACTTTTAATTTTTTTTTTAATGTGGTAGGAAAAAGTTTATTAAGAGCTGCATCTACAGTAGAACCCTTAAGTTCTTTCCAGGTAAGTTACTAGTATCCTATTTATTCCTATAAGATTTTTTTTCCATATGGTAAAGAGTGTGGCATGAGCAGTTCAAACCTCTACATGATTGCCCAGATAGTGAAGAAGAGACTGAAAAAAAGAAAACCCACACAACATTCCTTGTGTGCTGCTGAACTAGGATTTGTGGCAGGGACAACACGGATACGAGTAGCTGCTGTTGTTACCCTGATATTGGATACTGCAGTTCTTTCCATACTGGTTTTGTATTTTTCCAGCTGAAGGAAAAAAGTCTTTTAAAGTTACTGCATATTTTTTCAACCGCTTCATTTTGACTCAGACTGTATGAAGCACATACATAAAAGAAGTCTACAGAGAGATAACTACACTGGTTTTCAGTGACAAGGTTTATCTGTATTTTAACAGTTAAACCCACTGTGTTAATAAAACAAGACTTCTGAACAATAATCCTGCTCAGTTTCAGTATTTTCCCCATCCCTCATATTTTAGAAGAACACAAATAGATAAGCATTATAAAGTACAGCTCCATCTTGAATAAAGTAGGCAACTAATTCCCAGCTTATAAATGTATCTGGCAGTTCCCTACATGGCTGCATAGCAAGAGTAAGACTTAGGTACAAGGAGATACTGCAGTTGCTTTTCCCCAAATTTCCGTTAATTTTTGGGGAAAAAAATCACTTCTCATGCCAGAAAATGTCTAAATTTTACTTGTAATTAAAAAATTTCTACCAGGCTTTATTGTTGGAGAGCAGGAAGGGCAGTAACATGTGCCTCAGATACAACTCGTGCACCCTCGGGCGAGTTCACGGTCCCAGGCGAGCAGCCTCTGTTCCACTCTGCCTGCAGGATTCCACAAATCCCAACTGTGATCACTGCTACACAGGAGAAAGGGAAGGGTGTGACGGATACTTCTGTTTTCTGGGGCTTGACAAGGAGCAGCATCTCTGGGGGGAAAGAGGAGTTAATCTTTGCAAGAACTACTGAAAACAATTTAAGCGTTGTGTTGCTGACTCATTAAAAATGAGGAGTGTTCAGTCAAACAGCGTTAACCTCTGCAAATCCAGGGATCTGTCTGACCCTGTCACACTTATCAGTTTAAGAGCGTTGAATTATAAATGAGATGCCTGATGTAAAACAAAAGAGTCTCAGAATACTCCAGTATGTTGACCCAGTTTCTGACTGCCAAGTCAGAGTGTACAGCTACTGCTCTGGGATCTTCCACTGCCCAACTCAAACACACGAGACCACATGATTACCTCGTGGAGCTCTGCCTGTGAGACGTGTGCTATATGATGTGTTTAAACTGCATTATGTGTTTGGAGATAAGCTGTTAGGAATGAGAACAGAACAACTGTATTTCACTTTCCTCAGTGACATTCAACTCTATTAAATAAGAAGTAATATTCTAGGTGAGATATTTTTCAAAGGAATTTGTTCTACAAAGTTTAGATAGTATTTCTGTACCAAACATTTAATTCAACAAAGGATTGGTTACATCAAAAGTGATCGAATTTGAACAGAAAGTAAACAAAAATGCATATTCAAGATAGTTTAATATGTATTTTCTGAATTAGAAATATCACTTTCTTAAATGAATGAGAATCTCTAGTGTAATGATCCGTTACTCCCCTCCCCCATCACTGAATTACATTATTTATACATATAATACAGAGCCGATTGCAGTTGAAAACAACAATATTAAAATAAATGTTTAATAGATACAAAGGATCTTTTCTCCACAACATAGTTTTTCTGGTGTCTGAACACCAATTTTAAAGTAATTCTCTATTAGCATTAAACTATTTAAGTGCAAAACAATTTTGTTTTAAAAAAATCTATGATTGCAGCATCCATCTTCCTGAATAACATTTTGAAGCCAGAAAGTAATGACTTTCATTTTCCATGAGTGCATTCCAGGCTGTCTTCTAGCCATCTCTGGTTAAAAAAATCAGTGCAAAATAAACAATGGTGAAGTACTAGTTTAACCATTGAACTTACTTGAATTTAAGAAACATATCTTATTTTACACTATATATATATATTTTATTTATATATTTATATAGAGAGATTAAATTACACTGGACTTGAAAAGTATAAAGAAAACCAAATATGTTACTACTTTTTCCTGCAGCACCGAAGGAAGCTTTTTGCTTTTTCTCCAATGCAAACTCTTCCTTGGGTGAGCAGCCTACCAGGATCAGCTGTAGTGAGAACCCATTGCATTTGTCCTTTGCAAGTCACTATGTGATTCACATAATTCCATGTTTACACTCTGCCACATTAAAATTTGTGATGCTCTTTGCCTGAAGAACAGCTCCTGGTTCCACTGTCATTACTTCTTGTCCTGCGTTCAGAGATTTGCTAGCAGTAGTGTGATGGCTATACTACAGTTCCACTTGGAGAATTGGCCTGGTTTTGGGATGACAATAAACCCTGCAAACAAAGCAGTTTACATTAATCCAGCAAGAGAACCTGACATGAATTTTATAAAGTTCTTAACCTGAACCTACAATGAGTACAATTTATTTTTACCACCACTTGCTTACTCCAGACATCAGCACCTTCTCCTACACAGGCTCTAAGCCACCACGGTCTCAGCCAAGCAGCACACAAAGAGCTCTCAGTCAGGGACAAAGCGTGTGCGTTTAGGACACGGAAAGGATCTGATCCCAGCATTTGGTTTAATCTACCTTGCACTTTGAGTCACTGTGAACTGTGAAACTTTAAAAATCATACACCAAAAAAGTGATCAGTATTTTATTAGGGCAGTGACAAACAAATCTATTCCACTATCAACAAGTTTGACAGCTGACCGGACAGGGAAGCGCTCCATCTCTTTTATGTGATTGAGTATTACAAGCTTTGAATAGAAAAATAGATAATCTAACCAAATATTTGTTTTGGTGATTTTAAAAGAGAATGAAACACTGACAAGAGCTCAGTAAAAGCTTCCCATGACAATTTAAGCTCACATTCAGGAAAGCTTTTAACCAGCTCCTTTAACCACCCTGCCATTCAAATCAAGAGAGACCTGTTCCATTTCAGACACAGCCCCGTGACTGCGCGGCCCCCTCGCTACACAGGGGCTGCCGCTCTGGGTTAAGGCAACTGTACCTACGGATAGACCTGCGGATACCAATGGACAGACTACATTTCAGATTTGTGCACAGTAGCCCTTTTTAATCAATCATGGAGAAGTAACTGTTTCTCAGACTTATAGAGGAAAAGCTTAATATCAAAATACAATTTAGCATTCTTTCAAGGTCGTTATTTAGTTCTAATGAGTGCCAGCAGGCTGAGGAGCACTCTGGCAGCTGGAAGCACACCAGAGACTATCCCCATGCAACTCCTCGCCATGTAGGCATGATAAATGCACTTTCAGCAACTCCCCTAAGCAGCTCGCAGCTTAGGTCCTTACCTCAAAATTAGGATCCCAGGACTCAGATCCATCAAACTAGACAAGCTCAGGCAGCAATTAGCATACAAGTTAGAATTATGTCCCATCTCCAGAATCTACAGGAGCTCTTTCATGCTTGCATCCAAGAAACGAGAGGTCATGACTGATGGAAGATGTGGAAAGAGGGCCAGACTGGTTGGATTCAAATCATCAAGTTTCTACTAAAACCAAATCCCTTCCTTTTAAAAAACCATCTGATGTACCAGTTTAGACACGTTATGAACCTGGATAGTTTGCAGGATTTATAGCAGACTCTGGGTCTGTGTACATGTGCACACATTCCATATTTATTATAAGCATGTATTTATAATAAAGGATGTGGCACTTTATTTGGTTCCCTCCATGGATCTCACCTGAAGAAACTTGAACACTTGTTTTTATCTGTACTTGTTTATGCAGGGGTTTTGTGGTTCTCACACTGTTGAGGTAGACTGAAGTGGGTTGTTCTTTGCACTTGACATTCAGGCTGTGCAAAAATACTGCATATTTCATGAGAACAAGAAGTTTCCTAGTTATTAGTTAAGGACTAGATGGTGAAAGAAGGCAGAACTTTAGAGCAAACAAGCCACTGAAGCACTTCTGAAATTTTTTACCAAGGAATTTTTGTTGGAAAGTGATGAGGATGAATCAGAACTCTCTAGTTCATTACTGAAGCATTCTTCACAAGTCTATTAAATCCAGCAGCAACTGGAAGGTCTTTCTTGCCAGAAGATTACATCCACTAAGCAACTTTCAAGTACCCTGGAAAAAGACGTCCAAAGGTATTATTTTCAGTCTTTAATAAATCAGCAATCCAGACGATTCATATGCAAATATGTGCTTTATAAGCACACAGGAAGCACTAGGGATGGCATGATATCAAGTCTTTTTCAACAGGCTCATAACCACACTAGAGAGAGGGAGAAATAACCACTATCCTAGTACTGGACTTACACTGTAACACAACCAGTTGTTGGGAAACAAAAGGAAGAGTCATTCATTTTCCTAGAGTTCCTCCAGAAACTGGCAGCACACACTGACATTCAATGTGGTGCCTTATTCTCTGTAACTACCAGCCACCCTGGAATTCAAGTTCCAAATGTAGGAACAAGGAGTCAGTCCTGGTTTCACCTCCCAGGCCACGAATGCTCCCTGCTTTAAAGAGCAGCAGTGCAGTGCAGAGGGCTTTCAGTGAGTCCTAGGAACTCCCAGTATTTCAGTCCTTGCTCTGAATTAATTCTGCAACTCTGAGCAGGCAAGCTAGAGGAACACCGATGTGGAAATGATCTCAAGATCAATATCCTCCTGCTCCTGCAGATGGAAAAAAACTTTGCAAGTCCTGCCTTAAAACTTGGAACCAGGCTACAACAGCCATTCAGAACTTCACTCGCACTAGAGAGACCAGAAAGTCTATGAGCATTTCTTCATTTCAGAAGACATCTTACATACAAGAAAAGCAAGAATATGAATTTGGTTTTTTAGGCACAGAAGTTTCACCAAAATGGTGAGAGCTCTTCATGCATCCTGAGAAACAACAAAGATTGTACAGAATTTTGCCATTATACCAGAGCCTTCCAAGCAAGGCTATGAAAGAGGTTATGTCAGGTGTAACAGGAAACTTTAAAAACTACAAAAGCAAGTGAGGGCTCAAATAAAGTTACTCTTTTGATACAAAAGCTCCCCTATAAGAGTCTGGTCTGTAATACAAAGGGTGTGGGACTAGAACAGCTGTAATTGTGTTCTCTGGAATAATACGATGGGTAATGTTACGAAAAAATATAAAAAGCTGCTGCCTGTAAGGAGAGAGTAAAGCCACTAGAGCACAGTGCCTGCTGTGATGGAACCACCCGGTCTGGTCAACCATGTGGGAAAAGATGGAACAGAAGCTGCAGCAACTTACTGGGGCAACAGCCGAGCTGCGCCACTGAACAGCTGTGACAGGACCATGGAAGAGCAGAGCCACGGCAGCCACAGCTCTGCCGGCTGGTGCAGCAGCAACAGGCTCTGGGACAAACAGAGCCCACGGAGAAAGCAGCACCGACAAATTAAGAGACTGCTCAAAAAGGTTTTGGAAATAAATGTAGTGTTTGAGTAGTAGTAGTAGTCTGTCAGCACGTGGATCTAGCAGGGGGTGGGAAATGGAGGAGTTATGAGATACAGTGCAGGAATTTGATAAAAATAGGGTTCACCTCAACCTCAGAGGGTCCTCCACGTGGGTGTTATCCCATCTGCCATCTTAATGGACACTGCAGCTGACAGATGCAGCTTTCACAGGATGGTGTCACTTGTCGTCAATCAATTAGCGCTGAGTACTGAACACAGGCTGTTTCAGCAGTGTCTGCTGGGGCTATCCATGTTTGTCCACGCATTCTCTGACTTCCTCAAACACACAGGACTTTACACGTCTGGTAAAAATAGGCTTGTGTGGGTAGGAATGAAAAGCCCCAACAAACAGGAGCGGGAGGGTCATTTGCACCTGAGGTTCAGGGCACTCAGAGCTGTGGTCTGAGGAGCTGCAGCAAAGACAAACTCTCCTCCCCATTTAGGAGATTGCAGGGGTGGGTATTTTTTTTAAAAATTCCACATACACTCCAGACAAAAGTCTGGCTTTTTTTCCCAAAGACACAAAACATAAGCTTTCACAACAGAAGCTAATTCTATGAGAGATCAGCATGTAATTGCTGCACTAAAAACAAAAACAGAGGAAGATACTTCAATACTTTTAAGTAGGAGAAAAAAGTCAACAGTAACTCCTGAGTTAATATTTTCTTCGTCTAAATTAGAACAGATTTAATTGGAGCCAAAGGTGCAATCATAAACGGCAAGTTTGGACACGTGAGCGGGATATGGAAGTGCACGTCTCCGTGCTCCTTCACGGGGCTCTCGGCACATGCTCCCTGCACAGGAGCAACTCCTTCAGGGAAACAGCTCCCCTGGCTCAGGAATGTGCTGGATGACAAACTGGGCTCCTCCTTCTACTTTCTGTTTTGAAATTGAAAGGTAGGAAAAAACAAAGGGTTCAACGCAACAAACAATCCAGTGTAAAAGTCTCATAGAACACTTCACTAATGCAATTAAACCAATTAAAATATGGCTGAATTAACAAATGCCCATACAAAAATGGCACCGACTAGTTAAACCATTTCTGTTATTCCCAATATATGAAATAATGGGAATTTATGATTTGAAAAATATTCCATGGGTAGTTTATTCTTGTCCAGAACTGTGATATTTGTGGAGTAATTAGCAAAGTAATCTCGACTGAGACCTTTGCTCGACAAAAGAGCCCACAGCCATTACAGTATTTCAGCAATAATATGCCAAAAACAGAATGAGATTTCTCACATTTGTTTAAACTTCTGTGGTCAAATCAGCTGAACTGGTTTTAACGTTTGCACGAACAAATTCTCCAACAGTTTCTTGTTAAATAAATGCTGATTCATTTCAATAAAAATCTCTGAACAGCATCTACTCACTAAATCAGATATTAATCTCTAATGGAGATAAAATTGCTTAACTGAGAACGCTCAGGAAAGCACATGATGAACATTCCCGTAACATGCAACAAACTGTATGGGATGTAGGGGGTACAGCAAAGCTTTACACAGTTTGTAAAATGGGATTTTAAATGTATTGTTTGTCTTCCATTTGCCTTTTTTCCTTTGTTCTAGCAGCATTACAGAAAAGTATAAGTGCTTAAACCATTTGACACCAGACCTTATAAGAGACTGAAGTGGCTTCAAGGTTTCACTTGCAACTTCTCTTGTGTGTACATAAAGGAGGTTTTTTCCTAACAGACCTGTGTCACCATTTTATTCATTGTCAACAAAAAGCAAAGTCAAGGCTGGTAGAAAACCAGCAGACTAACTGAAAACCTGTCCAGTGGTATTAGGCAAGATGACTTCAAGAACAGTGTATGGTTGGTGAATGGAAGATAGGCACATCCAAGAGGGGAAAAAAGTTAAGATGCAACTACTTGTGTGCTGGAAAAGGCTAAAAAGGCTTTTGCCAGCAGAGATCTGACCTGCCTGGAACAACAGAACCTTAACCTTCACATAGGTAGCGTGGGCTCACAGTTTCTCTAATTTCTTCAAACTACAAAAGTCGGTAAGGTGTGAAATTTTCATATTAGAAAATAACAAAATTGAGGTAAAACAGAGAAAACCTCAGATAAAAGCATATGACTTAAGGCAACCCCCTCTGGGTTAGCTGTAAAGTGAACGTGGTCTGAGCAGAAGAGCTGAACGAATTTGATAAGGTCGAACAGCACCTACCTAAAATCCAGCTTAAAACCCCAGAAAATAACATGACCATACAAGTTATTTCCTTGAGAAGTTTGTGCAACACTATTAAAGACAAGATGATGCCTTCGTGTTCCAAGACATCTTTTTGCCAAATATCTTCTCTGACCACAAACCCTGTGGAAGTTGGTTTTGTTTCAGGCTCACACTGACTTGAGAGAAACTGGTTTGACCAAGCAGTTCCTGCATCATTTGATGGATGTTCCCAGAAGCTTTCAAGCAGATTTCATTTTGTTCCTATACTGGCACCTGTTCTTAAATATACATTTATGTTCTATGTATAGATCATCACAGTGGTCAATCAATACCTTCTGAAGTACCACAGAGTTCTCAAATTCACCTCAGAAAGACAATTCCTTCAGCTTTAGTCTAGAGAGTATTTTTGCATAAAGAGACAAACACTCCTCCCTGTCAGTCTGGGCCCAAAGTAACTCACTTTTACTCTGAAAATCCTGGAAAATTCCTTTGAAACACTTCAGTAAATGTCATTTGTGTGGCTCTTTCACCAGTTAACACAGAACCACTGCTGCAAGGGTGACACAATCCTTGGTCCCTCAAATGGAAGGGGAACATCCTAAGTCTTCACGGAAATTGACTCCCAAGAAATTTTGCAGCCAGTTTTACACCAGTTTACTTCTGGTTCACTTGAATCACCTGTATGAGCCACATCCTCAGGGCTGTAAATTCAGGATTTTCATTAGGTAAACACCAAGAGCTAGAGCTGGAATCAAGAACAAACCCTGCACCAGAGTCGTTAGAGGAAAGAGCTCCTGTAGAGTCCTAGAAGGAATGACAACACTCTGCCCCGGCTCCTGCCTGATAGGCAGAGAGAATCTGAACACACCCGTGTCTGTGTTCTACTGGATCTGAGTTTAAACAAGTTCAAAAAGCAGTTTGGTGAGTATTCTGTTACATGTTACTCTAGTCCTAAAAAAACAGCTATCATAAGACATGACCTTATCAGCAAGATTTAAACATCAAAACATCTGCATGGTCTTGAGATGAAGTGAAACATTGACTCAGAGCAGTTACAGATGCCAACAACTTCTGACTTTAAAATATGGCAAGTTAACAGTTCCATTGTGGCCATTTGCTCAGCACAGTGTGATGGCATAGGACCACCTAAGGACTGCAAGATAAATTAAAACTCAAATGTGGAAAGGACTATTGAAAGTTATCTACATTTACAGTTCAATCACACATTTTTATTTAACATCAGTATACAGAGGACAACCCCAGCAAGTTATTTTGTAATGTCAAGTATTTAGTAAAGTTCTTCAGCTGTAACAGTGACAATAGAACAGCTAAAAATAAGCAGTATGAAACAAACATGATCTTCTTAAAATTATAAATATACCAACAATACTTCTTAAAGCTTAATTATTGCAACAGTTAAATTAACAATAGTTCATGTTAGAAAGGCTCTATGAAATTTATTCAAGTTGTCAAGAAATTAGATGGAAGTGTAAAAAGGAAATACATATGAATTTTACTTCTGATTTTCACTAAAGGTAGTCAATACAATTTTGTACAGTATCACCTAACATGTCAATCTTTAACAAACTCCAGTATACAGAATCATAAAATGCAGAAAAAATATTTTAATCTTTACATGTAAATTGACAGTTAATTAACTGACACAAATTTTATTATTGTAACATAAGCAGGCCAGCATTTTAAATATTAATTTAGTAGCTTTATGTTGTTAAAGGGGCAGACATATACAGTCATTCCAAGTACATACGCAAATTTTAAGAGGTGATAATTCAGAACATGGGTTTTCTAGAAAGTGTTTAGTAAAAGTCATGTTATTTCCTAGTCCAGACATCCTAATCATAAAGCCTTTACAGGGTTATGATCTCTCCTGGCTTTACTGGAGCCACTACTCACACCTCTCACTCACACACACACACACACCTTGCTATAAATATCACACCAGTGTACTAGGCTTTAATTCACCCTGATAATGGGGGTAGGCCGTGTGCAACTTTGCTATTATGCACATTACAGAAAGCTTCAAATTTTCGCATGGTAACCTGAAGTCGTAGAGCTGTGTTTCAGTTTTACTATAATCATCCCTGAAGTTTATACAGATACCGTATCACGTTGAAAGAAATCTATTTGATAGTACTTAAATACCAGCAATTGAACTTCAATTGTAATGATGAAATGCTCCTTTCCACTGAGGAAGAATTAGTATGTATAGCTGCTCGTCTCACTCAAATATAGTACATGAATGTTTAAGTACTTTCACTAAAACAGAAGTCATACTAAAACATGATACTGTACTACAATTGTAGTTAACTAGAAAATTCAAGGATGTTATAATTTAAGTCTTAAGTTTTCCTGTACAATAAGTCAAATAAATAAATTCCATGTGCATTTGTTTTACAAAGTGGTAGCATGTTTCTCTTGCTAGGTTATACACTGCCATTTCACCTGGGGGTGCTTCTGGCCAATCTTACCTCGAGCTTTCTCACACTGGAAACTCATCAGCAACTTTCATTCACGTAAAATGGAGTCGCTGCAAAGACGGTGAATAGTCAATTCTACAGTCAAACACAAATCACACAGGCTGTGCCTCTGACCACTAAGTTCAGAGAAAAGCTGTTTTGCATATCCAGGTACCACTTTGGTTTTTTTGGGGAGTTTTGTTGGGGTTTTTTAATTGCTTCTGCAGATCCTGTAATTCAGTTTGAAGTAGCTACAAAGAGAGCATATAAATTTACCTTGGTCCCTTTAAAATACTTTTGCTACGTTTTCAGATTAATCCAAGAGTTCTGTAATCCCATTTAGGTTTCTTATCAGGGCCTGGGAAAGGCAGGGGTGAGAGATGACAGCTCATTGTCACCACGCTGAGAAGAAAAGTTCATACTCCTGTTAAGGCAACCTATTCTTCTCACCACCTGAACCTTACTTCACAGAAACAGGCTAACGAAAAATGAGATTCAAAAATTGAGCCTCATCCAACGGGCTTCTAATTGAATTTTGCCATTCACTTCATCTCAGTGACTGGGATTTCACACAGCAGTTCTGGAAGTGCAGTGCCAGAACGGTACCTCCCGTGAGGAAGCTCAAGGTATGATTTGGGACACACAGAAGGAATCGCGTGGGAAGTTTATAAACAAACTGCCAGGACACTGTCAGCACTGCACAGCCTATCGACTAGCATAAGGATCATGGCTGAAGAGACACTTCTGGATTTATTTTCCACTCAGGGCAGCACCAGCCCAACCAGAAAAATAAACAGGACTTGTCATACACTGTCCAATTATCCAGCATGTCTTTTGATGGATACTGGAAAGGAGAGGGAAAGGTAGGCTCAATGGGAATTACATTAGACACAGCAAGCCTCCTTCACTTTTCCATCCA
The DNA here is from genome assembly GCA_036023395.1 of Myiotriccus ornatus. Taxonomy (NCBI): domain Eukaryota; kingdom Metazoa; phylum Chordata; class Aves; order Passeriformes; family Tyrannidae; genus Myiotriccus; species Myiotriccus ornatus. The sequence continues at coordinate 53,437,076 of JAYRBT010000177.1, read as the reverse complement.
ATTCTTTCTTTAGGCTGGCAGTGGCATCAATTTATTGAAGGCCTTTTGAAGGCAATGATGGAAACAGCAGCAAGATTCAGAGGCTTTCCCTCTATAGAGTTGGCAGACGAAAAAGAGACGGAGTTTTAAGATCATGTGGGGCCCCATATTTCAAAGGAAGACTAGAAATAGCAACTTTAAACCCCCGAGTAATGGGACAGCCTAGGATAAAGCAGCTGGAGAAACAGAAATGATGGTATATAACCCAGTAAGAAAGACACCACCATGAGTGTTTTATACTTTGACAGTTCTCATTAAATAAAATTAAGTGCTTTCCTATAAACAAAAAGGATGCTTATAACGTCCTTCTGGCACAAGTATTTTCCTATCAAAGCCCTGTAAACATGCCATCAAAATTTAGTTTTTACCAGCAGAGTGAGCTCACTAGAAATGCAAGTGAAATCAGAAAAACAAATTAATTTGAAAATTTCTAAGTAAATACATCCTAAACAATATGGCATTTACATCAGTGTGCAATATATTAATTTTGAAAGTGATAACTTCAGCATGAAAATTACTTACCTGTAATTAAAGTTTTCCATATTGGCCAATACATAAATCCTGATTTTTGGTACTGCATACTTTATCTCTGAAATATTTGAAATGTCATATTCCAAATCAAAGTCAATACACAAAAATATTTAAGTTATACTCAGTCTAACAAAACCCACCTCAGCCACTGAAAATAAATGTAACAATGTAGTGTTTAGTAGTATGCAAAGGAGTCTTAGAACCGAAAGAAAATATAGCTCACAATAGCAATCTGAGGCACTGCTGTAAACATCTAAAGTTAATTCATAAGATGTGAAGTGCACTGAGCCACAAAAGTGTAACTGCTTTAGTATTTTCATTTAGGACAAAAATTTTAAACAGTTTAGTATTTTGAGGGAGTGCTCTTTTTTTTTTTTTTTTTTCCCCCCTTCATTAATGCTGGATCTCTAGTTCTCATATAAAAAATACTTTTAGGTAATACCCTCCTCCCTTCTCCCCAGAGAAGGGTTTACAATTTTTAGTTTTAGATTCAACCTTTAAATATGCATTAAGATGCAGAGCAGACACAGCTCTCTATGCATATGCCTATGTTGTGACAAATTTGATAGCATCTCAAGGAAACCTACATTATACAAACATGTTTAAAGAAAAATTATTGAGTTTTACTTGAAAGTTTATAGCAATGAAGATGTGGTATCTAAATATATACAGTACCTCCACTTCAAAAGTCAGATTTATGAACCAAGTGGTTAAAACCTAACGAACAACAGATTTTCATTTAGGTTGCCCAACACGGCAGTATTCAGGTATTACCAGATAATCTCTTTTACTTCAGGTGATAATCTACATCCCCTTTCAGAAATTTTCACAAAATAATGGTCTTTTTTTGCTAGACCAACTCTGGTAATGTTTTCACAGCTGTGTTCCTTTGAACTGTTGCTGGCAGACAGAGCTACTGTAGCACAAAGTACTTTTTAATAAAAGAATCACCACATTTAGCGTCATTAAAAATTTAGCTTGCTATACATTGGACAGAAGAAAAAATAAAGTTTTATAGGTGTTCAAGTGCACTAACAACAAGAGTTAGAACTAGTAATAGATTTTAATGTAGGTTCAGTTGATGGAACAGGTGCCATCAAAAGCACGAGCTTGTCGATGATCGAATTGCCTAAAACCTGACAGGAACAGAACACTGAAACTACTCCGAGAAAGCTCGCAGGATTTTATCTAACTTAAATACATAAATCGATACCTGGCTAAAATTAGAGTTTCTTGATAATACTGATTCACAATTTCAAGAGCATAAGCTACAGTCAGTACAGGGCTCACAGATCTGTGCATAAAATGCCTGATGTTTGAATAAGAAGTGGTTTCACATTAATGGCAGGCCACCACAGAAAAGTATGGAGGAATAAAACACTTTGGCTTTAATTTTTTCAGAGGCTCACATTTCTCCTTAGACTTAAAAGCAGCAGCTTTTCATAAGCTACTCTCATTGGGAGTGCTGTATTTTGTAGAAAACATTAGGATTATAATTATTTTAGTGTTTGACAGGTTTTACTTCAATTTTTACATAAATAGCTTTCATCATGTTGTGGTTATGCTTAAGTATAAGAACACTGATCAATAGTTTAGATGCACAGTATTTATTTCTTCTGCTGGAAGGCAACTATACTTAATAATTGTATCCAAGACACTTCAAATCATTCAGAAATATGGCATGCAGTATCCAAAAGTATGGCTCTGAGGATATTTTTTTTTACATTAAGCATAAAGAAATTTTATATTCAACATTCATTTATATTTCAAGAAAACTATCTATTCAGAGTTCTAGTTCTTTGATGCAGCATTAAGGATTAAAACTTACCACTTTACCAGGCCTTGCCCATGTGCAAATAAATCCCTCCTGACAAGCAGTGACTATACAGTCTTCAAGAAAAATTAACACAGTCAGTCTTTCATGTGCTATCTTTTTACAGATAAGAGGCTCTAACAAGGGAACATCTTCCATTCGGGGACAGAGAGGTGTTCCCAAAGTTTTAGCTGGGTCCGTTTTGGTTTTAGTAACTAGGTTCAGTTTGTCACTGCTCTTGCTAGATATATGTCCCATGCTATGGTTTCTCTTGTGATCTTTCTCATGGTGTCTTTCCTTCCGATCGTGTAGCGATAAGGTTGCAAATTTACTAACGCCAGAAGCAATGGCACCATCCATGACACTGCTTTTACTGCCAGCATTTGAGACTGCAGAGTGTGGAAGGCTGTTTGATCGTGGAAGAGGAGGGGGTACGGAGTTTCCAGGTGTTGTGATACTGTTTCCATTACTTCCCGGGTTAGTTCCACCACTTCCTGCAGGTGGACTTGTGGCATTCATGACATTTGTATGTGTCCTTGCTCTTGAGAGAGGTTGGTGGGGGAAGAGGATATCTTCTGTAAGATCCCACAAACAGAGCTGTGTGTCCTGGCCTACTGAACCAAATCTATATGTAACACTTACTGGGCGACTGTCTGTAGAGTTCCTTTTGGATAGTCTAGATTGCGTGCTATTGGCTCGATCTCTGCCAAAATGGAGGTCTTGGAAATCCTCATCACTTCCGCTAAATTCCATCGGGTCACTCTCTTCTACACTAGTGGTATATGGATCGAACGCAACGACACTGACCCACGATTTGTGTCCGTGGCCTCTCGCTATGACTCGACAGTCCACGAAAGACCAAACTGTCACCAAGTCATCCTCTCCGCCTGTCACTATGTACTTCCCATCGGGACTCCAACACACACACAGCAGTCCTCCAAAGTAGCTTTTCATTGTACCATGCAATTCCACCGAATCAAAGTTAAACACGCGAAGAAAACCATCCTGGCTCACGCACGCCAAGAACTTCCCATCGGGGGAAAAGGCAAATTCATTCAGGGCACCCTCACCTACTGTCCATTTAAGCAGAGGGTTTCTTGTGGATTTACTCTTGTAAGTGTGCACTGCAAAACTCTCTCCTTGTTTAAGTAGCTGGTAGTGCGGGGCTGTGGTACCACAAGTGTGCTCCACGTTATACAAGTACATATTGCCACTGGAATGAGCTACTAGGAAAAGGCTTTCCGAACCTGGTACCCATTTTACACAGGTTACTCTGGACTTGTCTATTAGTCTCTGTGAAAAACAAAGAAGATACATATCAGAAAGTCTGAAAATTAAAGTTTTCATGATTAACTGTAAATCTGAGCTCTCTGGGGGATGAGGAACAATACTCAAAGTGAACTCAACTTTCTAGACAGGAACTACGTTACTGTATTTGCAAAAACTTATCAGGCAGTAAAGAAGAAATTACTTTCAGACAAAGTACTTTCAAAGGTTGTTATTATGGCCCAGTCACATTCCACACAGACCATACTTCAATCGAGCCAATCTGTTGCTATGAATCTGAGGGTAGTGCTCTTAGGTTTACTTTTTGCTGTGTAGGCTGAAGAGCGTGAAAGGAAACAAGAAAGCACCAAACGAGCTAGAGGGGAAAAAGGCAGTTACTCATCTGTGTTACAGAGCAAACAGGTTACAAATCAACAACAGTAAATCCAGGCTCTGTTTTTATCTGAAATCACAAAAAAAATCCAACCTCTGAAATAAAGAGAGGCTTTAGGAGCCTCCAGCAGCCTTTACTGATTCAGGGAGCAAAGGTTACACACACAGTGACCTTGTTATCATCCGGCTGGAAAGTCAGTAGGTAAATGCACATGGTTTGGTGAATTCAGAAGGCACCACATACTCTTCCCCACCCTCCAGTTGCTTTTCTTTCAATAGCCAAAGACCTGCCAATACTGTTGCCACCTGATTAAGCAGTTTCTTTTCAAGCAAAACATTTTTATAGAGTCCATAATTGCAAAAGAATGAACATACATTAAACAAACACTCCTGGTCATGATGTCTTCAATGCTCTAAGAACTGAGAGGTAAAGTTTGACTCCTTGAGTTTGCTACTGCAGTTCTGGTGGACTTCTAAAACTTACCAGTTTGGCCATGGCACCACTCAGCTGCAACTTGCAGACAAGTAATTCTTTACAAGCACATTCAAGATTTTAACTTGGCATACTGGTTATAAGCTGAAAGAAGAGCTGAGCTACACAAAAAGCAAGAATGAAAATACAAAGAGCCTAAGGGATACCAGAACAAGTTAACAAAACCCTTACAAACAAAGAAGAAAAAAAGCCCCAAAAAACCTTGCTATGGTGTTTATCATATAGAAAAAAAAACCAAACTAGTGGATCCTACATTGACTGTTACCTGTTCTGGGCCTGTAATTGTCACTTGAAAGCAGCACCTGGCCATTTTAGATTATACTTTTCCTCCTGTCAAACCTCAGTGTAAAACCAGAGAGCCTTTCTCCTGTAAGTCCTCACTGATTAAAATTTGCCACGTTGTACTTGAGAGCTGAGAGATAGATGTGACTAAATCAGGTAAATTTCGTGATATTTTAAATAGTTTTTCATATGTTCACTGATATATCATTGAGGTCTCAATAATAATGGTATCAGAAATTAGGTACACACCTGTACACACCAGGAGAACACGGACAGGGAACATCAGCTCTCTGGCTTACTAAAGGCAATAGTTTTCTCATTGCTAATATGGCAACAAAAGCAAAGTTTCTTGCTCTCCTCTACTAAAGCAGTTCAGTCTGACATACAACAACCTCTACTTGTGAGAGCAGCCGCTCAACTTCTACACCAGCATTTGACATCCCTAATCATGCTGGGCTACACAACCCTAAATACTGCCCAGGAGACCTGCAAACCTGATTTTTAGTGCAAGGAGACTGTGAAAAACAGCTGCAATTTGCAGTGAGAACAGACCAGCTCAAGGAGACAAGATGCAGAGAGACTTTAAGCTGATGTGCAGCAAGTGACTACAACTCATCCCCTTCTCAACCAGCAGAGCTTTAAATTCAGCAGGAAGATAAAAACTCTGAAGTTATAGCTTTTAGGAGTTTAATTCTGACACAGCTGGAAGGAGTAGCACTGTTGATACAGACCGATTTAGGCAGGCAGCCACAAGCTGCACAGCATCACTCACCTCAGCCTTTCAACTCCCTACTGACTTCTACATCAATAGAATTTAAAAAAAAAAAAAAAAGAGGAAGAGTAACAAGTTAAAATGCAATAGCCTTGATGTAGTCTATGTTTAACATAACCTTCTGTGTCAAAACAAGTTGAGTTATTTCACATATCACACATAAGTGGTATCATAGGTGATAGTCCAAACAGAGCTTTGGGCTACCTGAATCACCAAATTATTAACAGGACAGGTGGCGAATTCTATTACCTCTAGCACTAGGGCTAGACCTGTTGAACAACAAACACTTATTTAGACCACCTTATGAAGAAATGTTTATTCCCAAACACTGCCTAAACTCTGAATGTATTCAAAACCCCACAGGCACCTTCATGTTGAAGCAAATGAACTGGCTCAAACATCAGTGCTCACTAATGTTTCTCTGAAATGGCTTTTAGACACAAGCCAGAACGTACAAACACGTCCAGGGCAAACGTCAATACTGTAACTGACAGATTAAAAATATATAAAAGTTTCATCAGAGTTAGTTGTAACTGCAGATAAGGTCAGTACAGGAAACAAGAATTTCTCGTTTAACTGCAGCCTGTGTGCACAGTTTTTTGGTAGCACTGAGCAGATCCTTACATTAGCTTGGTAGAAAATAGATCACCTCATTTAAATTTCCACCTGTCAAAGGACATATTCCCACCACAGCAAAGCAACCTGGCTATAGCCCAGACAAAAGGCAACTACAGTTCAGCTACCAGAGTCTGGGAGCTCTTCTGTGATACGAAACTAGCTGCTCAAAGCATTTCTGCTCCCATTTGTAATACTTACACTATTATCCCACAAGAATAAATCAGGCTGTATTTTGGGGGGAGGGGTGTTAGGACAAAGCCAAGATTAACATTTCAGCTACTTATACAGAGGTTTCTAACCATCAGAGTACTCCATGCAACTTTAATTCTCCAGCACTGTTTTCAACTCAACACAAGCAGAGAGACAGAGCAGCTGGGACAAGGCCAGCTAAGAAGAAAAACACCCCTCTTCTGATCTACATGTAGCTACTTTTAGAAAGCTGAGGAGGAATTAGTTCTAATTATAAAACATCCCCATTGAGAACAATATTTCAATGTACTTTGCACAAAGGAGCAAGGCAACACATCTCTCTGAGATGGGAAAGGTATATTTGCTCAGCTTGAAAGCTGAGCAATGTTTAACTTCATCTGTAAAGTTCTAATCCAGATCTGAAATTTCTAAAAAGAAAAGAGAAACAAACAAAAATCCCACGAACAAAACAAACAAGAGACCTGCAAACCTCTCCACAGTGCTGGACTAAAACACAAAAGGAGCGAAAGATCAACCCCTTAAAAGAAAATCACCTCTCCCAGACCACACAAATTCAGAAAATGCTGTCAAAATTGACCCAGTTACAAGATTTCTTTCCTTATTGGCATCTGGACACTTACTCTTCTAAGAATACCAGTACTATGAGATAAGCAGAGCCAGTGGTCCAGTAACTTGGCATTAGTGTGCCACACAGTACTCCCTCTATCTTTCCTTATTGCATGGCAGCAGAAAAAGCAGATGGAGAGTTTCCTTCAGGAGCATCACACGGCCAAGACCTCATAACCCCTCAGCTTTTTCACTGCAGCACTCAGCCTGATATCCTACTCTTCTCCAAACAAGCCTTTAGGAACACTCAACACAGGCAGTTTCCACTGTAACGTCCTGACCATAAAAATTGGTATTTTTACCTTATTTACCACTTCGACCATAATGCACTAGTTAAGTAGGGGTTTAAATGTTGTTTGGGTTTTTTTAATTCACTGGCAACCAGAAGCCTCAGAAACAACTGACTGCAGAGCACACGCAGCAACATTTAGATTTGTAGGCCTTATTTCCATCAGTAAACTGTCATCAGCTGGTTACAGTACTACCCAAACCAGAAAGTCCTTATTTAATCTTAAACCCCACAAGATGCCTTCATAAATAGCATTTTTGTGTAGGTATTCCAAGCCAGTGGAACAGCTGAAAAACAAAGGCTGCGACTGAACAAGAAGCTACACGGGCAAATGGAGCCAGCTACAGAACTCTGAAAATCTAGGAACTTCAGCATCACAGACACAGTGCATGCAACAATGTTAAGATTTCTACTTACTTCCTCGTTAAATAATTTGCTAGTTTCTTTTTTAATAGGGTCTATAAGCTGGACCTGGCCTGCAGAGAAGCCCACTAGAAGAGACACACTTTCTGCTGTGGCTGTTAAGTGATTGAAGTCGTGGCATGTGGGCTGTGTTCCTTTGTATATCCTTTTGTCTATTGGTTTACTCAAGTCCGCAGCCTGCAAAGAGAGCAAACAGAATTAAGACAGTTTATCACAACGTGTGCATATAACCAGATCTATTTGAGAACAATATTTATAGCAAGCAACAACTTACGCAGTCACAAAACCCTGCTTTAAAAAGCAGCTCTGTTATTTATCAAAGACATCCAAGATCTCTCTATATAAAGGTTTCTCTCTTTATATTATGCAATACTTGTGTTTTTCAATTTTGCTACAAACTATACTTGCCCTTGCCTTTGCAACTACAGCGCGTGAAAAACCAGTGACAACCACCCAGCATTACAAAGGGTTCTGAGTCCCCAAGATCCCAGAAGGCTGCTCCTTCCGGGAGAGACATTCCATCACAGAGACAAGGTATCTTCCATTTTCCTAGCAGCAGCTTTCTCAATATTGAGTACAACCAATTTTGCATTAAAAACAGCATATTCTCAGTCACACAGTTCTTGAACTGCAAGTCTATCCTTTAATAAAAGGCAAACATATGATATCGTTCTCCACAGTTACAGAAATATCAACCAGATCCTAGGAGAGCATTTTCTAGGAACAGTGACTCAAGATGCTGATACCAAGATTATAAAATACATTTTACACCACTGAGCTTCAACGTAATTGTGTGTCTGACACTGAAAACAGAATTCAAATATAGCTCTGACAAAATAAGTGCTAACAAAACTGAGGAACTTCAATATAAACAAATGAAGATCTAGCACTAAAGTGTCAGAAGAATCAAAAGGAACAGAAAAGCAATTTAAAATGCTCTCTCAGTTGTGTCACCCATGTTTAGCCCCATATCACTTCTGAACAGACAACTAAATCTTTCATCATCCAGAGATTAAACCCCACATATTTAATATGCAAGATCATACACCAAGTTCAACCTTGTTTTTTTAACCTCCCTATTTATGAGGTTCAGAGTCTGTAATTAGAAGGTTGCAGATACTCAACAATACTACAGGCCTCAGATGTAGCTGTGATTTGGGGCTGGATTCTAATTTTGATATATACTTTTTCAGTATTTTTAGTCAGAGGAAATGGAGCCAGAAATAAAAGAGAGAGCAGACAAGCCTCACACAAAAGAAAAGTGCTCAGTGCATTAAACCTTTGAGGCCGAGGTCTAAAGAGCAGCAGATCCTTGGTATGCATGGAGCTACTCAGACAGAAACTAGACCTGTCAGCAGGGAAAAATCCTACCTAGCTACAGAGGTGAGCATTTCCAAGGCAAATTTAACTACAGGATATGCATGATAAGCACATATACACCACAGTGTTAGAGTTGCACTTATGTTTTACAGCATATATTATAAACCAGTTTAATCAGGTGTATGGCCTCCTGTTTGAAAACTCCTAAATGAGATGATGTATTACAACTTCTAAAGTCAGCAGATTAAAAAGTTACTCTCCAGAGCCCAGAGATCCATTATAAGCTAAAGAAGAATATTACCAATACCTCTTCAAGGAGAAATTAAATAGAATACTAGTTCATCTGGGAGATCCCTGGGTAATGCTCATGCCTAGCACAGAGCATTCACAGACTGGTGTAAATCTGTGATTTGAAGCTGAAAGACCAAATCCTAGAGGCCATGCAGTTTTATCTTAAACTGTAACACTCCCTTGACCTGTTCTGTCACTACAAAACAAGCGATGTCAACAGATAACTCTCAAAACCGGGGTAGCATTTCTATCTATCTGGAACACCATTCTACAGAAACAGAGAGATACATCCCTCCATATCTCCAATAAATGCAGAATTAAAGCAAACCTATGAGATCCAAGGTTCTGTCCTCGGGACTAAAGTTGCAGCAGGACCCAATGCCTAAGACCAAAGATTCATTCTGGAGTAAACAGAACCCAGCCTGGATCATCCTGAATACCGAAGGAACCACAGACTCCCCCAGACAGCAGAGGACGTCGGTATTCCCAGGTTCTTCTGAATCCTCACTATCCCTTAAGCAGCAAAGAATCAATAGGTGGCTATGTTCAGACTCTAACTATACATCGCTCTTCAGTCTGATTGAGGTTTTATATCACTAGCTTTTGTTTTTGTTGTCCAACAACTTTGGTGTGCCCAAGTTCCCCATCTTACAAAATTGTGTGGTAACACACAAGAGTAAGACATGAAAGTCTGATAAATTAAATCTAAGCACAGACTTCACTGTGCTTGTTCTAGCTGTTCTCTGGGAACCAGATGGCAGTGAGAATCTGTCTGAACTTAAATGGAGTATAAATAAACTAATTCAACCCAGAATTAACCAGGCTTCTGCTGACAGGGATGCCCCGCCTTTTATTTCCATGCAGCTACTGCTTCAGTACAGTTGTCTCACAGAGATAAGGCACATCTACAGGAACAGAAGTACTCCTTTGTTCTAGATCTCTCTTCACTGAAAGAGTAGAATCAATGGGCATAAGAACTAGGAGACATTTTCTTCATTCCTGCACGGCTGAAGGCTGCTGTTGCATTTTGCTAAGGACGAGAAAAGCGCTTACTCATAAAATTCAATCGCACCTGGGACTCAGCATTTCATCAGCTCACCACTAAGTCCATTTGCTGTTTTGTGGAAGATGTGATTCTCAGAAAAGAGCTTTTACATGAGATCTGCATCTGTAACTGTCAAATCCTAGGATCTGACACCGTTTACTGAACAAGGTGATGTGAACTGTCTCCTCTTAGAAGAATGGTGATGTACTTTAAATAAAACCAGAAAGATCTTGGGATTAAGTGTTACCAGACACAGAGGTTAAAAGCACAGGACCAGGCACCCTCACCTCTGCTGGAGCTGGCAGCAGGCTATTTGCACGATTCCTGTCCCAGTACCTTTCAGATTTTCTTCTGGAAAACACTCAGCACTATTCCAGTGTGTGCACTCCGAGAAACCTGCTCCATTGCGGATGATTCATGATGAGAGCAATGCTTTGTAATCACGACTGAAAGCAGCCTGGGGCACCTAATGCAAGTCCATCCTCCCTTACCTGTGCAAGCCTTCCAGGCCATCTCAGCTAATCAAGACTGGTATTGGCACCTTGGCCAAATGATACCTGCACTAAAGTCTGTTCCTCTGTACAAGGGTACTGCAAATGCCCCTGGGCAATGGAACAAGGAATAACAGTTGGTAGGCAACAAGAGGAACCTCCCACAACACCTGTATAAAGTCAGTGATACAGCTGAACAAAATCACTGCACCTTGGGCATCAACAGCTTCCAAGTCCTGTCTCTGAAGAGATTAAAACTGTATCGTAGAGAGCCTTACACTTGCTCACAGAAGAAAAATTGACCAACTTGCCATTTAGGTTTTTGTGATGAATTCATACTCTAGAAATAAAATATGAACCATGTAACTGTTTGGGGGACTTCGCAGTCTCATGTAGCTAACTCTCACAACACTCTATTTTAGCAAAATTACTCCCACTCTACTGGGTAGGGAGGGAGAAAGAAAATAATAATCTAACAGTCAGTGGCCCATTCACCCTGGATTCCTGACTTCCAGTAGAAAGGCAGTCAAACGGAACATATTAATCACAGCTTTAAGTACATAAACATTAGGAAGAAAACGGCCAAAAGAAAAAAAGGTTACCTTAGTCTGAAGCAAATATTTAAGTTTTCAGATTCTGATGTCTGAAAATGTCTGATTAGGATGGGCATCAATAACCTTGGTTCTGTAGCTGAATGTAATTCTAAGGTCAGAGCCAGATTAATATCTGTCCAAGATTCATTTTATTGATCCAAGACTTAGAGCTTTCATAACAAGATTGTCTAAACAGTGAATCACATTATTTCAAGTCAGCATTTAATCATGCTCCTTGACAGATGTGATTTCTTCCTCTATCTTTTCTTTTCCTTCCTTATTTTTTCTTTTTCCATTTGCAGATTTCTGCAACTTGAAAGAAATGTGTCATACATGTTACAATTCCATCCAAACTCAAAAACATCTCCAAGATCATAAAAAACCTGTTTATTAATTTCCTTCAGGTAACTTCAACTGTAGTAATCAAAATGCTGCCTTCAGATACTTAGCAGTATTTAATATCACATTTTCCAGGAGACTGGCTTTGAATGGGTCATAGTTGCGAGACTGAGACAGAATACTGAGGGCAAACATTACATAAAAATTTTACTGCCAAAAAACCCTCTTGAGAAGGCTGTGAATGTTATAAAGCTGTATAAGGAACAGGGGAAATCAACTCAGAATTATTACTAAGTGAATTTCATTGAACTTCACAGATTCTCTTTAAAATCCAGCTGAAAAAAGAGGCAAGGCAACCCTTGCAGCAGCACTTCTGCCTTACAGAGTCTCCCAGTGAACAGGGCAGGGCCTTCCCAGACAGACTTGCTCACTGCATTAGCAAGGACAGAAAAACTAAGCCAGAAGGCCCCTTACAACTTGTTTATTCCTCCTCCATGTCTGTGCTGGTCTCCCTCTCCTTCCTGCAGAATGAGACAAAGAACAGAGAAAGCTGAGGAACAAAAGAAAGCAAAGTTATCCCAGGCGCTTCTGTAGAACTTTCTGGCAAAGTCCGTTCATTGTCTCTGTACACAAATCTCTGCCAGAAATACCATTTCAATACTTCACACTGGAAATCTCTCTAATTACTTTATTATCAAAGGAGTAGATTTCCAGGTATTTTTTTTAATAGCCCAAATACAGATCACTTAATATTAGCAACAGAATAATTTATAGTTACATCACCGGTTTTCACGCTGGTCTGATCTCACAGCTGACCGTGCTTTGGGCAGGGTAGACTGGACACTCTCAGAGGTCCTTTCCTATCTGAACGATCCTAAGCTTAGGATCAACCAAAGCAGCAACATGGCCACTCCCAGCTTACTTAACATGTCTGGTTTATGTCTTAAAGGAACTTCAGGAAGCAAAAAAAAAAAAAACAAACTCCAGGAACAAGTTGGTTGTCTTTCCCTACAAAAAAACCACTGATGTAGAGCAAAAGTTCTGCTTAGTTTATATTAAGATACACAACAGAAAGACCAGGCAACACTTCCTGCAAGTACAAAGCCCTAACAAAACACTCTTCAGTGCAAGCTGACAGTGCCACAGCCTGTCAGTAACAAACTGGCTTCTACAAATACAACTGCACAGAAGCTGACAGACAGCTGACTTGGCTTTCTCAGGAGAAAGTTTAAAGTCTGGCAAGAACTCACAGTAGGTCCCAGGATCCCTTCAGATTCACGAACCCGTACAAGCGAACACACACACGTTCAGGGCCACTTCAGAAGTCCCCAGAACGCTTAAACTAGTTTGAAAGCTTCTCAGCTTTCACTTAGAAACTAAAAAAAAATGAAAGTATAAATTCTCTTCAGGACTCAACAAAACACCAGTAGACAATCATCATTTGAAAAGTTGCCCTATTTATACCTTGCTACAGTGGGTTTCTTAAATGCATGTTATGTTTTTCCATACCCGAGTGACGTGCTTAGTTCTAAGGATTGCATAATAGGTGTTGTGTGTTTACACACAGACTAGTTTTAAGTGTCTCCTGAGCCTTGCAAAGCCATTAGTGCTGAGGAAATTTTAGGTCTCCATTTTGCAACACTGCATTCAATGCACCTGCTTTATATTAAAGTCACGTTCGTAAACCACAAGAAAAATATTATTTCATTTTTAGTTTTGCTTTTAAAATTTGGCTGATCTTTCAGCTCTGTGAATTGAAGCATCAATAGCTTGCCACTCGCAACACTGTTCCTCATAAATGGGTTCCTGTATCTTTGCAGAAGGTTTTTTTATAAGTTACAAAGCACTTGATTAAATGCTGAACAGGAACACTTAAGGCATGTGACAGTTTCTAGGATACTCTGTAAGAACAGCTCCACTAGTAAAACAGGGACACCAAGTAATTTTATTTAACCTAATTTTTTTCAAGTGTTCCACAGAATTCATCCATAACAAAGTCTTAGAGATCAATTTTATACAAAGCCGCTTGCAAATTTGGGAAGCTACTTGATATTCTTCTCCCTCCTAGAATTAATTCCCACTTGGGGCCATACAAGACATATATAACTTTGGAAAGGAGAAAAGCATTGCTTAACAAGATTTCAGTATTTATTCATACAGCAGACAACTATGACCATCTACATTAAGAGAAAAGCTCTAGTCCAGATTACTGGACATAAATCCATATTTAGGCAGAGATCAATGTAGTTTTCTGAAGGATCCAATAAAATAATTGTATTCTTTTTCAAGAAAAAATACTCCAAGGATTCAGGCAGAGCAGAGAGCATGCACTGATTTGAAATAAATTTTTGTTATATTAACTGAACCAATGGTTATATAATTGGCAACATCAAGAAAGTAGATGGGAACACCATAAATAACACATATAAAGGCCTGTTTGATTTACAACTTACTGTAACAATGTTACCTCCATTTGAGTAAGACTATAAACCAAAACATTCATCTGGTTACCATACAGATCAGTGCATTCTTTTGGAAGTTGTCTAAAGCACCAGTCTACCAGTAACCCTAGGAAAAGTAGACATTTTCATTTAAAAAGAGTTCCCAGAACAGCAGACTCAAAGAGAAAAACAATTTCTTTGTTTGCAAATCCCTGTTCACTCCACAGGTACATACAGAACTAACTTACCCTCTGTTTGTCTATAAGACTGTCAAAGGGCACTAAAATGGGACAGGAATATTAACACAGTTGAACTCCTGCAGGCCAGGGAGGTTGAGGGAACCCGAAACAAGGTTTTGAACCCTTCCACACAAAAAAATCCCTCGTCTGTCTTCTGAGCACAGAACGCTGTTGCCTCCACCTGTCACAGCCCAACAGAGGCCTGAGGTCCCTGAAATTGTTCCTTTAGAAACTTAAAGCATTTTCAATTCAAGGTGTTACTCGTTTGGTGTGATTCTCAGCTGTGCTGGCATTGCTTCTTTAGAGGGGAAGACCAGAACACACAACTTGTGCTGTTCAAAGAGGCAGGTCAGACCCAAAGTGCTGTCGTGAACACGACCTTGTCCACAGCTCTCCAGAGCACGTCCTGGGCAGTCCTGACAAGATCTGGGATCTCAGAGTCTCCAAAAGAAACCCAACAGCCTACTCACTCCAGGAAGCAGACTGGAAGCACTCCAAGCAGCTCCAGCAATCTTTAGCTGCACTATAATCAAACCACTAAAGCTTCAGGGAAGTGACATGACACTGCAACTTGACTTGTCAAAAGGTGTTGGTTTCTACATATTTACCAAAGTCAGTTTTTTATTACACCTGCAGAAGAAAACCTGTTCCCTTGACTCCCTAGAAGCACTTAAATCACACACTACTGTGAGACAAAAAGAGCATATGAGCTTTAACTTGCTTTTGAGTCTCTAAATAAGAGCAAACCCACTGAAGAACAGCTAAGAAAAGCAATATCCCACAGGTCCTTTTGCAAAGTTCACCTCATTGTGGGTGCCAGTTAATGACACGATCAACTCAGATAAAAACTGAGACTTTGACTCCAGTGTTATGCATTTGGCCACACTAAATCAGTAAACAGGTTGGTTAAACTCAAACAACTCTGAATAAAGTCACTGTATCTCACACTCCCAACAGACGTGAACTGAATTAGATATCTATTTTGGTTTAAGTAATTAGTTGTCTTTTTTTTTTAATAGGAAGAAGGGAGAAGCTGTGGTATCAGCATTATTGTCTCTTCCCAGTGGCTGGTCTGCAGAACTTTGACTCAACTGTAGCTCAGCCTGCTGGATGAAAACCTCTCCAGCAGAAACCTAGTTCAGCATCACGTACGTTCTGCATGTGATGCAGACACCTTCCTCCTCTTCTCCCCCTACTCAGCTCTTTTTAAGAAAATATGTAAGAAAGAGATCTCACTGTGCAGTTTTAAGTTCAAAATAATAATGTCTCAAGGCTATTTATAAACCATGGGTGACAGGTCACATTTTTATACTGGTCTCCCCCTCATTGGCTTAAAAATTTAGACACATTTAACAAGTCATGGCACATACATTCTTCATAATCATGGACTGCAGAACTGGACCACAATCCAGGACTTTTTACTTCAGTAGCTTTTCTTCAACAGTGGGCCAGATGTGTTCCAGAAGTAAATTCATGAAGTCAGCTGCATTAATGGATTACTGTCCACCCTATATTTCTTCTATGAAGCCATTTAAATTGCAAATATGGAAGTTTAATAACCCTTACAAGATTTGTTTGGTTTTTTTGCATTAACTACTGCATGGAATTGCAAATATTGTCAGATTTTTATACCCAGTTCCTGCTCATTATTTACTTATATTACCAAAGCAAGACAACCCTGATGAAGTTAATTACGTAGAAAAAAGTATTAGTTCTGAATTTTTTTCCCCTCTGATTTTACGGAACACCTTCTTGTTCCCAGGAAGAGACAATGATGTCTAACATTCCTTACATACACAGCACTTACACTGCTCACTAGAACAAGCAGTCCTGTCCTTCTCAGTATTTCCATGAAAGTTTTCAGCTGTCACAATTTCCATTATACCTCCAAATACCTGTGCAATAATAAATTTAAATATTTAATAAATATAAATTTTTTATAGACATGTATGAACACTTATAGATAGACCTACTGATTTATATAATGCAATATGATTTACTCAAATCCTGTCTCTAATATTCTTCCCCATTAAATTTCTTACAATGAAAGAAAAATTGGGACTCAAGTATTGACCCATTAAGGTAGTCACCTACAGCAATCCCCTCTTTCCGTGGAGTGGCTCCAGACCGACTCAAGTATTTTCCTCCACTGTGTGCCACTAGAAGCTCAGTGGGAACACAGTCCTGCTCATTCAAGTAGCATAAATGCATCTCCCAAGTTTCTTACAGCTGCCTCTTGCCAGTTTGTCAGTCTAATCAGTTTACCTTCGACTTCTGCTGCTTTTCTCCTTTATTTCTTCTCCTGAAGTTACAGATCTACCTCAGAACTATAAGTTACCACACATGAAAATTAGTGGGATGAAGGAGTTTTATTTACTGTGACTAATCAATGGCATGGCTCTTCTCTTCCTATGGCATCCAAATTCTTACTTTCCTGTGAGTTAAGACCTAGTATGAATCTTCCAGATGTTTTCACGTTCTACTTTTGTTTTAATTATTAAGTGCTCAGTAAGTCCTTTTTAAAGAGGTCAGCAAAACCCACAGACTAACCTGTAATTCAATATAACAGTTACTACTTGTAACAAGAACTCCTGAACACCATTTCATAAACTGTTTGTTCCATCACCTCCAACATTTCATGTTCCAGTAACGCTACTTCCCAGTTAGAATGATATCAAGCCTCCCTTCCCAAGACATCACGTGCTAAAAAGGCAGAGGTAAATTCATCACAGTTTCTCAATAACAACCTAAACTGCTTTCCCTGAGCCTCCAACTCTCCACCGTAATCTCCAATCCAGGTTATGCAATGAAATAAAGTGATGAGGTGGAGTCACATGTTAGGGCAGGTGCTCACAATTGCAATGCCCAACTCCAGCTCTAACCTCAGTCATCTGGAAGTCTTTAGAAGCACTACCTCTCAAGCCACAGATTGGCCTTTCCAAATAACAGCTTCCCTTTGGGGGATGAGACTTTGGAAAAGATGCAGGGAAATATACATACTAATTTACATTCAGAAAGAGAAAAATAACTGCGTGATTTGTATGTGACCACACCTATGGAAAACTGTACAGCAAGTCACATGCAGTTTTTGCCACAACATACTGACAGGACTGCAATATGAAACACTGTGTTCACAGACAGCTGATTACACAGGGAACCTATCAAACTGAAAATCACCCCATTAAAATACTGACATACTAATTTGGTAAGTTAGTAAGCCTTCAGACAAACAACTGTGGGAAAGTGAGTTAAACAGAGCAAGATCTTTAACACACACATAAATGATTAAAAAAAATATATATGCAATCATGAACATAAACAAATCACTAAATATATACAGATCATACATATACTATCTAAGATACATATAAACATTAATATAGACAAATTTTAGAGAGACAGGCTATCTGAGTCACTTCTGTGAAACAAGACATTGTACACTGAAAATATGTCAACCTTGATTACAGCACTTAAGTAATTTCTTGTCTCCAAGAGGCTATTCTATTCACTCAATGCCCTTACAGTCAGAGGGCAAGCCAACAAAGGATCTCACTCTTCCCTGCTTGTGAATATTGCCTCCTTTGTGCAAAACTCTGAACTGGCAATTAAGATTTGCTTGATAAAGCACGATTTTAAAACTGTATTCTTTGGGAAACAGATTCTAATAAATTATAAACAGGTAAATTTGCTCTCTGAAGTGATTATTTCAGTTCACAAGTTTTCTTTCGTGTCTCTTAGTTTCCAAACTTTGGCATGAATTTCCTACTGTGTTTGCCATGGTAACCAAGCAGCCCGAGCCTCTACTTGAAATTCCGTTTAACTGCTTAGCATTGCATATTGATCGGGATACATTAACATCCTAATGTACTCCGAAGAGCGAAGCAGCAATTCTCACACTGGAGGAACCACCTTATTAACTACCACAAACATCAAAGGATTTTTCCCGTTGTTTAAAATGGGAAATGTTGTTTAATTGGGGAACGTCACGGACAAAGATGTGCATAAATAGCTCCCAAATAAAGAGAATGCACTCAGAATGGGGAAAGGAGTATATGCAATACATAAGGAGCTAATACGTTAGAACAGCAGTCTCTATTTGACACCATCTTCTCTCCTGTGAATCAAGACTTTGCATTCATGTCAGAAAGGAAAATTTGCTCCAAGAGTACATTTGAATGAGAAAGACAGATTCCATGCATTAAAGCTTGTTCTCTTGGTGGAAAACTGTTCTGTTCCAGTGCAAGAGGGGCCAGGTAACCGGCTAACTTGAAGTTAGCACTTGAATTAGCACTGTCAGGGCAAAGCCAAAACACAGCTGCTCCCTTCCCTTAGCTTCCATTTTGAAGAAAAATCTTTCTTCAAACATTTCTCTCAAACACAGGATTGTGAATTAGGAAACATCTGTTTCAAGCACATGGAATCTTTTCCGATTCCTACAAGACATACAAAATACCTCAGCATACTAAAATTTTATATAAAAGTGAGAGACAGATTACAAAGACATGAAACAAAAACAGGCTTACTACTCATCTTTTTCAGTTTCACTACACCATATGATAAAAACCCTAACAAGTGAAGGTTGGCTGGTCACCTCATTGTGTCTCCTACAGTCATTTCCCCTCCTGGATCTAAAAGCCAGTAAGGTGTCCTAACTGGGTACCACACAGAGGCTTGGATCTGTATCACTAAAAATAAGTTTTCTTCTTTCTGTTCATGTGGCTCAGCTCTAAGAAGCTTCTGGATGAAATGTTCTACCTCTTCTTAAAATCTATTCTGTACTTCCCTTAAGGACTGTAGCCTTTCACACCACAGTATTTTCATTCTGCAGTTCAACTATGAGCAATTGCTTACAGCACGGTTGGTCAAAGACCAGTATCCCTCTGAATTAGTAGTAAATTTTGCAAGTTTGGGATTTGTGGGAGATCTGGTAACGTCTCATACATCTAGGGAAGGTTTTGTATTATTTAGTGTCTCTCTTCTCTTCCTTTAGTGTGACTAAAAGGAAGTTTAGGGACCGCTTTGCTCAGGAAATTAAAAATCATTACACTCTTCTCCAGTCTTACATTAGACACCATCCTCTCTTAGTAACAGGAGTTGAAATTCACCTTCAACACAAGCAACCAGAATTTCATACAATATCAAAGCCATCTTCTCAGTGCCTTGTGCAATGGCACTAAAGACACTTCATTTTTTTCTATTGGCAAATCTCCTTTGATACATCTTTGAATTGCATTTATGTCCTCCAGGCTTCAACAGCTGTACCACAAGCTGGCTCAGCTTGTAATTAACACAACACTGGTTATCTTCTCGAAGTTTTATTGCTGAAGCAAAAATTCCCTAACTATGCCTTTTTTCAATGAATTTTCACTTCAGCTACTACTGTTGTGATATCAGCCTGTTTCTCCTTAGCCTCCAGAAGTTATTGAGCACCATGAACATGCTCTTACTTCTCTGTGTCACCAATGAAAATATTGTTTCAGAAACCACTCCTAGAAGACCTCAACTTAAAGGTCTCTTCTCAACAGTTGTCTCAGATACAAAGAACTAAGCTTTGATTGCTCTCAACATTTCCTAACAGAATTTCCAAGTCCCAAAATTCCCTCATTTTAAATAACTGTTACATGGATCTGAATTTGCCGGTTCATGCAAGGACACGAACTTAATAAGTTACATTTCTCCCTTACTGTTACACTAGAAAGGCTGAGCACCTGAACTTCAAATAAAGCTGTCTATATTATACATGTGTATATATATATACACACACATTAATGCCTTCCCATCACAGAAAGACAAGGTTTTACTTTCAGCAAAACAAAACAAAAAAAAACCCCTAACACAGAAATCTACTATGTCAAAATTTCAAAAGCTAAAATGGAAAGGGGATTTCTTTGTGGTGGTGGAGGGGGGTATTGAATAGCACTCCTGCTTGTGTTTCTCTATCTGAATGCAATCAAGGATAAGCCTTAAGAAAATACCTGCCTGTCACTGAGCCACAGGCAGGCAGAGGCTTTTTTGGAAGATATTTTCACTGTTAGGAATACAGTGAATTAAAAAGCCGCTGATTTCAGAATAGTACAGAGCATACCAAATATTCACAGGCACTGAATAAAGTTCATGTTGGAATACTCCTTACAGACTGTCACCAGCTGTGTAAAGAACATATCACCTTCTGTAAAGATTGGAAGGCACTGAAGCACATATTTTAGTCTCTTCACTTTTGAGGAACTGAGAAAATGAAGTGTACTGTAACAATTACCTCTTTCCTTAACTACACTCGTAATTAAGTTCTGCAAGGCTCACTTAATATTTATGCTTAGTTAACTGCAATTCCTTTCTCAATAGTTACAATTTAGTATGTTGTAAGAGATTCATAGCTCTAAAGTAAAAAAGTGATAGTTACCTTTCTGATCTCCTCCTTGCTCCTTATTCTCCAGTGGATCCTTTAATTTCCTCCTACTCCTACAGTCTAGTCACACTGTTGCCTACACTTATAATCAGTCCTTTCTCACCTGTTTTTAAGGCTGAATTGAGGCATGATTCAGATGAGTTAAACAGAGATTAGACACATATGTAAGAAATTAAAATAAGGAAAATAGGTATGTAAATATCAAATGGATTCCAAGTAAAACCACACATTCTGGCACAATTCAGCAGCTGTTTTCATTCAGTTTACATGCTCGGTTGCAATACTTATTAAACACTTAATAAGTTACTTTCACTGGGAAATTGTTTAAATTGGCTCAGCTCAGCAAGAAAAACTGGTTAGAAAAATCACACCTTTTAAAGGCAACACTTATTTAAATTAAGAGCTGGCAGACTGCTTTTACATGGAACAAACTGGAAACATTGCACGACTTAATGGCAGCATCATCTCCGAGTTGTTCACCCCCTTCCCATGCACACACAAAAGAGTTACCCGACCTGCTGTTCTAGTGTTCTAGTCAGTCACACCTTCACAGCCATTACTTCTACTTTACCTTCGAATCCTATTTCTTTCTTCTCTAAAGGCCTGGTAGTTTTGTTATGATACTGGAAAACCGCACTTGAGCAATAGGTGCACACCTTCCAACAGCAAACATTGATTCTGACTGACAAGAGCAGAAACTGCTTTTGTTTTCTCTTTCAAGTGATCACAGATCCAAAGTATCATTAAAATACGTAACACAAAATTAAGTGTCCTGTTAAAAATTAAGGCTGCTATAGCTTCATCACTGAAGTTGTTCAAATTTCATTTCACTTCCTATAACTTTAAGACGATCAAAATATAATAACACTTCAAAGTTGGATTTCCAAGTTGTTTTATGAAAATAATTTTTAAAAAAAACAACAAAAAATAACCCAAAAAACCCCAACACCTTCAGTCCCTTGACTAATGTTTTCCAATTAAAAGAGTGAAGCTCAAACTAGAATATTCCTCTCTCTGAAGGTATTCAGAAGTATTGAAACCAAAAAAAAACCCACAAAAGATAGATACTTTAAACAAACAGAGAACAAATAAAAAGTCTGATTGCTTCAGGGAATCAGCATTACAACTTATCTAAAATGATTTACTTGAAATTTGCAAGCTATATATGATCATCATCATCTTAAATCAGAGCAGGTTCAGTTTCATGTAGACTGGTCAACAGGTAGAAGTGAAGTATAAATTCACACTGCATAACAATATATCCAGTAGAGCTCCATTACACTAATAACATACAGGCAAATAGTAGCAGGGTAAGTTTCTACCACTCTACCACACTGGTAGTTATTTCTGAAAGTTTCCCCTATGTCCTTTTCAGCTCAAAAGAGGGAAAGTTATTTCTTTAGGAGGGAGGGGGGGAAAGAAAGAAAAAAGGCAGCAGCAAGAGAGCTGAGGATTATCCGTTGCTATAACAAAACAATAGTTTAGTCCAACAGTGTAAATTCACTGCATCTAAGAAAAAATTATCTGCTAAGGAAAGCTGCCTGAATAATTGCACCCTGCATTGCCCTGTTGCTATAGAAACTTACTTCACTGTAGCAGTTAATTGCTAATCAATTTATATTTTTTTCATGTCAAAGCTCAATAAAAGTCAAATACAACATTGTAACGTCTGTCCAGCAAGTCTGAATTAGGTCTTTTCTGGCTACTGTTGGATTTTGCAAGCCCTACAGGAATGCTGGGCATTTTTGATACAGTGTTTTTATCAAGCCCATAATTCCATCATGTTGCAGCATGTTAAGAAAACACTACTAGAACAAAGCCCTAATTACTTTTGTACTGGAAATAAGATGGAGCTGGCTCTTATCCTAAGAGCACCAGAACAGCCCCACAGAAGTTATGTGAATAAAATACTGAGCAATTGTATAACCTGTGCTCCAAACCAGGATGAGATCCACTGGTTTATGCTTTTTGTGGTTATATATAGTAACACAGACAAAATAACATATTTGCTTTAACTATTATCCTGAATTTGTCAATTTGCAATGCATCGTCCTTCTAGGGCTGAAGACATTTCATTACTACCCAAGTGAAAAGTGCTACAGAACAAGTACAGGAGCACAGGCTACTAAAGAAATATCAAGGACCAAATCACTAACCCAGATACAGTGAACTCTGATTTCCCACAATCCCACACGTTTCAAGTTCTAGGATATCACCTAATCTGCAAAGTAGAAACCTCCTTCCGAAGTTTTAGTTCAAAAGGCAACATGTTCCCAACTTCAGCACTAGCTTTCTCAGTAGCCTTATTTTAAAGTAAGCAAAGTATTAAGATATTTTAAGTAATAGTAAGTGTTGACAGTTTGACTAGTACAGATATTACGTGGAAAAAACCCA
The DNA here is from genome assembly GCA_036023395.1 of Myiotriccus ornatus. Taxonomy (NCBI): domain Eukaryota; kingdom Metazoa; phylum Chordata; class Aves; order Passeriformes; family Tyrannidae; genus Myiotriccus; species Myiotriccus ornatus. The sequence continues at coordinate 53,413,782 of JAYRBT010000177.1, read as the reverse complement.
CAACCTCTTGCCAGTGATTAAGCACTTTAAGAATCACCATCAAAGGGCTAAAAGCGTTTCACATACCAAATGGTCACACAACACTGTCTCTTTCTCAGGCTGATTTTTGCCTCAAGAGTAGGAGGGAGTGATCAGACTGTCCATTGTCACTGACAGACCTTGCAAACACAGCGCTGCCCACTGAGGGGCCACTGCCCACACCTCAGGCATTTTGCTAAAGGTCCTCCCAGGAGTCTGTGAGGACACAGACACAGCCCAGCTATTAAATCATCCCTCCCACCGAGATGGGTATACTAATGCCAGGCATGCTGGGGATCTCTGCTGCCAAAAATAATCACACCTTTAACCACCACTGATGTCAGCAGACTGTCCAAATCGAAATTGTCCTTTATATCAACTTGCACTGCAAGTGCCACAGCTGCAAGATGCCTACTAACCAGAGGTGTTAGAAATGAAGACAGGATTCTCAAGTGAGTGAAGAGAAAGCACAGCAAAAGCATTTTCTAGACACAGAAGACTGGACTTCTCCTAGCCCTGATCTTACCAGCATTCCCTTTTGGCTCTCATCTACACACAAAGCCTCCATCCATTTAGGACTAACAAAACATAATACACAGATCAACCAGATCAATGCCAGTCCAATATTGGTTCGCAGAAGGTGTGTTGACCCTGGCTGGATGCCAGGTACCCACCAAAGCTGCTCTATCACTCCCCTCTGCAGCTGGACAGGGGAGAGAAGAATAGAGATAAAGATTCATGAGTTAAGGACAGGGAGAGATCACTCATCAACTACTGTCATGGGCAAAAGAGACTGAACTTGGGGATACTAACTGAATTGATTGCTAACAAAATCAGAGCAGGATAATGAGAAGTAAAAACAAACTTTAAATATCCTCCCCTACCCCCCTACTCCTTCCCAGCTCTACCAGCAGTGCAGGGAGACAGGGAATGGGGGTTATGGTCAGTTTATCACACATTGCTCCTGCTGCTGCTCAGGGAGACAAGTCCTTCCCCTGCTCCAGAGTAGAGTCCCTCCCATGGAACACAGCCCACCACAAAGTTCTCCAACATCAGCCCATCCCACAGGCAGTTCTAAACAAACTGTTCCAACGTGGGTCACTTCTCCACAGGGTGCAATCTTTCAGACACAACCTGCTCCAGCGTGGTCCCCCACAGGGCCACAAATCCTTCCAGGAAACCTGCCCCAGCATGGGCTCCTCTCCACAGGTCTGTAGGTCCCTGCCAGGAGCCTGCCCCAGCACAGGTTTCCTACAGGTTCACTGCCCTCTTTTGGGCATCCACCTGCTCCAGCGTGGATGCAGGATGTCTGCATCCCCCCTAACCTCCACGGGCTGCAGGGGCACAGCTGCTTCACCATGGTCTGCACCAGACTGCAGGGGCACAGCTCCATCACCTCGAGCACCTCCTGCCCCTCCTTCTGCACTGACCTTGGTGCCTGCAGAGCTGTTCCTCTCACATACTCTCACTCCACTCCTCCCTGGCCGCATTTACATCTGCACAATAACTTTTCTTTCCCTCTGAAATATGTTATCACAGAGGCATTACTATCATTCCTGACGGGCTCAGCCTTGGCCAGCAGCACGTCTATCCTGAAGCCGCCGGCTGGCATTGGCTCTACCAGACATGGGGGAAGCTTCTGGCAGCTTCTCACACCTGCTACCTAAACCTGGCCATGCAAAGCCAAAACAAGGTGTTTGTTACCTGCTGTTCACAGGACACAGAGACACAAAGCAGCAGAGCTGGAGCAGTTGCCACTAGAGCTGAGTAACTCAGCTGACAGCAAGCACTTTGTTACTCCAACAACGAGAAATTTGGATCACCTGGAGCATCACCAAAGGCAGCTTCACCTGGACATCTGAGTTCTTCAGAACAGTTTGCCCCACCTGTCTGATTCAAAAGTGATAACATGTGCCCACACTTAACCATCCCACTTCAATCCAGTGGATTCACAGAGGTTGTATTTTGGCTAAAACAGAGAACTACACTTAATCAGTCACTTCACTGGCACAGAAACTATTTTGCCAACACCATTAGAATGTCAGAAATGTAACCTGGAACAGCATCTTAAAATCTTGACAGTGTTAGCAAAAAGTTCATTACACAGACACAAGTTATTCTGTACAAGGGACCATGGTTTCACTGCTGGAAAGGCCATCCCATGTGTTAAACTGATGTGAATGTAACTGGACAGTCACCTTCAGAGGGGAAAGAGTTTAAGTTCACAGTCTGAGGTAACAGCAAGACATTTCTCAAAGTCACCTATTGAGATATACAGCTAATGTTATTAACAGCAATAGTTCTCTAGTCAACACAACAATCTTCCTTTTACAAATTCCACCCTGTATTTCCAAAAGTCTTCATGGGGAAAAAACTCCTCCTGGATCAATATACCAGAGTGAAGAGACACACTTCAAAAAAAAATATAGAGATTTGGTTATTTAAAGGCAGTAGCGTAGTAATTTGAACTGACATATACTGACAGATGCAAAATGGGCTGTAAAGACTGGTAAGAAATACTGCATTTGGCAGTATATATGATATCAAACTTCAAAAGGGGTATTGCGTGTCTATGCAACTATTCCTGCCCTCATAAATTATTTTTTAAAGATAGAACCTCTTGACACCTTAAGTGCAAACAGGTAGCTATTGAAGGTCTCTGGCCCACTCTCCTATTAAAATGGCTAAAGAAATGTAACCTCTAGAAATACTTTCATTTATAAAGAAAGTCTGGAAAAGACATCCAACTGTTTGCTATCCCATAGGAAAGAAAGGCAAAATCTGAAGGAAAATGCAGCTTCCACCTATAAGCTTCCACCTTATGGCTTCACAATACAGTATTAACTTGATGTTTAGAGGCAGTGTTTGTCATTCAGACCACTAATATAAGCAAATGCAAATATCTAAACTACAATTTAAATCTTATTAACGTGACTTAAAAAATAAAAAATTGCATAATTATTTTTCTATAATACTGACAGTAACCAATAGAAACCCAGAAAAATCAAAGACAACGGAAAAAAAGCTTTACAAAAACTTCTGCCAAAATTTTATTTTAATGACAACTTCAAACTTGTATCACGGTCACACCTCAACACCCACCTCAAGTATCAAGACAACCTGCAAAACTTTTGTTGAAGTTTTCATTAGGGGCTAATAAAAGTCCTCAGAAATAAACTGCCACAGTTAAAATATGATGAGACTACAACTTTTAGAATTCTGTATTTGTTACGGTTTCATTCATAAGTCAAGAAGAGAAGACATTTATGTTACTCAGTTATGAGTTATTCTCATGACTGTGCAGGATAAAGTGTCCTTAAGGAATGGTTTAAATAGTTTATTTCACCAGTTGTGGATTTTTAGGGCAGTTCAATGTATATCGGCATCCACTCTCTCTCCTGTTGTCACTGCTCCCTTTTTCTTCAGTTGAAAGGGAGCCTTAAAGCCATAAACTTGAGTCCTCTCAAACTTCTACGTGGTATCATTTTTCTGACAAAATGTATGTAATTCCTGTTAAATAATAAGAATTACGTTTTTTTTATTATTCCTAGGAAACTGGGGATAATTTGTTCATAACATTCAATGCTTTCTCCCTACTCCAGGGCATTTTTAAGTTCAATTTCTTGCTCAGACGAGCATTTAGTCTAATATAGCCCTTCACAACCTCCACTGAACAAAAATGACACACTATTAAACCAAAAACTACCTTCCAATCCCACATGGAGTTAAAAAATAATAAAAAAAAATTTATAAATATTGGGTTTTTGACCATTATTACAGCCACATGTGAACATTACGATTAACTCATGAAATTAAAGACTGATTATAGCTGGTAAACCAAAACTGAAATCAATTTGCAGAAAGTACCTATTAGAGACCTACCACTCCATTATGAACAGCTGGACTGAATAATGCAAGAGAAATCCCAGTGCAAGTGATGACGGTGCCACTGGAGAGGTCTCGGTTGCAGTGGCTGGTGGCCCTGCCCACAAAGAGCACAGTCCAGTGCACCAACAGCTGCTGAGCAGGAGCCCCAAAGGCAAGAGCAGCTGCTCTGTTTGAAGGTGCAGGGTGCAAGAAATGGGTGGGATGTAGGTGCTAAAAAACGGACTGCACATACATTTGGACCTAAAAGTGGCGTGAGGTAAGGAAGGAAAAATATTCTATTTCCAAGAGGAACACAACCAAGTGTTATTACTTTAACTTACAGTACTGCCTTTTTTCCTTAACCTTTCTAAGAGGATGGAGAATGGAAATATTAGGCACTATTGGTACTAAATGGCACCATTTGCAAATAGTAATTTCCCCAAGTGTGTCAACTTATATTCATGACAACTGGATAGCAAGTGGCCCTTGGGTACATGTCCTTCAAAAGAAAGTACTTCAGATGGTTCCCTTTGGCCAGAAAACTACAGTAATACTTCAAACTAGGGCATTAAATTTGATTCTAGAATGTCAAACAAGACAATTATGGCTGGCAATGCTTCAGAGGTGGGCCTAGGCAACCTTTAATTAGAGTTTGAGGCGTCTTCAATGTACATTTTAACTATTAACAGTTAACTATTTAACTATTTGCAGACTGTCAGATGTCAAAATATAATGCAAACTCCTTGTAATTTAGGCACATAGTACAACATTTTTGTAGATATTCTGACAAAGCTACCCCACAAAACTCACCACAGGCACAGACGTGTTTGTTACAAATGACCATTATTTGCATCTGTGAAACATTATGACTAAAATTTTGTCAATCTGCAAAGAATAAGTGCCACAATTACTGGTTTTACACCAACTTAAATTCCGTCAACTGAATTCATGTACGTGCAGTATTACTACAAATACACTTCAATACAAAACAAAAAACCAAATTATAATTGCAGTGGCAAAAAAAAAAAAAAAGGAACAAAAAAACCCACAACCAACCAACCACACACACAGAAATTCACTGCCTATAAAATACTGCATACCAGTTTGGGGGTTTGGCCAGCAGGGTCCAGCATTCATTCTCAAACATGCCAGCCAAGCAGGCAGCCATAGAGAAATGAACTGTTACCTCAGAGAGCAATCCTTCAGAGGACACAGTGCAATAGCTTACTGAAGTCAAACAGTGGGGATTGTGATACAGGCTTGAAGCACAGATCAGGACAGGAAAAAAGCCCTACAGACTAATATCACTACCTACAAACTCAGACACAGACCCTAGATGAAAATCATCTTGCAAGCTCTGTCAAGTGCAGATATTTCGTCCTCCTCCACAGCAAGAAACATTTAACAGTGTAACTGTCATTTTAAAGTAGCTTTTTAGCCTTTCCTCTTATTCAATGCTCTATATAAGCCTCACACAAAATTAAACACTGAAATTACCTATATATCTGTAGTCTACATTAAATCTTCATTATTTCCTTCAGCAATGCCACTGAAACAACAGGGTCACTAAATAGCCCTCCCTACAAAAAAAAGTCTATAGGAATATTTTGTAACATGCCTCGTCAGTCCCTAATGCATCCCAGTTGGAATTAAGAAAGTAAACGTCTATCTACATCACAAAACTCAAAGTGGTACGTATGTCCTTCCATTAAACACCTGAGCAGATTTTCAAGAGGTTCTTCACACCCACAGACCAACACAAAGTACTCCTGATGTAGCCACAATATCTCCACAGCTAATCCAGTCCCAACAGAGCGACTGTTATCTACAAGAAAAAGAAAAAAATTCTGCAAGAAATGAAGGGATTTCTTGGAAAAAAAAGCAATCTACAACACCCTTTGAAGGGGGACAAAATAGATTTACAGAGTGTCACATCCAGCACACCTGAGAAATGTGAAATATGCTAATTCCTACAGAAAATAAAAATATCTTCCCAGCTGCAGGATGGCACTTGGATGCCTTTGAGAAAAGCTCTGCCACCTTTACTGTGGTACTTCCATTAGCCACCTTTGCCTGTCATCTTTTCGGCAATAACAGTGATGTTTGACTCTGGTGAAAATAAGTATTTAAATGCAGAACATTTAAATAGTAGTAGCATTCAACAGTCATACTAGCAAACCTTTCTTTGGTATCAAAGCCACTGGGGAAAAAAAAAAAAAATCAGACTAAAAGCTCTGAGACAGAGCGGAAAATCCACACAAAGCAAACTCACCAAAAGCAAGCACCAAACTAATCTGTCTTCTGATAAAAAAATGTACCAGAGAAGATGATCAGCAGCAAATGCAATGTGTGGTCTAAGTTCTCCGAGAGACTTTCACTAATGGAAGAGAGTGCACATTAAATTTGTGAATGACATCAAGATTGGAAGGATTTTTTGCATTACGTAGCACAGAATTGGAAATAAAAACACTTTCTAATAAACTTAGTAGAACAACATTCAATGAAAATGTAACATGACATTTATAAACAACAACAACAATCAAAGCGTGGATAAAAATGGAGAAAAACAGCAATATGGTAAGAAACAATCCAAGTGAGTCATCACTATGAGCAGGACTCAAAAATGTCAACATTATTCAATATGTTAGCAAGAATATTAGAAGACAGACACAGCAAGCAATAACTGCCCCTTGCTCTGTGCTGAAGCCACAGTGCAAGTATCACCTCCAGTGTAAGTATTACAAACACAGGCTAACAGAAGCCAACACAGAGGAGAGCAAACATTTGGAACTCATGATCTGAGAAGAACGATTAAGAGAACTACTCTTATTTACCTTAGGAAAGCTGAGAGGGCAAATTAACAAGTTTTCAAATATGCAAAAGCCAAAGGCAACAGTCAACTGTCTTCTATGCCCACAGTAAATAACTGCATTCAGCCTGTTTGGATTCCTGGGGTTTTTGCCTTGAACAACAAATTTAGTTAGACATTGGAGGGGGAAGAAAGAAAACTAAGCACCAAAAAAAGTTATTTAAGAGAGACTGTACAATTCTCGTTACCACAAGTTTAAGAACTGGTTTAAGAATTAGGACATAAGTTTACTTCCCTCTGCTTCTAGCTACTCTAACTTCCAAGATCCCTACAAATCTCAGCATTTTTATAGCTCATTTATGCTATTAAACCACGCAGCTTTACCAGAGGTCTGACACAGCTTTGTGATCTCTAAATACACACTAATATAAACTCACATTCCCACATCTTGAGAAAATCTGATTTTTCCACAGATTCTACTTCCAGCTCAGAAGTGTCTCACACTGCTCCTCTCAGAGCATTATATAAAGCATGATGACAAATGCCACTCATTAACACTCTGTCAATGCAACAAGATCCCAGGTGAACAGTCACCACCAAAGATAACACTTCCCAACTGGACAACAAATACTCCCATATCAAACCAGACATAAAAAAAGATAATTTAGAGAACTGTAAAGGAAGGAATCCTACACATCGTCAACCTTTCCACTGATAACCAGGAACTGCCACTATGCCAACTCTCAATAAAAGCAGTTGAGATACGAGATTATTTTCATCTTAGTACAAATAAAATTTCTAAGCCACCTGTTATACATAAGGTTAAGAAGACAGTCAACAGGCTCTGCCCTCCATGCCTCCACCAAGCTGTGCTTATCTACTCCAGCACTACTGCAACATACCATAATACTCCATAGTTATTGACAGACTGCTGCTTCAGGTAGCCTCAAGAAAAAAGCAGAATTAAAGACAAAGTTTCTTTCTGTGAGAAAGTGGTTTCAAAAAATGTAACCACCAATGTAAGGGAAGTCTGCCACAGGTTCAAGACAGCAGGTAGCCAGAATTTAAATACAATGCAGAAAGTTTCACGTAATGTAATCAGCTACACTATACAATCAAATTTCATAAGTTGCCGATATGTTACACAAAAGTTAAGACTGTGCACCATGCAACACAATTGCTAATAGGTGCTAATAGCCACCTTCTGTGGCTGTATTGCAGTGACAGCTGCAGATTAACTTACCCAGAAACCTTTTACAACACACAGAGAATAAACAATACACCATCACATGCAAAACTTCTCACAGGAGAATGCACCAACTTCCTAGTAGGGGAAAAGGATTTGATAATTAACGTCAGCAGCAATCTAGAAAGCCTTGTATTGTCAGTCATTCCTAAGGTAAGGAAGATGAGATAGAGATCTCCTTTTCCAGACTAATGAATCAAGTAATAAATCATTTTGCAAAGCCTAGCCACAAACCATATTGAAGTACTCCAAGATTTCTTATAAGCAAGAAACAAACAACAGCTCTCACTCCTGATCTGGGGCTGCAGGAAAAGGCAACCTGTCCAAAGCATAAATGCATCATAATTTAAACAATAAATTTTGAACTATCACCAATATTACTATATACCCTCACTCCATGGAGAAGGAAATGCCCAAAATAATAGAAAAGGCTTCCTTTATCACCCATAACTCTCTCAACCAAAATTAACTCAACAATACCTCAAGAACAGATCACTCCAAAACTGACTTAAGGCTGCAGTAGAGGCTTTATTCAGGAGAGGCCTGAATAATAACAAAGCCGTGGATCCAAGCAGACAGTCCAGGCCACTGAAGGGGGTAGTGCCCCTGAACCCCTTCCTTGCTCTCACTGTACCTGCCAATATTCGACCCCAAGATGACACAGTTCAACTCACTAAATCAAGAGAAAATCTGCACAGAAAAACAGCAAGTACTTTGCTGCTGGTTTAGCAAGCTGAACTAGCTCAACCAGAGGTTGAGCACTGCCGAAGACAAGGAGATAGAAGTACACTGCCAAGAGGATCCTGCAGTGCTAGACCATCATTTACAGCTCTTGCTAGATCAGTCGAGTTCATGAAAATATACCCCTTGTGTTTAACAGATCACTGCACACATCCAACCTTAAAGCCAAAGTTAAGGAAGGAGGAAAGGGAAATCCCACTGACACTCAGTGCAGCTGAAAACAGTTACAGATTTAGATAATTCCATCACAGTTTAACTTCTCCATGCTAAACTATAGGTTCATTTCTCTTTTCAGTGGATCCAAATCAGAAAACAGCAGTTTTCTGGAAGCCTACATTGCTTCAGGAACACAAAGAAAGCTGCATGAGTTTCATTATAAAAACAACAATGCACAGGCTCATAACTGATGTACTTTCTGTGACAGAAAACGTGAAACATGGTAACATGTTTCACGACAATAATAAAATTTAGTAGTAACACGGAAACATTAAACAGTAAAAACTCAGCTTCCCTTTTAAAGAGGCAAAGAACAAAGTTGGAAGAAAATAAAATTTTGCTTCAAAAAGTCTCTAAAGACAGGTTGAAATACTGTCCAAAATTCTCTCTTGTCTCTCTACCAAAGTATTATCACTGTCTATCTGTACTCCAATCTCCACATCACTGTCCTCGATGCTTCTCCACCAAGTGTCCTGAAAGAAGGATCAAGCTTAAAGAAACATCCCTGGAAACGTTTGTGTTTGTATAGGTTAAATATCCTGAACAGGATATATACATCAGCAGTTCACTTAAAAAGGTGACTTACAAATTAGATGTAGCAGATGCAATGCATTTAGGATTAAAGAGAAACTAAAAGAAGATTAGCATCACTGATGTCAAGTGGTATCTTTGACTCAATATTACATTATTTATTCTTAAGTGTCATTCATGGCTTAAGTGTTACTCTTCCTTGATGTGTACTGATCTGAAATGGATTACTGATCCGAGAATTATTCCAGTATCTAACAGACATGGTTACTTAAAACAAAGTCCTGGTGATTCTTTCACTCATTTTAGGAAAAATATAGCATTTTCTCATCAAGAAAAGCAGCAGACCTTAAAAAAGGTTAGGAAAAAAAAGGTAAATCATAGCCAGCTGGTACATTCACACGGCAGGGTTTCACTAAATTCAACTCAGTACTCTAATAGGACTTGGCCGGAATGAAAATTACAGTCATCAGGGAAATTTTTAAGGGATACTTAAATAATTGTGAGCTAACAGTTAAAACTGAAGTTGTCAGTGTGTGTACTATGCAGAAGAGCCACATAGGCTGGTCTTGAACAGGTCACATCCCTCTGACCCTCCCGTCCCCAGGAACAGGAAGGCATGCAGAGTGTGATAGTTTGTCCAGTTGAAGGCATAATTACATACTGTCCTTTCAGGCAACACCAGCTCTCTCCCCTTTGTGACAGACACAGCACACAACTTTTGATTCTGAAAAGCTCAAATGATCAGTTGACAGGCTGTCAGCCTGTTCCTATGTCAACTCTGTACACAGACAAAACAATTACTTCCAAGTGAATAGTTTCAAAACAAATTCCAAAGCAGCAAGTATTACGGATGTAAGACAGACCATCTTCCCCGTTCTCATTTAAAGCATTTTCCTTAAGCGTGACTCAACCTATTTCAGCCCTTTCTCTAAGTTAACTTTACTAATGTATTATAAGTATAGAATATACAGTGTTATCTTAAAATTTTAACACTGTAAAAGGTCATTTAAATTAATTCTGTTCTAACAATGAGTATGTTTTACTCTATCCCCAGAAAAAAGCATTTTGCACTGTAAGAGTTTTGAATGTCTTAGAGCTCAGAATTCACAGCCTCACAAATTCAAATTTCTCAGTTACTCTGTATCACACCAGTAACTTTTAAAAAAAATCTTCACTCAGCTCAAAGCTATTTCAGTAAGTTGAAATAATTATTCCATTCCCTATTTTCAATTAAGTTCCAGACTTCGGATTTTTATTTTTCAGAAGTGTGGCAAGAGATGACTAAGAACTTGCAAGAATCACATGTACCATTACTAAACTACATAAAGGCCTGCTCTGTGAGTTAAGTGAGAGAATTCTGCAGTTACTTTGCATGGAAAAAACAAACGTGAGATATCAGAACCCAAACACAGCAATAACTTAGGATACAGATTTGCACAGACATTGCTCCCCACAATACCTTGTAAAGATAGCAACTGCTTGTAAACAGCAAACACTGTTTGATATGAAATACTCCTTGCATGCATAAAGAAACTATTGTCCAAGCATTATTTGAAACATGACTGATTATTAAAATCCATAAAAGGGTGAAAGGAAAATACACACACGCAGTTTTCCATGTAATTATAACAGGACATATCAGATCTGTTCGGTCACAGCCAACAAATAACCACGCAGACTTTATTCTGCTCTTGGTGCTGACATTTCACACAGAGGAGGAGTGCTGGGGCACTGGCTCAGGACACAGCAGATTCAGGTATAATTCCTTGCTCATCCACGAGCTTCCCGCACAGCTTTGCTCACACCTCCAGCTCCCTGTGCCCTCATCCCACTTTGAATGGTGGGCAAAGAGCAGGAACATTTCAAAGTACTCACATCATGGCAGCTGAGGCCCAAGCACACAAAATAACAACCGCCCACTTTTTGAAACGTGAAACAGAAAACTGACAATCGTTATTATCTGCGTTTATGTATACTGGGAGTGACACACGTTCACTTGGCATGACAAATTCCAAATTGTTCTCTGAATCCTGTAAAATCAAAGACCTGAAGAAACAACAGCTGTTGTTATGAACAATTTCTTCATAAATGTGGTGACCTAGGAGATCAAATGCACGCACTGTCCTGCGTCCGGTATCGACAGGTAAGGAGTCTCTCTCTCTCTCAATTGCATCAATGGCTCTTTCGTGCAAAAGCAACTTTCTCTGTGTTAATTATCTGATATTTAAGACTCAGTTCACTGCACCACTCCCATTCAGAAACAATCCTAGGATCAGCCCACACTTCCAAGTCACAATAAAGGCCTAACACTGCAGTGAACGCCTCAGCCATGCAGGCAAAGCTGGAGGGATCCTGGAAGCAGGGATTTGACACCACCATAATCACAACAGGCATTAGTGTGTCCAGCAAATTCTGACCTGAAGCAGCAGGTGAAGGAGGCCCAGGGAGGGAACGCCATCCCTCATTCCCGCACGATCCCCGGCGATCGCATCCCCGCACAGGGCCCGCACACACAACTCCCGGCGGGGGCACCGCATGTGGAGCGGCCCCAGCATCGACCCCGCGCGGTGCCCTCGCACCGGCCCAGGCCCGCGCTCCCCCTGCCCAGCCGCTCGCTGGTCCCCCGGGAGGGCGGTGAAGCCGCGGAGCCCCGGCCCCGAGGCCGCGGCGCGGGGGGACCGGCGGGAGGGGCGGCGCGGCCTCTGCCCCCCGCCCCCGCCGCGGCCCCGCACTCCGCCAGGCGGGCGGCGCCGAGCCCCCGCCGCTCCCCCCCACCCCGGCGGGGCAGCCCCGGTACCTTGCGGCCCCCCTTGTAGATGTAGAAGTAGAGCTCCCGGCCCACATTGAAGCAGAGCCGGTCCCCGTTGCCGCTCTGGTCGTTGACGTTGACGAAGGAGACGCGGACGGGGTTGGAGCCCTGCGAGTTGAAGGGCACGCGGTTGGGCCGGCTGTACTCCGAGTGGCTCAGCAGCTTGTACAGCCCCTCCCGGGTGGTGAACTTGGTCTTAATCTCGTTCATCTCCTTCCCTCCTCCCTCCGCCGCCATCTTGGAAAGGAGCGCTCATCCTGCCCCAGTGCCCGGATGTGCCCACACTGCGCAGCCGCCGGCGCGCGCGCGGCCCCTGCGCGCGGGGGCGGTGCGAGGGGGCGGGGCCGGCGGGGCCTGTTTACCGCGCGACTGCGCGCGCGCCGGGCCCGCGCGCCCGGGGGCGGGGAAAGGGGCGGGGCCTGCGGGCCGGGGGCGGGGCCAGGGCGGGGGAGTCACGGGGGGCGGGAGTGGGTCAGGTTGGGAGGGACAGCAGTGGGATACCCGGGACAACAGTGGGATACCCGGTCCAACCTCCCTGCTCAGGGAGCGCCGTCCCAGAGCACACGGCGCAGGATTGCAGCCGGATGGGTCTTGGATATCTCCAGTGAAGGAGACTCCACACCCTCTGGTCAACCTGTTCCAGGGCTCGGTCACTGCGCAGTAAAGAAGTTCTTCCTCGTGTTCAGGTGGAACTTCCTGTGCATCAGTTTCTGCCTGTTGCCTCTTGTCCTATTGCTCGGCTCCACCAAGCAGATCCCGGCTCCAATACTCTTGACACCCCCCCTTTAGACATTTATACACGTTGATGAGGTCCCCTTTCAGGGGCCTCTTCTCGAGGCTGAGCAGGCCCAGCTCCCTTGTAACAGAGATGCTCCTCCCAGCCTTTACTTGGGTCAGAGGAGCTCCACTCCCCTCATCATCGTCGTTGCCCTCCGCTGGACCCACTCCAGGAGCTCCATGTCTGGACAGAGCACTGAAGACGTGGCCTCACCAGGGTCACCCAAGTCGGTGGAACTGTGGGGCAACTGTTGAGGGGATGGGGGAGAATGGGGTTGGCTCCAGCTGGCAAGTGTGAGCAGGGGCTTTGCAGGCCCACGGGGACCAGTTGCCTCGGGATGGGGTGGGGTGGTCCCTGGCACCACTGGAGGTGCCGACTGGAGCTGGGAGGTGTCCAAGTGTGTGTGCTGGGGCAGAGCTGTTCTTCGGGCAATGGCTCCCAGGTGAGAGCCCCTGATGGAGAGAGTACCTCCCTCCTTCCAGCTCTGCACCAGCCTCCAACCTGCTGCAGGCAGAGCCAGGCTGGGGAGTTGACCTGAAGTGTTAACCTGAAAAACTGGTTGTCAGATAGCTCACCTCATTGTTCTGATCATCCTGCAACCGTACAGCCAGCTGTGTTGCAGGGTGAACCAGACCAGTGTCAGACGGGGGTGGCACAGGGTTAGAAAGGATTGTATTCACTGTGCAGGGAGTCAGGATTGTTTCTTCAGACAGCAGATTCAGCTGAAAGTTTATCTGACTGCAGCCTCGTGATTGACTCAAACTGATCTAACACTGATCCAACCGTAAAATAGGGCTTTGACCTGTCCTCTGTCTTCAGGTGGGTATTTTCATTACCTCCCTTGCATCAGTTCTAGTAATCATGCAACCAAAGGGTGAGTCAGATCCACTTGAAAACTAACACGCAGAAAGAAATTATGGGTTCTCAGGGAAGCAAAGTGTTGATCAGCAACCAGGCTGATCCAACTCATCACAGAATTGCTAGAGCCAAAATAAGGAAGGAGTAAGGAATGTGCAAGTAGGGGAAGGTAAGCAGCACAGAGTTAGATCATCTTATATTAAAAATAAAAGGAAAAAATACTTTCAAGGTACAGTTTCCTGCTGTAGCTGTGTTGCTCTACTGTGGCTAGTACCAAGGGCGTTGCCCTGCTTTCCTCCTTCTGGACCGTGACTATCTCCTGCTTCACCAGTAGCAGAGCTCCTCTGAACTCATGATGAGCCATTTCTGAAGGATAAGTGGACAGAGAATTAATCCCTGCAAATGTGAAATGAATAGGGTTAGACAAAAAGCAGTGACTATGTAAGAGGGGACAGGAATGGACAGCAGAGCCAGAGGGAAGCAGGACCTCCCTTTCTTTCCACTAGATTAGCTCAACTGAAGAAGTCCACTGAGACACCAGGAGGTTAAAGGGATTTAGTTTCAAGCCAATTTAGTTCAAAGAGATTTTGTTTGCAGCTAAATACTGTCTTGTTGCTGACCATCAAAATATTAGTACAAGGTAGCTCATAAGAGATATGAAACAGCCTAAGATCTCCAGACCAGAGAATGTATCTGAGTGAATATCTGAAAAAGTACAGATAATTAGACTTCCAGAAGGCCAGGTATTGAAGACTTGCTTGAAATTTTCAAGATAAAGCCAGTCAATAATGACCATTGTCAGCTTATCAGCCAGCCCTGACAGATGGTATTGATGACCTCCTAAAAGCACATAAAGTAGGTGAGCAGACCTGCAATTGTTTTAAAAACCATCTCAAGAGTGGTTATTTCACACAGAAATTTCATGAATGGACTTCCAGAGAGAAGGTCATAATATTTTCAGTCACCAAAGAAGAGCAAGAAGTGCAAGGATCTCTAAATAATAATATTCAAAACAGACAAGGATGTAACAACAACAGCATCATAAAAAACCCAGAAGTGTTGCTCCAAGCAGAGATGCTCTCTATGTCTTATTCATTACACGCTGACAACATTGGATAGATCACTTTGAAGAAGAAAACAGGCAACTTTGGTAGACGAACTGTGTGGAATGCAAATCGTACTGAAACCACAGCAAGCCATCCATCACTGGTGGAGTGAGTGTGATCCAAAGAATAAACAAAGTTAACAAGTACCTGGTTATCAGCAGTACATGATGATGCAGAAAGTCAAAGAATTGATGTAGTGTTTAACATTTACAAGAAACATCAATAAAAGCTGCTGAGAGATTCCACAGAGAATCCAAGACAAATATTCATTTGAAAAACACAGCTGCAAGTCACAAGAACACTATTGTACAGTCCCATCAACAATGCTCATCAAATACTGGGGGGAAAAGAGATTACAGAGATAAGTCTTATGAAAAAATTCCCTGTACCACTTGTAAGTTCTTCTGTTTCAAGCTAACCAGTGATGATAGTTCTGAAATGATCCCATGAGGACACCGCTAGATGAGTTGGTTTTGTATGCACCACACAGCCAATAAACAGAAGTCAGTCACAATCACTGCTCCGTTGGGCCTTTACTTCTCACAAATGTTTCGGCAAATTGGAAAACAGACATGAGCAACATTCACTAATAGTACGGAGATTGCTTTATGCAGGGCATAAATTGGTTCTGCAGCTTTTCAGAATGTAACATTAATGGTGCTTTTACTGCAATCCAAGTACAGTTACGAACAAAACTTTCCTGTGCTTGAATTTGATTACCAGCTGTTACTTCCCAAAAAGTGCAACAACTGATATTTGTTATGCATTTGCCAGCTTTTCTGAGATAAAAAATAATAGAGGATGGTGGTTACACCCATATTCCATCATGTAAACACAACCTATTCCAGTGTGCACTGCCTGCAGATTATGATGCAGGAATCAGGAGACCATCTCTGCACTGTCTGTCGACTGTAGTGGTTCTGTCAAGTCCTTCTGGGGCTTCTGATCCCCAAACTAATTTAGGCATTTAGTGTGTGACTGACCTAAGGGTCAGAAGAGTCAAAAGCTCTTCAGTGTGCCAAATTTTAACAATTTTTTCAGTGTGTGTGAATTACTAACAGACAGAAGCTACAGATCTATAAGTGACACATCTGAACTAGGCAAAAGACTGGCGCTGGTGAGGAGGATGGTGTGCAAGTTCCATTTGATATGGGGAGAAGAAAAAGAATGGCAACGCTGGAAATAAGTTCCCAAGTCCTTACATAGTCTTTAAAGTACATCTAACTTGCTTTCATCGTGAGAAAATATCATGGCACGGTTTCATAGCCCCTTATTTGCATTAAGAATCTCTTCTTAACCAGTGCATACATTCAACATTAAATGCATGACATAATGCATTGTGTATTACAAAGTGAAATGGTGTTATCAAGGAACTTTCTGCACTGCTAGAATTGTTGTTGTTTGTACTCTCATCCCTCCTCAGGAGCGAGAGCATGTGAAACATTTCGTTTTCGTAGTTGGGGGTTTAATTACTGAAAAACAAATGGATTTTTTAAAAAAACAGACATTTGGATTGAAGAAGGCAGGATAAAGTAAATCTGCTTTGCAGTTGGCATTAGATGACAGTGAACTCTGTTGTGTCTTTGGAAAACTTTGTTTTGCTGTTTGCAATCAGCTCTCTGTAAGTTGTGTCCCAAAAATACTCCCTTACCTCCACAGCCACAGGTGCTGTTCTTGTCAACAACAGTTATTATCTTGAAGCTGCAGTTGTCCTGGAAATTATATTCTCTGAAGATAAGACTGAGATAATGAATTTAATTTAAATTCTATGGAAAGCCAGAGAGATTGGTTTGATATGCCTACAAATAGCTTGTGTTTCTAAGATCTGCCACAGCATTATGTACTTCTCAAAACTCCCTAAATATGAATGACATGTTATCCATGCATACCGTAGTGCTGTAATCAGCTGAGAAACGACAAACCTGTGAATAAATAAGGTCTGATGGTTGGCCAGCAGCAGCGACTCAGTTTCTTACAAAACTGGAATTTCTAGACAGTGTTGCAGTGGGAGAACGCAGTGCCACAGAGAAGGCCAAGAACCCTCCTAAACTGCAGTCTGCAATAGACTCTTGCATGTTTGTAACTTCAGAAACAAAAGATTCAGTAAATAAGGGTTTCAAAATTGTTTTTTCTTCCATCAGAACCAGCTATTTCACTCAGCTGGTTTTCACTGGGAAGCTTGTGGTTATTGATGGGTGTTGCAGGTCAGCCAAGTAATCTGTTTTTGGGATGAGCAACAGTTAGTTAACAGTCATCCATGCAAGAGAAGTGGCTGCCAGTGTGTGATTTAAGAGTCCCTAGGTAGAACAAGAAGTAAGGAAAGCTAAGAAAGGTGTCCTTGGAAAGAACAGGCTTTAACAGCCAAGGAGAGGGAAGGAATACCAGCCTGGGAAAAAAAAATTATATAGTGACTAAGTTCTAAAAGGTGACCAGAATCAGGAGCCTCTGAACATTTTGCACCTAAGACAGGTATGTGCATGGATATCTTAAATTTATCCCAAGTTCCTCAGTCTCCCCCAGGTCATCTACTTAGTTGATGGTGAGATCTTTCTCTGTTGGTTTGGTATAATCCTCAAAGAGGAACTGAAAACTTGTTAGCACATTCCCTTATCACCTTTCTCACATCAGACAATACAATCTCAAAGGTTGCAGAGAGCTTCAGAACAAGAATGGCTGTCTGCTTTCTGTCCAGTCACAGGAGAAGATTCACCATCAGTGTCATAAGCATAATTTCATCTGCATGGCTGGAATGACTGTCTCCAAATTGTTTTAGATCAAGCATTGAAGTTTTAGATAAATGGTTGTCTAATGGGATTATTTATGAGTTTTTCTGTAAGATCACAGGAGCTTTGGCTACAGCACAGTCTGTTCATTCAGTGCTAGTTGACTCATGGCACATTTAAAGAAATGAGAGCTTATTTCCCTGCAGTATGTGCTGGCTCCATTTTGGTCATCACTATGTGCTGGCTTCGTTATGGTCATGTGGTCAATGATTTTCATTTGCAAGTCAAGAAGGGCCTAAGTTAAATTCACAAGTCTTTGCCATCTATCTCATGTCCAGAACTTACTCATATCTAGGAACTGGAAGATTTTGTGTAACTATTTAGACGAAACTTCCCAGTACAATTTTTTTCATCAAAATGGGATAATTTTTTGAAGGTAGAGGTTTTGTCATCTACAAGACAAAGAGAGGTTGGCTGAGGGGAATGGGTATTTATTGCTATGACACATGTATTCTTATGTCATTATCTTTTGTACCTTATAATTTCATCACACAAAAAATTTAATTCATCTTAAAAAATTATCAGCATTCAGGCTTTCAGCAGCCTGAGTGCCTGTTTAAATGGAAATCTGACTTTCTCCATGCCTAATGAGACTTGTTCAGTTTCTCTCTACTCCCTTTCTCTTGCTGCAAACATAAAGCAAGTGATGGGATTGCTAAAGAAACGTTGTTTAAAAGATTACCTGCATAGAGTAGGCTCTTGGGTCCCTGCTTTTCTGGTTTATCTGAAACTATCATCATTATCCAGCTCATACAGTATGATGTTCTTACGTAACATGCACTTATCAGTAATCATGTAATCAAGTATGCACATTCCTGTGCCATTCCTTGTCTTCTTCCTCCATCTTTCTATGGCCAAGTGCTAGGTAGAACATGATTTATGTCATTTTCCAATAGCTGCTCTGTTGGTTGAGTTAAATGCCATCTGAAGTTTATTTGTTCACTGTCATTTTTATTTTCGTAAGTAGGTATAACATGCTAAAATCAAATATAGGGTAGATGCATATTAAATCTTCGTGTACTTTCAATCCCTTTTGATAGTAAAAATGATAGAATTGCTTCTTAAAGACATGGTAAAATACAGAGAGCACCAGTCTGACATCTTTCACAAGCAATTACTTTCAATTTTCAGATGCTAACTTCCTGATTCAGTGATTTGACACAGACAAGGATGTTTGATAGATGCAGTGCCATGCAGAGGTTTCCTTTTTTTTTTCTTTTTTTTAGTCAGTCAACTAAAACTTTACTGTGACATCCAAATATGTTCACAGCCTCTACATGAAATTAAATCTGGGGGATGTACTTATGTGACAGGATCGATCTCTGTATCGATGTACCAAAGGGAAAGACGTACACATTTGTAAACAAGCTGGTTTTTACAACTTTAATTTGTATTTTAATTTGAATATAAAATGTAATAACTGGGAATTTAAGTCAACATACACCTTCAGTTTTTATGTATGTGATTTTATAATTGTTCAGAGTTTCAAAAAACTTAAAATAAGCAATCCTGAGTTAACTTCTGGGTTTCCTGAGATAGCTATTGGTTTGTGGGATGATGGGGAATGGGTAAATAGTTAAACATACAATGCATGGAAAATTAATGTAACAAAGTGTCTCTTATAAATAATGCACCCCGGTTCTTCGTTCGCAAAGACTGGCCATTCCTTACTTACTTACATTGTAAGGGGTTAACTTAAAACCCCCAACTTTTACAAGGCTAAAACTCCTATGCCATATACACAAATATATGTTGCTCTCTTTACCCATCTCAGTACTTTTTTTCAGTATGACTCCTATAGAGAATATTTATATTTGCTGTATTAGCCCCATCTGGTGAATTCTAACAGCATTGCAAACTGAACAGACTCTGCTGCACTCTCATGTCCCAGCTCTTAGATGGTGGTAGGGCAGTCACAGAGACCCCTATTTCTCCCTTTGCCCACTGCACCAACAGCACAAGCACTAAGGAGGGATCCTCATTAGCATATTATTAGCATACTCCCTAAGCTTCTCTTTGGCTTTAATGGATTAATCCGACAAGTCAGGGTGCTACTATCTTCACTGGCATTCAGAAACACGAACAGTCCATTCATGCACTTTATTCACACCCCCCGTTCACAAATGCAGATATCTTCCATTTCTGCTCCTTGTGCTGTTTGAGCTGAGGAAATGCTGGGGGAAAGAAAGTTTACCTTTAAGATTCTTTCAGAGAAGGGCTGTGGTCCACTAGCTGTGATTGCAAAGGGATGCAATTACAGACCCATCAATTAGTTCATTTCAGAGCAGCTGTTAGTAGACACGGTAAAGGGCAACCTGCTCCAGGTGGCCCTGCTTGAGAAGAGAGGGATGAAATGACCTCCAGACATTCCTTCCAACCTCAAACACTTAATGATTCTGTAAATTTACCCAAAACATTATAATTTCTATGTGTGCCACGTCAGTATAAATCAACACTGTTTTGAGTAGGTAACATTTTACTTACCTTCTGTAAGAATAAATTATTATAAAAGCCCTTTCGAAGGGCAGGATCAGAATCACAGTTTCTGAATGAGAAATGAGGTGGCTACTTGCCTCCAATACACGGGTTAGCAAACCCAGTCATCTTTAACATGTGGTATGTCAGAAAAAGATGCTCTCAGTGCCTGTCTTGACTTCCTCCATTCCTAAGGAATCTTGTTCAGTTTCTCTCTACTGTTCTTCTCCTGCTGCATGTCTAAACCGAGTGTTGGGATGATTTTATTTTTAAAAAAGCGTGATTTGAAGGTTAGCAACATAAATTCTGCAGAGAGATGAGTGATGACAGTGATTCTTTTACTGCCAGACTTAGCTGATGAAGATTAGTTGCTCTTCTAATGTAAGCTGAAATGTGGCTACAGTATGTTTCTTTCCATCACTTTTCTTTGGAAAATTCAAACATAATCTCATCATAGTCTTTCTAGTCAGTTTAAATTATAATTTATTCTGTTTCTTGTCTTCTTACCTTCCCACAGCTGTGACAGGAGGGAATTGTGGGCAAAATAAAACTAGCTAGTAACCAGACTCAAGGGTTGTGGTCTTTATTCAAAAGAGGTGAATAAAGGGGGCTGTTTAAGCATAACTTAAATAGGAACATGAAATAGAATCCTATCTTAAACAGAAAATCTACATCTTTAGGTGGCTTCAGACTTGGTTTCTGTTAAATGATCAACTGGAGGGACTTTATACTATAATATGTCCCTTCAAGAAAATGTGTTTCCTTGCAGTATTATTCCTACTTGAAGGGATTATAAACAAATGTATATTAGTCTCATCATTGTAGCAACATCACTCATTCCCCCAGAGAAATTACAAGCTTATTTTTAAAACTGCAGAGTTATCTTGGAGTATTCCTGTACAGGTAGTGTTTCAGTTTAAAGGAGAGTGCAAATCTCCAGTCTTTGCTGTTTGGCATAACTGCAAAATTTTAGCTCTGAGATGTCTCGGACTGTACATGAGAAATTAATCAGTGATAATAAATCAAATCTTGTGATGACTTTTTTTGCTTTCTAATGCAATCTAGCATGGCTACATTAAAGATCCTACTGATTTCCTCTTGATTAAATTATTCATCTTATGTTATCTTCATCTTAAAGCAAGAAATCAGAGAGAAATGAAAATCTAAAATACATACTGGAATCTTAAGGATACATGTGAAATAATAGTTGTATTTCTCTGTCCTCTGCTCTCGAGACAAATTATTTGCATTTTTTCACTCAGTTTAAAAATACATGTGCCACGGTCAAGTGTATGTGTGGGTATACATGCAGTGAGGTTTCAGCACTGAATATCTTTATTGAGTCTGTGCAAACTGAAGATCAGCCCATGGGTGAAGAGGAGAAGACTCTTTCCTTCCAGGCTGAAATCGTTGCTCATCACTTTCTATTCCAGCAAGAAAAGCTTTCTGAGGAGGGCAGTTAGCAAATAATTGGTTGCAAGTAATTTGGCTGTTAATGTGACTCAGCCAGTAAAACACTGCCTAGATTCTTAAGCAGAGCCTGAGAATGCCCAAGCCTCCTGTTGTGATCTCTGGGCAGAATCAGACTTGAGGTAGTGACTGATCCAAACAAGCTGGATTCTGGGAAGGACTGACCCGACAAGCACAGCTGCACTCTGACCGTCATGGATTACGGTACAGGACGACCAAAGCTGATCCCATGACTACTGTGAGGTCCAGCAGTGGAGCTTCTCTAGAAATACTGCTCATGCTGGTGTCTCTGGAATTGGACAGTTTGGGGTCAGCTCCTTCTCCGCCTCTGTGGTTGCAAATCTGACTGTGGTCACAAAGCAGAGATGGGCAGTCTGGATGTCACCTTCATTCCAGGCTCTCTGGCTGTCACTGATAACAATAAATGCTCCTGAATGGAATTCTCTGTTCTCTGTCTCGTGGCTGCCTGGAGTCAAGTGAACATACTGCAGAAGAGGGTGAGAGCATAGGTGCACATGCTGATGTATCTCTACCTTTGGCAGGAAATTTGCCTGGCTGGGTAATAACCACTGACTGAACTTTGTATAGCAGAGAATGAATGTGTACCACACAATACAGCCCCCCTGCTGCATTTCGGTATCAGTATGTGTAACATTTAAAGAAAAAGGTCAAACTTGATGAATTTCTGCATTATAAGCTCCCTCTTGCTGCTCATACGTGGTACTGCTGCGCTTCATGGGGGGTTTGAAAGCTGGGGAAAACACACCTTGAAATGGTACCACTGCTGTAGGTTTTGCATTTGTTGGAGCACAGAGCAGGTATAAAATACCAGTTCAGCATTATCAGGTAGTCAGCGATGATTAAGAATTTTTTATTACAATTATATTAACTCTTAATTCCAGAAAAACCTTGCTACTCAGCCATTTGTGCTGTCACTAAAACTCGCATATTTCATTCATTACTGTAGAACAAAGATTATCCTAAACCTGAAGGAAGACCAAAGAGAATACTTGGAAGAAAGGAAAATCAAAGGAATTGTGAAGAAGCATTCTCAATTCATCAGCTATCCAATTACACTCTTTGTAAGTGCCTTGTTTGAGATGCTAATAGTACATGCTTTGAAACACTAGTTGCATACCTAATGTCCTTGCATCATTCCCGGATGCTACTAGTAGAGCATTAACTAAGCTGTCTTTGTACTGTCAGCATTAACACTTACAAAAAGGACTCTACATTATGTTGGGTGATAATTTCTTGGGTTTCTTTCCTAATGAGCTCTTTAAGACTGACTACTGCCTGTGTAGGACAGAGTTATACCATGTATCAGTTGAATTGAGATGATGAGCTTCTCGTTCACCAGCCCAGAGGATGTCTTATAAAGATAACATTCATCTTCAGTGAATATCGTAGGACACAGTTCATGCTTTTGTTAAAATATAGATTACTTGACAACGACAATACGTGTTTGTAGCTGAAGATCCTAATTATGCAGGTGAAGCGATAAGCTCTGATTATGCATTTTATACTGACATATTCCGAAGTTGTGCATTTGGGGTCATAGAAATCTCCTGACATATTCAGACATGCTGCTGAAAGAGGTCTGGTTGGCAGTGATTAATTAGTAATTCTGGCTTTTAAGCCAGAATTATTATGGCTCTAGTTCCAAAAGTGAGAACAGGTGAGCAGAAGGCAATTGAGAAAGGTATTTCGAATGCCGGGTGCATCAGTATTATTTCACAAATTAATTCTAGGAAACTGCAAAGCAGAGCTGGGAATACTTCTTATATAACCTGTAATCATGTTTATTCTTACAAAAGCAGCGACATGCAGTGAAGTTCATCAAGATGGAAATAACATGCAAATTAAATAATATAGTAGGAATGTTAACACAGAGGTTTCTAGAGAAAAGAATGGGCCACTGTAATTTTCTGTCTTGGACAACTAAGGAGAAGGAAGCCGAGTCATTATGTTTATTTTTGGTATAAATTCAGAACTGTATTTCTGTCAGATGAAAAAACTTGAACAGTTCTACAGAACCACAGGTAAGAGAGATAATTCGTTTTGAACCAACCATCTGAGGAAACACAATTTTAGGTAATTCATTAGGAAGTGCAACTATGCCCTGAGGAAAAAAAGTTGAAAAATCCCTCCTTTTACCATCCCAATCTTTCAATGCCCCTTCCTGCAATTTAGCTTTGTAGATGTACTGTGAAGGACAGCAAAAACAAGACATAGAACATGCACTGTCATAATTTTTTCATAGTTTTATTTTATAATAAAGAACTTTACTGGTTAGAGTGAACTTGCTGCTTTTATTTTAAACACTAGACATTTGAAAAGGAACTTGAATTTGACAAAATAAAAGTGCTTTCACTCTTCCAGACATATCCAATCCAAATAAAGCAGGCATGAAGAAATCCTAGGCTGTCAGCATCTGAAACAGTTTTAAGTTTGTCAATCACGAGAGTCATTGCAACTCCCACAGAGCTGAAAGAGCCATTCTGGAGGGGGCTTCTTCTTTTGTTTTGTCAATGACGAGGAGAAAAAAGGCAGAGATATCTCCTGGCAAGTATTAACCAGCACCCCTCTAGAGAAGAAGTAACCTGGTGACTTCCAGTAACTGTAGTCTGTCCTACTTTCACAGTGCAGAGCAGCTGCATTATACTGACCTGCATATTAACTGGCCAAGAATACCCTCGGCTCAGCTGACTGCAAAGCAGGATTGCAGGATAAAGAGCCAAGTTACATCAGAAGATTTGCCTCAGTATGGCAGGAAGCATCTCCTTGAAAGAGATGAAAACTGACTTTCCCTCTAATTCACTACGCCTGGTTCTTGTAGCCCACAGATAAATTTTTATATGATTAATCAAGTACTTACACAGCTCTTGACAAAATTTCTCAAAGTACCTACTCACAGTCAGCTTTAATCAGGATATCTTATTGCTACTATTCTTTTTTTCTTTCTTTTTTTTTCCCCCCCAGTGTTCTTTTGTGGAGAGGAAGCTCAGATTCAGAGTTCTGGTTTTTCACAATAAATAAATCTTTTGATCTGTCTGATACAGCAAGAAAATAACATTAAACTGCGCCTAAGCAGTATTCATCATGGATAGCTGTGAAGCCTTAATCTGTGATTATCTGAAACCACTCCATAATTTCAGTACCTTGTCTATTTCCTTAACAATATCTCTCTAATAAAATGAAAGTACTGTCTGATATATATCTATCAACCATGTACTAAAGAGCCTACCCAGAACATGGGGACAGATTTAAACTAATTTCTTGACTTTTTCCTAAAAGTATAGAGTGCCAAAGTAGAGGACCATATCCTATGTTTGAAATGTTGGGAAGAATCAGCTCCATGACATGTATTTTAAAGGCTCACAATCTCCCTTTCTGAAAAATGTGGAACCTGAGTTTGCAGATTTTTTAAATTTCTATGACTTCTAAAAGCTTTATCGAAGCATGCTTCATGATGGAATTTGAACTTCTAGGAGTGTAGCAGGCTCACAGTACAGTCCATATTTCACCCCGTAGCTCAACAATTGCCACACAAATCTGTAACAATGAGGAAGGTCCAAGGACAAGGCGAGAAGTCAGGTCTGCAAGGCAAGGCTGGGATCAGCAAGGCACAAGGCTGACCCCAGGCACAGCTCCGGCACAGCTCAGGAAGGATCAAAGCCAAGGGCCAAGGCTGCCATGAAGCTCCTGAGATAAGATGGGAAACCCTCAGCCAAGGCTTCTTACAGACCTTCTTGTCACAGCACCTTTCATACTGGTCAGATCCAAGGCAACCTGGCTGTGTGATACCACAGCTACTTTTGAGCTATGATTCAAACTTAATAATTAACTAAAAGTCCTCCCTGAAAATTCTTTCTAGAATCAGGTTATCAGATTAGGACCAATTTAAGCAGTTGTTCTGCAAGATTCTTCAATTCTTACCATGTCTGTGCCCTCTTAGAAGTGAATGGTTATTGCATGCTCAGTATCCTCAATAAAAACGTGCAACTGTTTTTTTTTTTTAACCTAGTTCACCCTGATTCCAGCTATCACTGCTTAGTAAACCTACTTTCTCAACTCTTTACACAACTAAAATTCCATTCACAACTAAACTGAACGTGTAAGTGATCTCCACACAAGATTGCTCTCACTCTTTCCCTAAAGCCTATGATATCTAAGGTAAACCTTTCTATGAAAGGGTTTTTTTTCTCTTTGCTTCTAGGAACTGTGCTTATTAAGAAGCAGATGTGATGGAAGTGTTCCTGAAGTATGAAGGCCTTTCCAACAGTTTTTCTTCTTGCTTTTTCAGAAGTCACTAGAGCGATTTGATCCCAAAGATAACTTATCCATATTAAATAATATATTGTTTATATAAAATCTTTATCCAAAAATACGTAATCTTTCTGCTTACCTGCTTAAAATCCAGGACTAGAACTCACTATCTGTCTGTCTATTTAAAAAAAATAAAAAATTCATTTCCTACTATCAACTTTACTGTCACGTCCTAAGTATGTAACTCCACTCTGAAATGGCATCTGTGTTCAGTAATTTGAAAAACAAATACTATTGCATCAAGAATGGTAGTGAAGCACAGAACACATGCTTTGTGACATAATTACCAATAGCACATAGCTTCCTGGTTTTAATTAATTTAGATTTAAGATTTTAGAGTCTTCAGTTCTACTGTTCAGAAGGTGACTTGAAGGATAGTTTTGTCACCAAATCTGCCATGCACACAAAATAAGGAGTGTAAGTGCCCCATACATATCCACACCTGCCAGTAAATATGCAACAGTGTTTAGCTGTTACATGTTCTAATCCCCCAATCCTTACTCATATCGAATGCAACTCTTAGAACTTGAATAGATACAGGGCAAAAAAGTATCAGGTTTATTTCCTGCTGCAGAGGCTCTATTAAGTTATTTTTTTAATGATGTAACTTTACCATCACCATCATGTTTTGATATCTTCGTGGGAAGTCTAGGATTTTGTTCATCTGGGGACTTTTTAGTCAAACCTTCTGCTCTCTGGAAGGGCTTTTTCTCCAAGCTTCTTGTCCTTTTTAATTAGGATCTATTGAAACTCGTGCCTATCAATAGAACAAAGCTCTTCGCTACAGACAGTAGAAGTTACAGCGTCCACCATATCTCTTGCCCTCCCTCCAAAGCTAACATTTTTGTGTAACTGCTCCTGATTTAGGGAAGATTCCTTATTTAAGGGGGTTCGGATGGGCATGTCATTCCACTCTCGTTCTCCAAACCAAGTAACTGTGTGTCCTGCTTTTTTGGTCCCGTGCTAGACAGACCACACACATTGCAGCAAACAGGTACTGCAGGCATCTTGCAATGCTCTTAAAACAAAGAGCAGAACTAGATACTGAAAGAAACACTTTTAATTCGGTGGAGGATGAAGTGTCTTGTGTTGCTAAGTTTGCATAGATATAACGCTTGCTTTGTACATATAATTTCAGCTAAGAAGTGCATAATTATGCATTTATTCTGGGAAAGTGTAAAACATGATATAAGGCCTAAAACCATATAGACAATATCCCTTGCTGCAGTCACAAGGGAACATTAAGATAGGACCAATTTAAAATATCAAACTGTAGTTGTTATAAACAACCTATTAATTTTGTAACAAACACCATTTAAAGTAATTTTTGATAAAATCAAACAATTATTCTGGGGCCTTGTTAATGTTCCATGAATCCAGGCCTTTCCCTGCTCATTCTCTCAGCTTTCCTATGCAGCTGATAATTATAACATAAATTATAACTGACATTAGTTACTAGTGGAATTGCTGACTTCTGCTACAACAAATATATTCTTGTTCAACAGTTTAAGTCTCTTTAAAATTCCTTCTGGGAGCAACGACTCTGACAGTTTTCACAGTCCCTGACACATACTTCAAGAACCATAAACTTTTAGATGAAGAGAGTGTGTGCATACTGCTCTGGGTCCATGCAATTATTGCTGCCACCTGCAGTTCTACAGTACAACTACATTCTATGAGACCGATTTTCTTCTCTGCTTCTTAAGTAGCTTTTTCACAGCAAAAATATTTCTTCTAAGTAACTTCTGATCCTCTTTCTAGTGTGAATAGCCTTTTTTTTTTTTTTTTTTTTTTGGTGACCTACAGATCTTATGATCACTTTAGCTTCCAGCAAGGCATGAGAAAGTACTTAGGAAGACAGCCTGAGAAACATTTCTAAGCAAGCATGAAGCTTTGCTCAGCCAGAGATCCCTGGCCAGCTTTACATGTCATTATGATAACACAGATTTTACATGCATAATTTCATATGTTAAATCAAACTAAACACATATTACCACATCTCTACTTATGTCAGTTCTCTGAAATCTACTGTTTAGGCAATTTCAGTCGCTGCTGTTTTGTTTTCCTTAAGTCAAACCTGAAGCACTGAGATAACACGACAAAACTCTGTCAGAACCCAAACAAATGAATTTTAAAGTAATGTTATAACAGCATTAAGGCTACAACACCAAACACTCAAAAGTTAGTTCAATGCTGGAATTAGAATTCTCTATGCAAATGTTTTTTAATTTCTCTGTGGCTTAAAAAAAATCTTATGCAGCAACACAGAAGAAGCCTTTGATAGAATCAAGAATAAAACCCAATTGAATAGAACCCAGATTTCCTGGGTGTTACTTCAATACTTTGAACATTAAATAACTTTCTTCGAGCCAACTTTTACTTTGTTCTTTTCAAATGTTATAACTTTCACATAGCAAGGAGTTCTGCAAAATTGTATAATCAAAGATTCTATTAAGATGCAAATGTATACAGAGAACAAGTATGGGACCAATCCTCAGGAAACCAGCAAATGCTGGAAGCTGTACGGTATGGAATGTCCTTTTGGTGAGTTGGGGTCAGCTGTCCCAGCTGTGTCCCCTCACAGCTCCCTGTGCCCCCCAGTCCTCCTCACTGGTGGGGCCCTGTGAGGAACAGAAAAGGCCTTGACAATGTGCAAACACTGCCCAGCAATAACCAAAACATCTCTGTATTATCAACCCTGTGCTCAGCACAAACCCAAAATAGAACTCCATACTGGCTACTGTGAAGAAAATTAACTCTACCCCAATGAAAACCAGCAGGATCTCTTAGCTGAAAAATTGATCCATCTTGCTCAGATTTTCCCCCAAAATTAACACACTGGAACCACTTTTTTTTTTCTTTTTTCTTTTTTCCCCTAAAAATGAAGCAATACAAAACTGGGATCAGTTAAAACAGGGTAACCATAGGAACAAAGTCTCTATCTTCACTAGCCCTCACTGCATAGCAGAACAAAAAGAATATAGGGTATTCACAAGCCATGAAGAAAATATTTGTTTTACACAGGCACAGAGGAACTTGGATTAAGCAGAGCTGGGAAAACTTAGATGGTTTGGTATGACATTACATTCTCCCAGCGCACTTGTCAAACAACTTCAACAAAAGAAATCAGTCTGCTTTTGAAAGCTGAATAACACAACCACAAAAGAGAAAACAGAATGATGTGACTGCTAGATTAGACAGTATAAAGGCCCATGATCCTGCAGACATATGCAAAATCTTCCATAGGTTCTTTACATGCTTGAAATGACATATATCCCTAAGTCTGAATCACTGGACCCACACTAAGCAAGAGATTAGAAAGGAAAATATTTTCTTAAACATCTTGAATATTTTTATAAAAGTGGGAGCCTTAAAATTCTGGACACCTCAAAAGGACAGCACAAGTAAATCTGGTAGGATATTACTGGCAAAAATGCTTGGACAGTTTCCAAATATTGTAATACTTTAGCAGTTCTCTAAAATACAGAAGTTATTTTGATGCAAATAAATGTTAGAAAGAATTTCAGTCAATGGAATCCGAATGTAAGAGGGTTTCAGCCTAAAGGGTACATCCTATGGAATTTATACTATACCAGCACTATTTTTAATCTAAGAAAAACATGAAAGTTACATCATTATGCTTGGGTGTAACTGCCACACTTTATTAGGATAGTGGTAAAGAGCTATTAAGCTGCTTTATGGAAGCAGACAACCAAAGCAGCTGTCAGATCACTGAAATCACAGTCACTGTGCAAAGAAAGGAACGAGTCATACTCAAGAAAGCATTTTGGTGCACATTATTTTGTACAAGCATTATGTGTTTGAGAGAAAGGAAAAGAAATGTGTTGAGAAGCACCTCAAAATCAAACTCAAAGAAAATACAGAAAAAGACCAGACACAGTAAGTACCAAAAAGGTGACCCAGACATAAGTGCAGAACTTTCCAGGCTGAGTGTTGGCTGAAATCCAGGTTTTTCAGTGGCTTAGAACTGTGAGCAAATAACCTCACCCTTACAGTTCGATTTCTCCTGTGGGCTGAGCAGCAGCTCACCTATACACCCTTTTATGTTCTTGTTGACACCATAATTAATTTTTCCTTCTAATTAAAATAACCTGCAGGATCCTGTATTCTGGCCAACTGCTTGAATTAGAGCTGGAGCACCAGGATTTAGAAGGGCAGAGTCCTGTAAGTCATTGCAGATACTGATCCAGATACTGCAGAAACTGCAACAAAACAAGCTATAATTTCAATTCCTTGACATGTCCTACATGATGCTTTATACCTGTACTTAATGTATCTTCCTGTCAGATTATGAGGAGTACTGAAAACTCCTCGAAAAGATAATGCTGCAAAAATCAGGCCTGTAGGCCTCAATTCAATCAGATTTGCTTGTCTGGGTCAAACTGCAGGATAATGGATGCAAAGAATATTAAACTCAGCATGAGGATCCTTGATTAAATGCATCAAGAACAGTGTGGCCAGCAGGACGAGGGCAGTGATCCTTCCCCTGTACTCTGCATTGGTGAGGCCACACCTTCATTGCTGTGTTCAGTTCTGGGCCCCTCAGTTCAGGAAAGACATTGAGGTGCTGGAGAGGGTCCAGAGAAGAGCAACGAGGCTGGTGAA
>JAYRBT010000177.1:53315770-53379609 GCA_036023395.1 Myiotriccus ornatus | reverse complement strand
AAAGGCGTGCGGGGGGGGGGGGTAAAGGAGCATGGGCAGGGGGAAAAGACTGGAGTGCCAGGACGGAGCAAGGAGAGGGGGGGCAAGGAGCGGCGTGCAGGAGAAGAGACGGAGCGGGGGCAGGGAGGAGGGGGTTAAGGAGGGGGAGCAGAGGAGGCAGGAGCGGGCTCGGGGGCTGCTCGGCGCCGCAGCGCTCGGGCGGGGGGAGGGCGGGCGCGGGCGGGGAAGGCTCTGGCAGTTTCTAGAAGGTTTGGCGGTGCCGGCGGGCGCCGGCAGGGGGCGCTGCGCGGCCGCGCCGCTCGCGGGGCGGGGGCGGCCCCGGCGGGGGGAGCCTCGTCCCGGGGCCGGCCCGGCCCCGCACCGTGGAGTCCGCCCCGACCGAAGGGCTCGGGGAGCTTCTGGGGATGGATGTTTGTCCGTGTAAGACGAGGGAAACGGGTCCGGTTGAGCCGTGCTGGTGCATCGGTCGCAGTTAACGCGTAGAGTCTGGTGCTGGAGGGAATAGTTGTAAGTGCGAAATTACAGATGAATGTGAAAAAGAAGTGATTTAGAGAGATTCTTTTTAGTGAGAATGACGTGTATTTTTTGTGTAATGAGGGGAAATAATAGTCCTATATTAATTTTTAAAAGATCGGAGGAGAGAGGAACCTGTGTTAGTTCGAGTGGTGCAAATTACAGTGAACGTAAAGCAAGCCTGTAGTGAAAGTCTCGCATCTAGTTTCTGCATTCCTTAAAATTCTGAATCGTTACCGTCTAGAAATAAAGATCTGGGGAGAGGTTTTTTTTGTATGTATGTGTTCCTTTAGTGCTGAAACCACGTGGTTGAAATACTTTATCTCAGAATACCATTGTCACTGCCTGTAATGGGATATGTGTGCCAAGCTGTTCTGGAATCGAATTTCAACTCCCTTTCTGCTCACAGATGCCAGAAGCTGTGCAAACCCAAGACCAACCCATGGAGGAGGAGGTGGAGACCTTTGCCTTCCAGGCAGAGATTGCTCAGTTGATGTCTCTGATCATCAACACTTTCTACTCCAATAAGGAAATCTTTCTCCGGGAGCTGATTTCCAATTCCTCAGATGTAAGTACTTGAAGTTTTAGTTAGTTCATTATGTCAATAGCACTACTGAAATATTTAGGAATAATCAGGGAATGTTAAAGGCTGCCTCTTCTCTTCCAGGCTCTGGACAAGATCAGGTATGAGAGCTTGACTGACCCAAGCAAGCTGGATTCTGGAAAAGAGCTGAAAATTAACCTGATCCCAAACAAGCATGACCGCACTCTGACCATTGTGGATACTGGCATTGGGATGACCAAAGCTGACCTGGTCAACAACCTTGGTACCATTGCCAAGTCTGGCACCAAGGCTTTCATGGAAGCCCTGCAGGCAGGGGCCGATATTTCCATGATTGGTCAGTTCGGTGTTGGCTTCTACTCTGCCTACCTGGTTGCTGAAAAAGTGACAGTGATCACCAAGCACAATGATGACGAGCAGTATGCTTGGGAGTCCTCAGCTGGAGGGTCCTTCACTGTCAGGCTGGATAATGGTGAGTTTTAAGTTTTTGCTCAGTGATGCTTTGTAAAGATTCCTGACAGTGGCACTTGTTCAGTGCATGGGAAAAGACAAAAGGGAGCAGTGAAATGAATACTATGGGTCAGGAGGCACAGGCCCAACTGATCCATCCACCTTTAAGTTGGTGTAACTTGATAGATTACGGAATGCCCAAGTAAGTGGTGCATTATATAAGAAAGACTTCAGATTTTTCTGGCTTACACATGGAAATATTTCTGTAGGCTTAACTACTCTGTATGCAGAATCTTTAAGGATAACCCATGAACAGAAAAGTGAATGTCTACCTAAACTCACAATGTTTTACCAGTGGTAAAAAAAATTACCTATGGGAGTACCTTTTTAAATAATTAATCCAAGTCTACTATGCTGCAGCAAAGTAAAATCTGTATACTCTATTCCAGGTGAACCTCTGGGCCGTGGAACAAAAGTCATCCTGCATCTTAAAGAAGATCAGACTGAGTACCTGGAGGAACGGCGCATCAAGGAAATTGTGAAGAAGCATTCTCAGTTCATTGGCTACCCTATTACACTCTTTGTATGTATCTTGCTTGAAGCTGAATGAGTGTCACCACTTACAGACACGTGAATTTGTTTTTGTAATGTAAGAAGGAGCAGTAACTTTGTATTCTGGTAGTTACGGTTCTTTCAGATGTGACATGGAGGCAGCTCTTAGGATATGCAGTTCTGTTAATTAGATTTCACAGGACTAGACAAAAAAGTTTTCTAAGCTAGTAGCATATCTTACTCCAAACCATTCACTACATCTTGTATTGTTGGGGTCACTCAGTGTAATGAAATTAAACACCAGAACTAGCACATGAGTATGAGGGAACAAAATGCCACTTGTGTCTCAGCACTGAGAATGAGAGTCCTTTGAGTCTAGAAGGAAAGATTGACATTGTGTTCCTGTAGTTTTCCAGCTTTGTGAGATTGTGAGGAATACCTTAGAACTGATAATTATTAGACTTCCTTAATTCAACTACTGATCTTTTCTGTAGGTGGAGAAAGAACGTGATAAGGAAGTGAGTGATGATGAGGCTGAGGAAAAGGAAGAGGAGAAAGAAGACAAGGAGGAAAAGACAGAAGACAAACCAGAGATTGAGGATGTTGGTTCTGATGAAGAAGAGGAGAAGAAGGATGGAGACAAGAAGAAGAAAAAGAAAATCAAGGAGAAGTACATTGATCAGGAAGAGCTCAACAAGACCAAGCCCATTTGGACCAGGAACCCAGATGACATAACTAATGAGGAATATGGAGAATTCTACAAGAGTCTGACTAATGACTGGGAAGACCACCTGGCTGTGAAAGTAAGTTTTCTGTCTTCCAGCACAGTTTTAGTTGCTTTACTTGCAGAGATATAAAGTATTAACATACAGCATTGAAGCTGGAAACTTGCTAACCATGCACTCTGATCTTTTGTCCATTGGCTACTGTTAACAGCTGTATTGATAATCTGAACAGAATTTGCACTCAGTAAGTGCAGATGCCTTCTCAGTTTGTAGCTTAGCTGTTACTTAAAAACAGGTTGCAGATAAATTGAATTATCTGGGTTTGTAGTGTTGGAAGTACTTTGAGTAAAGGGGTGAGATCTAATTGTCTTCTGTGTGCCTGTAGGGGGAAGTACTGTAAGAATTCATCTATTCCTAAATTTCAGTCTGTGATAAAGGGAGCAGAATGTCTTTTGAACTGGCCTTGCTGGGCTTTTAACTGAACACAAATTTTATAGTTAGTCTGAAGGAAGTTCTTGTTCCTGAGCCATGTCTTGACTGTTGTGTCTTTTTGATGTCCAGTGGTCACCATTTGTGTTGTGCTTTGGAAGAGCTGTTAAAAGGTTGTTACAATGGGAATCATGCAAATTGACTAAAATAATCATCTTGTTTCCTCACAGCACTTCTCTGTGGAAGGGCAGTTGGAATTCAGGGCTCTCCTGTTCGTCCCACGGCGTGCACCCTTTGATCTGTTTGAAAACAGGAAGAAGAAGAACAACATCAAGCTGTATGTGCGCAGAGTTTTTATCATGGACAACTGTGAGGAACTGATCCCTGAATACCTGAGTGAGTATGATTCTGGGGAAATGTTTCCTAAAAAGCTACAGAAACTGCTTTGCTATTGTGTGATATTCTGTGTTACTTAAAGTTTGGGAGGGGGAAGATTTGAGGCTTGGACAGCTGATCTGAGTAGTTGAAAGGACTGCTTAGTTCATGTTACCCAGAACTCCATAGAAAACAAATCTATAGTTTTAAGTGGGCTGAGCCACTTGGGTAGTGACTGGTAATGTTTTACGCTGACAAAGGTAACTGTCATTTTCCAGATTTCATGAGAGGTGTGGTAGACTCTGAGGATTTACCTCTGAATATTTCTCGTGAGATGCTGCAGCAGAGCAAGATCCTGAAAGTGATCAGGAAGAACTTGGTGAAGAAGTGCTTAGAACTTTTCACTGAGTTGGCTGAAGACAAGGAGAACTACAAAAAGTTCTATGAGCAGTTTTCCAAGAACATCAAGGTTTGTAGTCTTTTTGCTTAATGATACTGGTACTGGCAGCTGTGGGTCCTTGTTACACCTGAACTGCTGAACTAGCACAGTTCAGTATTTACCCGAAGGAATCATTTAGTAGTGGATTTTTTCTTCTACCTTTGTAGCTTGGCATCCATGAGGACTCCCAGAACCGTAAGAAGCTCTCAGAATTACTGAGGTACTACACCTCTGCTTCTGGTGATGAAATGGTTTCTCTGAAGGATTACTGCACTCGGATGAAGGAGAATCAGAAACACGTCTACTACATTACTGGTGAGTTGGGAGCTGAAATGGTGTGTAAATGCAGGTATATATGTAGGGTTAGCTTTTTGGGGGTGTATAAGTAAGTGCTCTTACAGGCCTTTCCAGTTCTCTTGCTTGGCAGGAATGGGAAACACCTCTCACCTGGCATTCCAGGAAATGCAAAATGACTTCCCAGCCAGGGAAGAGTATTAGAAACTGGGGGAGTGAGTTTCAAAGGGATGTGTGGGAAGCACCACAGAATGTTGCTGGGAATGAACAAGCTGCTAC
This sequence comes from Myiotriccus ornatus, assembly GCA_036023395.1. Taxonomy (NCBI): domain Eukaryota; kingdom Metazoa; phylum Chordata; class Aves; order Passeriformes; family Tyrannidae; genus Myiotriccus; species Myiotriccus ornatus. The sequence goes on along the minus strand of JAYRBT010000177.1, from coordinate 53,374,991 downwards.
GTTATTGCTGAGGCTCAGCTGTGGTGTCCTTGTTTCTTGAAGGTGAGACAAAGGATCAGGTGGCCAACTCTGCTTTTGTGGAGCGCCTTCGCAAACATGGGCTGGAGGTGATCTACATGATTGAGCCCATCGATGAGTACTGTGTGCAGCAGCTGAAGGAATTCGAGGGCAAGACCCTGGTTTCTGTAACAAAAGAGGGTTTAGAGCTTCCAGAAGATGAGGAAGAGAAAAAGAAGCAGGAGGAGAAGAAAGCCAAGTTCGAAAACCTTTGCAAAATAATGAAAGATATCCTTGAAAAGAAAGTAGAAAAGGTAAATAGAAATACTGTCTTGTCTGCAACAAGTGCTAAGATCTGAAATGAGTAAAGCACTTGTACTTGTTGAAATGTTCAAATTATGAACTCTGCTTTGTATTGCTCCTTTTCTAGGTGGTTGTGTCCAATCGTTTAGTTACTTCTCCATGCTGCATTGTAACAAGTACATATGGCTGGACTGCCAATATGGAGAGGATCATGAAGGCTCAGGCGCTGAGGGACAACTCCACGATGGGATACATGGCAGCAAAGAAACACCTGGAGATTAATCCTGATCATTCCATCATTGAAACACTGAGGCAGAAAGCAGAGGCTGATAAGAATGACAAGTCTGTGAAGGATCTTGTCATCTTGCTGTATGAGACAGCACTCCTGTCCTCTGGCTTCAGCTTAGAAGACCCTCAGACACATGCCAACCGCATTTATAGAATGATCAAACTTGGTCTGGGTAAGTTACAAATGTCCTGGCTCCAGGACCCCTTCAGGGTAGGGTGTATTGTCTGTAGATGACCTTGGTGCTGCTTGGTGTGTGTGGAAAAGGGGGAACCGTCAGATGGTTGTGCTGCGAGAAACAAAGGTTTGAGTTGTGCTGTCAGCATTAACAGTCTGTGTTGTCTGCACAGGCATTGATGAAGATGACACTGCTGCAGAAGAAGCTAGTCCAGCAGTCACTGAAGAGATGCCACCACTTGAAGGAGATGATGACACATCACGCATGGAGGAGGTGGATTAAACCAGTTTACAGGAACTCATGAATGTTTCCTTGGCTAATATGAATAAGTTATATTTTGTATATTATGAATGTTACCTGCCAAAAAAAAAATCTTTGACACTTTGTCTGCATTCCCTCTTTATATTTATTTTCAAAGATGTTCTACCTTTATTTTTGTTACATTGCTTTTTCAGCTGATGTGAGATACAAATGCCATTGAGGGAATATTTTCTTTAACACTGTACAACCCTAAACAGGCAAGTTAAGGAGTAGTTGTTTTTGTCTGTATTAGGTGGTTGCAGGTGGCAGGGTTTTTGACTTATTCTTAATTGCCAGAAATGTGGGAAAGAAGTAACGAAGATGGGATGACATCCAGATGTTTCGAGTTTGTTTAGTGTTCTACAGCTCTTCAACTCTTGTCTAACATACAGTACCTAGTAACTAGGTATCCAGGAGAGCTGGAATTCTTGGGGAAGCTTTAACCCTTCTGCTCCTAACAAGTTCTTGATGTTTAAAGTTGTTTTTTATACTGTTCAAGGATTCTGGATTGCACTCTACCATAGAATAGAATCCACTGTAAATCTCTATTGTGACTTATGCAACTCTGCATGTACAGTTCAAACCTAGAACTGTAAGAATAAAGGTGTTAAGAATTGAGTCGTGTCATTGACTTGTCTGTTAACACTGAAACCGAGTTACTGAAACAAAGCATCGGTTTCTGCCTTGGATCCTGAGCAGCAGCTGCTGTCCTTCTAAATGTATTATTAATTGCATATGCTTGGCCCTCCCGCTGCAAACCAGTATCTCCTCAAAGCATGAAAGTTAAGCAGTTCTTGAAGAGCTCAAGACAATTTGATCTCTGAAAAAGTGGTGATTTGCTTTAAGTTGGGTTTTAACTCATGTTAACTCCAGTGATTGAGGTCTTGGCTAATAGAGTTCCAAGCCTGGTCCATCGTGTTGCTGGTCAAGTTTTGGCATGAGTTTTTGCCCTTTGAAGGAAGAGTAGTAAAAGTTTTTAGGAAGTAGCTCCTCCACTTTGCCCTGGAGATAACATTTGGTCCTACCAGCAAGCTTGAGTTAATGAACTTGTTAGGGAGGAGGGATGGGTAGGGGCAAGTGCTGAGCATCTTGTCCTGCTCTTAAGCAGATGTTGATCTAGTTTCTGGTTTCTATTTTTTCTGCTTCATGAGACTTTAGCTCCCACTGTAAAATAATGCACATATGATGGTGTGTGTGATTTTTTTTTTTTTTTGTAAAAAAGGTGTTAAATGACAAGTGTTCCCTGAAACAGTTTCCAACAAACTAATTACAAGTAACTTGTTGAACAAGTTACGACTTTGTAAGGAGACTGTTAAAGCAGCACGCATGGGTGGGAGAGGTGTATCCCTTCTTCATTCAATCCACTATTGCGGATTTGGTCACTGATGAATTCAGTGGCCCTTGGGGTGGTTGCTTCAAGCTTTCTGCATCTTTCTGGGTGTCACTGCACTAGGCAGAAGTGCTCATGTGGTTGCAGATAACTCAGAATTCTTTATCCAAGATGAAACTGAAGATTTGATGTGGAAATACAAAATGGCTTCAGTACTGCTTACACAATTGCTGAAGGCTTACTGTGCTTGAAGGCTTGTGTTTCTCCTGCACCCCAACTGCTCCACAGAAACTGAGCTCTGTCCTTTAGACTGCACTTGTGTTGGTTAGTCTTCAGTAAGAACAGAGCAAATAAATGCCACTTGTCTTTAGATGGGTCAGAATCTCAGTTTCTGCAATGAAACTTGCATTTAAAAATTTCTCCCACAGTTCCCAGTGCTTTACACATTCACACTTCCAGATTTTGTCACAGCTTGTTCCAGCTCTTGGTGACTGAAGGCACGTGTAACTACAGGTGAGATGTTTGTCTTCCACACCTCACATTCTGTGTCATGACATGAAATGCCCAAAATCACAATTACGGTTATGAAGTGCAGAAGAGGCTGCTGCTTACCCTGTCAGTGAAGGTCCTTAAGCGCTGTCAGAACATGCACATAATTTTCCTGGGCAGTGAGGCAGGAGATGTTCCCCACAGCCCTGCCTGGGGACTGGGTGAGGGCGTGCTTGAACTTGGGTGTCGCTGGATGTCAGGAGCTGTTTGTTCATTCTGTTTTTGCAGCACAGCCGGGGGGAGATGCCCTTCACGTGCTCCATTACCACCTCCTGACATAGCAACGAATGGTGCCATAGTAACAAACACAACTCCAAGCCTGGGGAGCAAGTGGAGTTGTGGAGGTACAAACGTGTGTGCACCAGCAATGACTTGTGGTTTGGTGCATGGGTGATGGAAGCGATGATCAGGAGGAAAGTGCTTCCACCGAGGTGATGCTCAAATGTTGAAAGCCACTGGGAGGGCTGCTGATGTCAGCCTTTAGGCAATTGCTTCAAGGCCTCGCTGTCAAAAACTGTGGTTGGGTAGGAATGTACCAAAATGAAGCAGGTGGATTTTAAGGTATGTGTGACTTGTGACTAAAATCGATTTTAAGAGATCTTTTATGATGTGTAAAAAATGGTGAAAATATCCTCCAATTAGTACTCTGGGATTTAAAATTTACAATGACACAAGATTCTAAAGACAGAGTTTTCCACTTGGTCAGCGAAGTGATGGCTCAAGTCTTTACCTCCCTTGAAAACTAAATTACCTGTTGGAGAAGAATTCAGGTGAAACTTGCAGGTTATCCCCAGTATTTCTTGCCCTGACAGTGTTGGTGTTCTGAGTCATTTTCTGCATTAGACTGAGCAGCCAGACTGTAGATGTTGCACAAAGGACGTGAATGACTGGCTTTTGCTTTGGCACAGGGTGCGGAGCTCCCCTCATTTCCCGTCTTTTTGCTGAAATACATTTTAGGAAGTAGGGACACCGTTAGCAAAAGTTCTCTTGCTCAGCTACCTGTTGTAGCAGTTCATGGTCGTTGTTTCTCACATTTTGTACTGTTCTAACAGCAGATGGAAGTGTTGCAGAGCACCACAGTGGACTTTTGGAAAGGCTGGGTGCCCTAATAATCACTTCTCTGCATATTCTTTGACCCTACAGAGATGCTCCTGGTACATCCAGTGCTGTTTGGGGCTCACAGGGTCATTTCTGCTAAGCAGAAACACAACAAAGTTCAGCAAAGGGTTATGTACTGATAATAAAATATTCCTCCCTATTTGAGCTGCACCACAGTGGAGCCAAGAACTCTGCATATGTGATTACAATAACACTTGGCACAGCTTGGATACTGAATTCAGAAGTACTTGATTCTCTCTCTGGAAGGATCCCCACTCCATAGGTGTTCTGGATTTTTGAGCCTTGGGAGCTGAAGTGCCGGTGTCCCTGTTGCTGTAACAAAAGGCTCCCACCAACGTGTGCTGAACAGTGAATTTTGGATGGCAGCAAAAGAGAAAAATGGCTTTCATTGTCCTGGAAATTGCAACAGTCAGTTGAAGCAGATGGGTTTCCAAATGTAACAAGAAAAGGAGCAGAAAAAAATACAAGTGTAAATTCTGTGCTGTGGTGAATGTGGGAGGGAACTGTATTTGTTTTTGAAACAAAAAGGCATCTAGAATGTGCTGTTGATAGCCCATATAAACACTTACAGCATTCATGGCCAACCGTGTGTCTTGCCAGGGAAGAAGTTTTTCAGGTATTTTGCAGTCATTTACTGCTAATGATGAATTCTTCAGTCTATCATGTTCTTAGTTTGTATTTGGAGGTCTTCATTTGACAGCAGAGGCCTTGGCAATAGATCATTTCAGAGGGTCTTCTGCCTGTGCATAAATAAAACTTTTATCATGAGTTGCCAAATAGTGAGGGTGCCCTGAAGAGTGACCTGAGTGTCAGAGCTGTACGTTTCTAATACTTTGTTACGTAGTGATCTGGTTTAAATGTTCTTCATTTTCAACCAAGAAAACCTTACCTAGGAAACATCTGAATAAGTCATACTGGGACAATGAAAAGTGATTTCGGACAAATACTGGATTTTCTTGTAGCTAATTGTGTAATTGGGAAGAACTGCTGAATAAAGCCATCCCGAGCAGGACTGGTCCAAGCAGGAGTGGATGTATCAGAGGAATGTTCAGTGCCCACAGGAGCAGTGGTGTGAAGAGGAGACAGAGATGTGCGTTCTTTTGTACCAAGGTGCTGTTTTGATGAAGAAGAGGTGGGTGTGGGGCAGAGAGTGTTTATCTTCATGAGAACCTTTAGCCAAGCGTTTCACTTTTAGGGCTTTAAAATGCACAAATATGGTTTCCAAGTATATTGCACAATGTCATTTTTTTTCTTACCTATTTATGACTGGTTGTAAATTATATTGTTGTCTTTCTGTATTAGAAAAGAAAAAAATTAGGTCCAAAATAGTTTTGGACTTAAAAAACCACTCTTTTTTTATGAAAAGAAACCTTTCTATGTTCCACTAGTTTTCCTGAAACAGTTTTAGGAAGCTGTTGACAAGCTTCTATTGCAAAGTGTGAGTTAGTTTAGAAGATGTGTAGAGTGATTTCTGAAACTATAACAGTGATGGTCTCTCCTGCTCAGTGCCACGGGGGTTGTGCTCTACTTGCTAAAATGCCCTCCAGCGTTCCTGCTTTGCTCCATCAGACAGTTCTGTGCACAGGAATTCTGCAGGAAACCTCCCACCCAACCACTTCTCAGTGATCCCGTTGGTGGGAACTGGACCTGGCAGCACAGAACTTGCCTCACTCATTTGGAGTATTTTTATTTTAGTTTTTAGGTGCTTGCTCAGAAGATGGATCCCTTCACACGCTGCAGTGGGAATGTCACTCGCAGCAAACGTCAGAAAGGAGCTAAACCGCTGCTGATGCACAGCATGCCAGAGGCAGAAGATTTGGGAGGTGTTAGCCAATTTAAAAGATCCACAGCTTACTCTTGCACTTGGAAACTCAGCCCTGCCAATTACAGAGTCTCACAGTGACATTTACATGGAACTGGAAAATGACTTTCAAACACCAGTGGAAATAAATGGTGAGGAGGCAGCTTCTTTTCCATCAGAGGAATCATATGAACTGTCTCAGGAATCTGGATCTACTGCAGCCCTGGATGCTTGAATGCCCTTCACTCATAGAGATCAAGCCTTCAAGGATGGGGGATTTATGGAGAACTCTCTTACAACTGCTCCACTCCATTGTCCAACTGTAACTCTGCTGCTCAGCCCTGCCCAGGTGGGCACAGGCAGCAGGTTCACCGTGTGAGCCGTGGCCTGTTGTCACCCTCACAGTCAGTGATTTCATCTGAAACCCCTCGCAGACCAACCCTTCTCTGGAGCCCGGGCCTTGTTGCCAACAGCTGTTGCCTGTAAAGCAGCTAATTTGGGGCAGTCTTTTGTGGGAGTAAAGACTCCCAGCCATGTGTTTGGATGAAGGATGATGATTGATTGCTCTCACTCAGCTCACCTGGCGCTGCAGGCACCGACACAGAGCTCCTTAGCTCCCATCTCGGTGGTGGGAGATGCTGAAGGAATACTGAGTAAGACTTCCATCTGCTCTGTTTTGCTTTGAAAATGGTTGGAGAATCTGAAGAGGGGGAATAATCATCTGATGATCCTGGTCTGGGTAGAGAAGGTAAGGAGATTAAAAGGGTGTGCTTGGGAAGAAAAGAGGTGTGACAGGGTCTAGCTCAGCTGGAGGCAGGAGGGGGATGGAAGGCCTGTGGGGTTTGTGAGCTACTCCTGGTGCAGCTGCTGTCACTGTCACCTTCAGAAGGACTTGTTCCTGGTGCCTTTCCAGAGTGACATTGCTGGCTTCAGAGGAAGATGTTTGTTTTACTGAGGTTTTTATACTCAGTTTAAAGTTAATCTAGAACAGTATTACATTCTGCATTGTGCAGAAAGATGCAAGAAAGCCAGCTAGGAAGGAAGTAGTGGGAAGAAAAGGAATTTGATTTGGAAAAAGTAAAAATAGTACCTCATTTCCTATGAAAAGGGTGGCAAGAAAGGGAATGGAGATGCAGCCTTTAAAAGGTGGAATCAGATCTGCTTCTTTGTGAAAAATGGACTGGATTTATAGTTCTCCAGTAACTCTGAAAAAATGCTATTCCTGGTATTTAAAAACGGTGGAATTGTTTTTCCTTTTCTTAGCAAGCAATGGCAGGTAAGGGTGGCAGTGTCCAAATCACACGTGATGGATTGTAAGTGATTAAGAGGGATGCTTAGGAAGCTTTGTGTGTCCAGCCACAACTGTCCCTCCCACACATGGGAGATCATCTGCTCCAGCAAATGGCAGGAAGAAACACCTTTGAATACCCTGCCTGCCTCTGTGGGGGAGATCTGGGTGTTCCTCTGGCTGGGGGCTGTCTGCTGTCAGCCTGAGGGGCACGTGAAGTAAATGGGGCTGCAGAAAATAAATCAGCGAGAGCGGAGTGGGAGCGTCGCCTCTCTGGCCACCGGGCCTTGCAAACTGGATGTATGTGCATGTCCGTGTATACGTGTGCTTTTTGTATGTATGTGTGTGTTTGTACATAGATATAGACAGATACACATACTCAGGGAGACGGAACGGCCAGGGGAGTGCAGGCCTCCACACAGCCGGCTCTGCTGAAGAGCAGCTGGAGCTGCAGTGGCACCAAGTGCTTTCCTTCCCAGGAGTTCTTTACTCTGTTTACCCTTGCTTCTCTCCCACCTTCTCGGAAGGAGCGGTTCTCCAGGTGGAGGATGCTGAGCAGGGCACGTGTGAGGGTGGGGGCAGCCAAGGCCTGGCCTATAAAGCTGGAGGAGCGGGGAGGTGCTGGGACCGGGATGGCTGAGAAGAGGCAGCAGCGGAGGAGGAGGCGGCGTGGGGGTGGGCAGCCCACGGAGGGTATGGAAGGAGGGGACCCCCCTGAGTGTGTAGGGACCGGATTTTGGGAGGGGGGCAACTGGGATAGACGGCTGGCTGGTAGCACAGCTTTGCCTTTATCCCTCCCTGGTCTGGCTGGATGTCTTGAGTACAAATAATTCTCTGAGGGTTCAGAAAACTTGTAGTGCCTTAAAGAAAAGAAAAAAAAAAGTCACTTTACAGAGTATAAGCTTCTTTTTTAAAAAAAGGATTTTTTTTTTTTTTCATGCTGTGTGAAGGACCTCTGAATGAAGTAATTGTTGTGGTAGAAGACAGTGACTGCTTCTTGTTTCTTTTTAAACAGAATCTGCCTCTGATTGAGAACTTAACACAGACTCTGTGAAGGACTGACCAACTTTTCTAGCATAAAGGGCGTTGCCATGTCTGGGCAATTTATCTACAAGAAGGTTTTCTCTAATGTGCTCTCCTACTCTCTGCCTGTTTTAGTAGGTGCTCAGGAAAAGGAAGATTCTGTTAAATGCCCAGACTATGTGGAAAGACTAGCACGTAAATACATGGTAACTTTTCTAATTGCTGCTTTTCTAGCTACTAATTGAAATATAATTCAGAAAGTGCTTGTTGTTTTTCCATTTGCCTGATGGTGCAGCTGAGCTGTAAAAGGGTGAATGAAGAACAGATGTGGGTGAATTAGTTTAAATGGTGTCACCTGCAAAGACAAAAAGGAAGGGATGGAGGAAGCTCTTCTGGTACACCCTGGGAAATAAGGGGTCTCTGTAGCAAGAGCTTTTGAAAAAATGAGGATGTGTTAGTCATTTAGCTGCAGTTACATTTCTGAGGTGTAGGACCACCAAATGCAAAGGAATAAACAAAATTACAGTGTAAACTACCATTTGTTTTGTAAAGTTATTTACAAGCCTGGAGTAACTGTTCCTAGCAAATGCAAGGCATATTCTAGGTTGCTTCCCTTTGTGTTTTTGGGGATGTGGAAGGGGAAAGACTTCTATTTTGCCCTTATGTCTCACTTGTACAACCCAGTCAGCACCACAGTTGTGGGATATTTGGAAGGACAAGCTGGTTTCAGATGGGAAAGCTTTGTAGAAACTCAGCATGTACAGTTTGTACTACAACTCCAGCTTCAACCTGAAGCTGCAGTGACTTCTGCTCTGAGTGGCATTTCTTTGCTTTCCTCCCTGCAGCAGAAGTGCACAGTGGAGTCAAGCACAGAGTCTGAGTCTGAATCCAGGGCGGAGGTAAGAACTGACTGAAGTGTTTGGATGGTGAGGGGATTCCCTGATGGCTACCCAGCCCTGCCTTCAGCCTCAGTAGGGAGAGTCTAAGGCATGGTTTTGGTGTTATTAGTTTTGTGTAAAAGGAAAGGGAGAAAATACCCCAACAGCCCTAAACCCTCCACTGTCCTCTCCATCAGGTTCTTCCTTACAACTGTTGCTAATTTTAGCAAATTGATTTCTGGGAGGATGAGGCAGGAAAGAGACAGTGTTTTAGGCAGAAAAATGCTAAGAAGTGCTGACCTGGGTTGTTCCTGATGGTTAACTTTAAGTAGCTCTGGTCCAGTTGGATTTCTGACTGTCCATTTTGGAGGAGGTTAAGAGAGCAGCTCTGCTGCTCTGGCAGTTAGTTATGGGTGTTGGTAACTTACTGGACATGGTTCTGTCAAACCAGGGTCTTTAGTGTTGATGAGAAAAGATCTGATGGTGGAGTGGAGAACTACATAATTAATTTGTGGGTTAAAGTCTTCAGAACTGATGTTTGCTAATGGTCCTTGTGAGTCACTGTGCTCTGTGACTCAGAGAAGCTGCCTGCCAGGAACCTGCCACCACTTCAGCTTCCCGAAAGCACAGGGGAAAGCTGGAGTTGTCTGTGGTCTCCTGGGAGAAGCAAGGCTGGAAACGCAGCTGTCTGTCTGGGCAGGGTGGAGGGGGGGCTGGCACATGTGCCAGCCTGAACAAAGAGTTGGTTGCTCCCACCAAGGGTGCTGAGACAGGTTCCAGGTCAGGACTGGGGGATTTCTGGGCTGTTTGGAGAAGCAGAAGGGCTTTGTGGGGATGTCTCAGTCCTCGAACCAGCACAAGAATACACAGTCACAAATGGTCCTGGACTTCAGCTCCCCTTCTTTATAAAGCTTTCAGGTTCCTGTTATGAGAAGCCCAGATTCCCAAGCCCTGCTTTGCCTCAGCTGTACTCCATTTCTCCCTCTTCCCACTGGAAGCAGCACAGCACTGACTTGGCAGTGTGTTCTCTGAGCAGCTGTGGTGGATCCTTCTAAAAGAGCACTTTCTCTGCTGTAAACTTTTTTTTTTCCCTCTTTGTGTGACTGCTTTCAGAATAGCTGTGGTTTGCTTTCCAAAGGGAGTCTCCCTACATGACTTCTTTTTTTTTTTTTTTTTTTTTTTTTTAAATAGGCCCAGACTATAAGCACTATTTAGAATTTCAAATCATCCATATGTAAAAGAGCAAAAAGGGACCTGAGTAGGAGGGAAGCTCTCTAAACTCTAAATTATTTCCTGACTACTATTATTTAAATGCTGTTTTGGTTTATTTTTCTGGTGCTGAGGTATGTAATTACTCATTGCTCTCTTCAGAGCAATATTTTAAGTGCAGTAGGATTTGCCATAATGCTATTTTAGGCTAATTTTACCAGACCTTAAAAAGTTAGGGTGAGACACACTTTTTACTGTCTTTTAGGAAGGTGACAATCTGGCTTCCTCTTCTTAAGGATTTTTACCTACCTTGGTTTTCCTTTGATCAATAATTCATGGGAAGGTGCCTTATAAACCTATGTTAACTTCTCTTAAATAGGTCATGCCTAGCCCACTTGCTGGAGGACTCAAGAAAGCAAAGGACACCAGGGGAATGCAAGTAGGTTTTGGGTTTTACACAGAAGCCTGTTCTTGGTGTAGCATCCAAATTTTAAAATAGAGGTGGGAATGTGCGAATTAACAGGAAAACTTCCGCAGTAAGTCTGTGACTTGGGGAATCCCTTGAAAGTGATTTTGAAGTCCATTGTACGTGTTTTTTTTATGGACAAACAGGCATCCACCATGTCTAGAGATGTTTATTTTAGTTTTTAGATCCTTATGATGGTGATTCGGAAGATGCATCTGTTCAGTCTGACTGTAGCTTGAATTCTTCAAATATTATTAAAGTTTCACCATGGACAAACAGAGCCCCAAAAGCAGTGGCTTTAGAGGATGCTGATACTTCAGATGATGGAGAGTCCTTCCCTAATTCTCCAGACCGGCTCTGCCCAGAAACAAAAGCCAGTGAAATTCAGACAGTAAATGACTGTAAAGCACTCCTGGAGCTTCCTAGCCAAGAAGAGGCTTTTCTGTCCCGATCACCCGAACTGCCTGGAGCCAGGGAAGCATTTACCCCCGTGAGGCTGACACCTGACCGGGCCTTACTGAGTATTAACCCCTCAGCCTCCATGGAGCTCATTGCAAGCCCAGCTGACAGTGCTCCACAAACCCTGCTAGCAGCTCATTGTGATGGCACAATGGCCAGGCAGCCCCTAAATAAAAGAAAACAAGTGATTCCCACTCCAGAGGGTGCCAGTGAAAAACTACGAAGAAAGAAGTTCCGTGTGACTTAATCTGAGGGACAAATAAATCATTGGACAAACTGTTCTGAAGAATCAGCCTAGTGGAGGTTTCTTTTGCAGAGGGTACCTGAACTGAACAAGCTTTAAACAAGCTGGCTCGAGCCTGATACAAATGCAGCTGCACTGTCACTGTAAACTCTGAGATCCACCTGAAAAATGGAATCAAACAAGTTGTGTGGCAATTCTAGTGAAAACCAGCACAGGTCTATGCACAGAGTGACAGCCATGCTGGGGCCTCTTGGAGCAGCAGCCCCCAGTCCTGTATGCAGCACCTGGAGGCACTGGCTCAGTTTCACTGTAATTTCATCAAACATGACAAAGATTTGCTGAGGAGGGAAGGAAGAACGTCCCCGTGGTTGGAATTGGCTTTCAACAGCTATAGCTCATCTCACACCTCCTTTATGTCAGTGTTTGGCTCTTGGTGTGTCTGACCTGCACAGAGGAGGGCAGCTGCTGCTGCTGAATTGTCTCTCAGGTTTGACTACAAACAAGTGAACTGCACCATGATGAACTGACTGCAGCTGATGGCAATCTGTCACTTGTTTTCTACTTCAGGTGAGGAGAAACTGTCTCATTGCTATTTAAATACCTGTTCCTACCTGATTTGAACAATGTTTTAGGTAGACTGTCTTCATACACCTGTCGGGTCAGCATTTGCAATGTGAAGTAGTTGAATTAGCTGAGAGCTTCTTCCTTAGTGAGAATAATCACTCAGGGGCTGAGAAGTGGTGCCCACAGCTGGGAGGCCAGTTAGGCAGCAAAAACTGTCTCTGACCTCCTTCTCTTGTATTGTAATTTCTTTTATCACCTTTAGAATCGGGGTAGTCCATTTATTTGGAAGGGAAACTAACAGCTGTGAAAGTGTAATAATATATGTTAGTACCAACCACTTGTGAAAGCATTTGTTCTGTGCAACTGGCAGAGATTTTTGATTTGCAGTTTCTTTCATAAGATGGAAAGCCACTCAAAATATTATTTCAGTTCTGGCCTTGCACCCTTCCAGCTGCATATTTATTATATTAAAGCAACTTTTCTTTCATCCTTATCCCCCACCTGGAAATGGTTTTTAATCAGTTTGGAAATAAAGTGGTTAAACAGTAAGATTCAGAGGCTTTTGCCCCAAGATGAGCTACTGTGGTTCCCCCTTGACTTGTCCCAGAGGCAAAGATTGCTGCAGTGAAAACCATGAAGTTAACTGAATGAAAACCAAACCCAAACAACCCCTTGCACTACAGATTTGTGTGTACTGCAACAAGGCCACAGATCTCTCTGGAATAAGAAAAGCTTGAAAAATATGACATTGTGGTATAAACCCTTCAGCCTCGTGTCTGGGTTGTTGCACCATTTTAAGTCCTAGCTATTGGCCCCCTCAGCTGTCAGGCCCTTCCTCTGAGGCTAAATAAAACTGAACTGACTTTCCAACTGCAGGCAAGAACCCTGAACTCATCTAGAGAGGATTTCACTTAAACCAGTTGTTTCACACAGCATGCCGGAATAAACAATTCACTAGGAGAAAATAATACAGGATCAGGAGGGAAATAATTTGAAGGATAAGCCACGGGGGACAGTATATTTGTAATCTGCTTAGTCAGAATGAGAATCCAACTGTGGATTAAATTCTGAACTGAAATTGCACCTTTTGTTAATTCAGGCCTAATGCAAAAGGTAACATAAAAGAGCTCAAGAGTCTGGGAAGCTCCAGCTACTCTAAGCATGGCTGAGACACTTGATCTCCTCAGAAGATCTCCTCCTAATATGTGGGAAGAGTTTTATAGTAGCTGTAAGCTGGTACCACAGCCCAGGTGCTGAGCTACTCACAAAAAGCAGGCGCTGAAAGAGGCACGTTTGGCTGAGCTGCCAAAAGCCAGATCTTATAAAGGTTTAAGCTAACACTTCATACAGCAACTGGTGTCCAGAGCACACTGCCAGCAGGAGATCTGCTTCCTTCCTGTACAGTGTATTTGCAGTGATACCAATTCCAGACACTAATATCCAGCTGCTGTAAAGGAAAGCATCTCAAAGAGGTTAACAAAACAAGGACATTATTGTTAAAACTTGTGTTGGATGACGAGGGATGTAAGTTCCCATCATCTCTGTTCCTCACAGCTATAGGCACAGACAAAGATTACATGGTCCACTGGTTTGGGATTCATTCTTTATAAGGTAACAAAACCAGTCAGGACAGTTCAAGCTATGGTGATTAACTATGCAAAACAGTGGGGAGCAGGCAGACAGACTAAGAAGCTGTGCACCTGCATTCTTCATATGCACACTTGATATTAGCCACTGTCAGCAGGCAGAGTTGTTCTGAGAGGATGGTCGGAAGGGTAGAAATGCTTAGCCAATGAATTTAGGATCAGAAAAAGCAAGTGAATGCCCAAACCATTGCATCAACCCAAGCAATTTGCAGGAATTCTCAGCTCCCCTAATTTAGTAACAGTTTGGTCACATGCGAGAATCTGAAATAATACTGTAACTCCTTGTGTAAGTATTTAATATCATCCTCCTGGGCTTAATGAGACATGAATCTGGGGGCTTATTTGACCATAAAAGCAGCTTTAGAGAGAGGAAGCTCTGTGGTCAACAGGACAAGAAAGTTTTGTTTAGGACGCTCCAGCTTCTTGATGCATCTTGGCAAGTTACTTCAAGCAAGAGCCAGTTCACTGCAAGTAATTGATACAATGGCATGAATTATCACAGCAAATAATGTCATACTTTGTATCTTACTGCACTAAAGACTTACATTCCAAGAGTTCTGTTAGTGGAGGTTAACTTGAACAGGAACTTGTTATTCTCTGAAAAAACAACAGGTACAGATTTTCCTAACCAAAAACGTCACTGTAAGAATTACAGTTCCAGAAACAGGGAGTCAAACAGTTTTGCTATATATTTTATTTAGTATAACATAATCCATCAAATATCACATATACCAATAACCATCTAAAAATCTCATCCAATTTTCCTCCAAAGAAATCTCTCTAGCCTATCTGCTTTCCAATGCATCGCCCCCTTTCTTTCTAGCCAACTTGATATAAATCCTTCTGACAACCTACCCAGGTTACAAAAGTACAGGTGGACACTATATAGAAGACTGACAATTACAACAGCATTAACCAGTCAAAAGAAATTTGTTCACTCAGTGCAGAGAACTGCAACACCACGTTCATAGAAGCTGCGAGGATCCTCCTTGGTGGCTATCTCAAAGTCAACAGTGAAAATCAGATCAGCACGAGTGAAGTTCAGATAAACTGGTAAAGTAACCTGGGGAAAAACATGAATATAGGAGAGTTGTGTAAGACAGCTGAAGTGTGCAAGATGTTTCTGTAACACTATAACAAGATGGGAATTCATGCTCTGGTAACAGTGCTCAAAATATGAGGGAAAACCCAAGACCTAATAAACTCGCAATGCCTTTATAGGTATAAATTCATGTTTTGATGTGAATAGCATTCATGGTTTTGGATGCCTCTCCTCCTTATCAATAGATATAAAGGAAAGACCTAGTCAATACTAGGTCTGTTTGCTGCTAGCCTGGAACTTAGATGCCAGCTGACACTGCGAGTAATTAGAAAAGAATGATTTGATTTGTGGTGCCCAGTACAAGTATCCATAAAACTTCAGGAAAAAAAATTGTTAGGCATATCTGAACATTTTTAACAATACTTACAACATTTGCCTTTTTATCAGCATTTGTCTGCTTGATCCAGCGAAGCTGTGTAATGGGCAGTACAGTTGAAATAGCATTCGAAAGTGACAGCTTGTTGTTGCTGCACGTGGCTCCCTGAAGCTTCAGGCCTGTAAATTGAAATACAGTTTAGAGTTCTAAGAGTTTTTATACATCCAAAGACCACCTCCTTGTGTATCATTTAAGGGCTAAGTCCATTACATGAGAAGTATTTTGTCCTGCAAAATGAAGAGGTTGTAGGTGATATGCAATACCACTTACACATATACTGACCTGAGCCTTGAGATTTATTAGCACTGTAAGTACTTCCCTAATAACTAATCAAACTAATCTTTAAACAACTTTATAAAGTGTGTATTAACACAGTCTATTAACATAAGATCTTTTTCATTTGACATAGGCCATTTAATACTAGAAGTTTCTGAAAACATTTTAGGTCAAAGTCCCCTTCTTTCCAATGAGTTTACCTGTGACTCCAAAGCTGCAGGCATCCAGGACTGCGTTCTGGGTAGTTGTAACATTGACCTCAAGACAGAGTTCTTCAAGGGACCAGCTGTTTGCTTGGGCAACGTACTGTCTTGTAGCAGTAATATATGCCTCTGGAACAAACAGGCCACCGAGGCACACGTGGATGTTCTATTTGGGGGAGGGGGGGGAATCGGAAAAAAAAATATTTCAGCTGCAGTATTAATTAATGACTAATAAATACTACTTCAGCAATCTATTTACATTAAAATGTTCCTGCTGCTACTGGAACTGTGTAACTGCTGAGATGCCTTTTGCTTTAAGGCTTTGTTTTCTACAATACCAAGGCTCAGTTAGCACAGTTAGTCTGCTGAGCCCCACCATGCTGAGACCAGGAGAGGCTCAACAGTATTTACAGACTCATTTCAGAGAACATTGACTCAAGTTCACTGTCTGAGGAACTATTTAAAAGTCCTGATGTGAAGATTCCATGAAGGAGTTATACAGCTCCACCACCAACCCCTAGAAGTCAGCACAAAGTACCTTCAGTTCTTTTGCTCCACCAGATGCAGCTGCCTGGGAAATGTTCTGCAGCTGTTTAATGCGCTCACTGAAGTCGGACACCCACTGGATAACAGTCATGCCAGCTGGCACTGTGTAATGAGACCAGCTACGAGGCAAAATACCTACAAAAATGTGATTAGAATTAAGTTTTGTTCATATGCAGGTTGAAATTACACATTATATTGATATTTCATGTTTTCTCCCAATAACCATTTAAGACTTGGACAGGGATATCAATCTCTACCTTAAAAGGCCCCTCAGTAAGTGAAAGCACTTTCAAAGATTACAAAGCAAATCTTCGTGCATTATTACAAGCAGGATGTCTGTGAAAATTCCACATTTATATAAAATCTTGATACAGAAATTCAGAGAACTTGAATATTTTCTAGGAGCAATATTACTCGCTATGTGGTATAAGTAACTTTGTTCTGTCACAATTCAGACATTGAGAGAATTTATGAAGATTTCAGCTTAGAAATTAAGCTGCCAATATAAACCATACAAAAAAAGAGACTAATATTAGATACCTCAACTTGAGATCTCAAACCAAAACAACTGGAATGTTATGCTTGACACAAAAGTATTGATTGTGTCAAACTGTAAAGCCTATCCAAATTTTTCTGCCATTTCTTGGGTTTTTAAAAGCTGCTGACCACAAAAGCCTCTTACAGAGTGCAAGAGGCAAAGAGAGCCCTGGGAGGTGGTGATTTGAAGGACCATACCTTTCACCAGTTCATTTATAAGTGTGCGCAAGTAGTTGGTTTGTTTCTTTTTTCCTTCGCACACTTGAACCACATCTGCAAGGTCCTGACGAACATCCTGGAGTAGCTTAGCTCCCATTTTCACCTCTCTCTCAAAGAATCGGAACAAAGGATCCTGATGGTCAAAACGTTGAAAGTTAAGTTGCGGATCAAAGTTCTTGCTGGAAAACTGCCACAAAAACCAACCCCCAAATCCTGGGTGGGCTGAGCAGTGACACAGTGGGATTAAACATGGAAGATGCAGCGTGTGGTGCACAAAATGAGTGCAGAAAACTGTTTTACAACCAACAATCTCCTCTCCCTCAGAGAAGCAAGAAAGCAGAATTCATAGCTGAACAATTAATGCAGACTGCCTGCTGCAGCTCCTTCCAATCACCTATGGATTCTTTTTAATCAGCAACAAAAGGCTCTTGCCTGCTATCCCAGAGTAAGTCCTTGGAAACTAAAGTTAGACAATCATGGGCACATTAACTAGGGAGCTTATTCCCAAGCTAGAGTTTAGGATACCACTATACAGATCTCAGAAGTTTCCAGCCCATACAGTTTCTGTTGTGAGTTAGCAGAAGCTGCTGTCCTATCTCCCCTCACTGACCATCACTACATTTTAGCCCCAGTTCATGTGCACTGGCTGTAAAGACACTATCACAAGCATCAGTCAGTGTGCCACAAGCACTTGTTTCTTGCTACCTGATCACAGAGAAGCTTCAGAAGTGGTACCCTAACTCGACAGTTTGCCATTGAATTTCTTCAAATAATACTCAAAAGACATAAACCAGCTTTTAGGAGCATTATCAAGGAAGCCAGGGGAGCATTACACAGGTATGGCATTGGAATCAGCACCAACAGAGGTTCCATGGACCCCTGAACAGTTTAACTGGTACTTGCACTTCACCATGTCCCTGAACCTGTGCTTTTCCTATGCCCACATTAGATAAAATTTAGTTCTTACTTTAATGTTTTCCACAGTCCTCTTCAGATGGTTTAGAGTTTGTGGGATAAGGTGGAGCCAGTTAGAGGCTGTGGTGTGCAGTGTTCTCATCCAGGCTGGACGCCCATCTGACGTAGAATCAGTTCTTGTCTTCTTCTCTGTTTCTGCATAGGCTAGATCATCCTCATCCTCCAACATCTGCATTTTCAGCATTTTACTGATCATATCTATGCCTAAAATAGGAAATATGCTGTTAGTCAGAGAAGCAGTGGCATCAACATGAAAACATCCTACTACATGCAAGAACCAAGACTTTTCCTTATCCCTAGTCTAGACCTACGATTCAGAACTGCCCAGCTGCAGATGGCTCCAGAGCTGACAATAAAGCCTCCCAGAATTAAGATGGAAGTTTGCCATCTGGAAGGCTAAATGTAACTGTTTTTTTGATGCACAAGCTTCTGGTCAGTTTTTGGACTACTCCAGTGTCTTACCCTGCAGAAGTTAAACCAACCATGCTGAGGGAAGAGGGGAAAGCTATCGACTTTTCAGCAAAATCTGTATTTCTCTTCTGCTTTTTAGTTACAATGGTGGCCTGGTAATCTGTGAAAGACATCATTAAAGTTCTGTTTTTTACCTTGTGTGGTGAGAAGAACTTTCTCTGCATTATTTGGCAGGCCCAGCCACGATGGCGTTTGTGTATCTGGCAGCATCTCGACCCACTGGACAAACTCCTCACGCCTGCAAATCAAGAGTTTAATATTCATTAGAATGTTTCCTCTATTACAATGCCAAGGTAATTCTTTGCCTGAGACAGAGGTTTACACAGCACTGAAATACAGGTAAGGTGTTTGGTTTTTTGCTTTTCTTTGTGTGCAAGTTTTTAACAAAAAAAAGTTGTACAGAGAGATCAGGATAAGGAAAAATTGATACCTGATTCCATCTGGCATCTGAATATCTTTGTGTCCATCAACTTTGCAAGCCAGTTTGAATTCACTATCAAAACTCAGAGTAGTGAACAGACGTTCCAAGAATGTGTTCAACAAACGTTGATCAAATTCATTATCGATACGGCCTCCATAGATAGACTGTGCCATCAGTGTCTTCAGTGCAGACCAGGGGATTTTATCAGGTGAAATGTTTTGACGACCCTATAATTAGCAGGAAACAATAGTTTTCACATCTCCTCTGACTGAGGAATCGAATTCAAGACCTAAATTAGATTGCCATCTGGTTATTTGTGCCTACTCATTCAACTTCCTAAATGTTTCCAGAACAGACTGTTTAACTGAAAATCTAATCTGTTACTCAAGGACACAACACTACTTGCCTTCGCTGTATCATCCAACCATGTATCCACCGTGTCACAGGCAGATCTCAGGTCAGACTCTCCAAACTCGTACTTCTTGGACCAACCCAACGGAGCGTAGCGCAGGCGCTCCTGGATAATGGCATGGAACCAGGCCAGGAGGAAATACAAACGAGCACGCTCATTTGGAGACTAGGAAGTGAAGAGAAAAAAACCCCAAACAACTGTTACTCAAGTGAAGTAATAAAAATCCAAGTCTGCTAAAAGGCTAGAAAGTATCAGATTTAATGCTGGATTGCTACCAAAACCTTATATATTCTACCAACAGAAGAACCAACTACTAGTTTACTTCTGTGAGGAGAGAAGAATACCCAAGGTACATCTTAGAAGCTGAGGTTTCATCATCTAAGGTCATAGTTCAATGAACACATTCTTCCACAAACTGCAACCTTACCTTGCACATCCTAGAAACTGGAATGCTGCTGAAGGTCCTCAGCATGTTTGCCTTCACACCAGGAGGAGGTTCAAACACGAAGATTCGGCCAGCACGTAACAAATTCACTGGTACCTAGAAAAAAATCAATAAGCTCAAACCCACCTGTTTTAGCCTTCACTAAATTAAATCTCTCTAACAGCACAGTTTGCATTAACTTCAAAACCTTGTTGTGAGCACACAAACTCTTGCTTTTCTTTTGGGGGGTAGTGGAAGCAGCAAAAGGGAGGGTATGATATTTTCAGCCACAATTAAGTTATCAAAAACCAAGGCTAGTAACTCCCCTGACAGGCACATATTTTCCTTTTCCTTACTGCAGAAAGGTAGTAATGAGAAATCCTTCCCTGGGTAGCACTCTTGGCTCTGAAAGCTGGTTATTCCCCCAGAGAATCAAATTTTAAATCAATGTTACCTTTGGATTAATCTCCATAGTAAGGAAAAGTCTGAAGCAAGCATGGGGCTGTAGGGAATGTAGCTTCTTTTCTAGTTGCATGAGCCAGCCAGGAGCCAGGTGAACATTCTTCAGCATTACCCATCTGTGATTTTTTGAAACAGAAACAAGTACTTTTCAGTGTATGGCTTACAGATCCTTGCTGTAATCACTATAAGTAACAGAACAAGATATCAATGCTACAGATTTTCCTACCTCTTTTAAACCTATTTTCTACATAGAATCATTTATTCTGTACTGTAAATAGGTTAACTTTCTTGTTTTCCAGATACAACTTACTTCTCTTGAAACTATTTAAATAGAAATTGTGAACAGCTGTGCTTGTTATTACAAACTTCAATTCAAAAGATGGCCTCATTATTTTTACTCAGGGTTTTATCTATTTAGCCAGTAGATTACTTTCCCCTGTTTACCTTTCTACCAGGCAGTTTCCCAGCTGAAAGTGAAACAGAACTTACCTTCCAGATTTCACTGCTGTGTTTATTGCTTTATCTGCTTGGTTAAACCCTTCAGCAGAACCTAAAAGACAGAAGGGTTGCTAAAGCTCTTACTGCTAACAATTTAATTTATATTTAAGATGATGGAATCAAGTATGTTCTTACCAATAGCAATAGAAGTTATCTGCGTGTTCTGCTCGGCTGCAAGGTCTTCAACATGACCACTGGCATCGTAACCAGGCACTGAACACATCAGCACAGGGGTATTTGGTTTCACCTGTGGTCCAAGAAGTTTAAAAGGATAAGGATCAGTCACTAGATAAATATGGGAATGCAGTAAGCTCAGTGTTTCTTCCCTCTGCCCAGCTAAAGACATTATATTACTCTTACTTTTACAAATAAAAAACCAATCCACTCCTCATACCACAGGGAGAACTGTTAAGTAAAGAAATGTTTTGTTGGACAGATTTAGTCACTGTGGAACTCATGCAAGGTGGCACTAAGCACTGCCTCAGGATTTTAGCCTTTCACAAGCAAGCAGGTTACCTCTGTATCTACGATTTGTGTCAGATCTAAAGGCTGCTCCATAATGGACATGAAAGACTCTCCAAGGTTTGTTGAAACAAAGGTATGGGCCATGGCCAGCAAACGATCTGGACGGAAGGCCTGGATCAGAAGCAAGCGATGAATGGCCTGTCCAATAGGAGCTGGAAAGAGGAGACAGGATTAGACAGACAGGTAAGAAAACCATTCTCAACACCCTCCTCTCTTCAATTCTCCATTCACTTTTTCTCCATTTTGTTTTGAAGACTACATATTTAGAAAGTTCATTATCCCTCTGAAAGATCTGTTGCAACTTTTTAACAGAATGCTTACATTCCATCTTCAACTCCACAGTCAGAAGAAACACACCAGCTTCAGCTGGTTTGTCTTCTGCAACAAACACTTTAACTGCCCGCTCAATCACTCATGTTCTGAGCCCTCCACAAGTCCCCTTGGACAAGATGCATTTGGATTCTACTGAAATGCTACTGGTTTACAAAATCCACAGGCTAGAAGTATTGCCACGAGTGATTTTAATTTCTAGGGACAAGGGATCTCTTCACACCTCACTCATACAATAATCTGCTGTTGAGGCAGACATATAGTACTATACACTTGTGTAGCATGCATAGGGTAGATAACCTAGAGCTGCTTCAGCTAATGGTCAAGCAGCTTCATGGTAGCTAGTAAATACAAGCTTAGAATCCTTAATTTAAAAAGCTGCCTACAGGAATGAGCCCGCAATGATACAGACAGCAAACACTTTCCTAAAGTTACCTTTCAGCCTGAGGACGAACCAAAGGGTAACAGTTACCCTGATGTTGTACCTCTTAACAAATTAGCACTAACAACTAATGTAGCAAGAGCTAAGACTTCAGGTCTAAGATACAACTGCAGGAGGAAACATTCTAGTAGACCAGCCCTGTCCTGAGGAAAACTTTGTCCTGGAGCTTTTTAGAGCCCTGAGCTGCCTCCAGCTTTGCGATGACTAAAGTTAATCCAAACTATTATGCAATCTAATGAGATTGTAGAATTACGTTTCCTCAGTGGAAGACCACACAAATCAACCTCCCAAAAAACCCCAAACCTCAAAAAACCCCAAACCTCAAAACAACCCACCCCCCCCCAGACTTCAAGCTCTTACACAATCCCATCCTTACGATTTTCTTAACCATTAAGGTCCAAAATTAGAACTGCTTTTAAAACCACAGTAACTCTGCTCAGGTCAGTACAGTACGACTGGTGTGGACAATAGTGCAACTTCACTTACTTGCAGGTTTTTCTTCAGTCCAAAGGTATGGTACAGTCTGCTCGGGGGAGCTGCTATCCAGCCAGATACAGAATTGCTGTATTGAAAAAAAATGCAAAAAACCTGAAGTGAAGTTTCGAGGCATCAGAAACCTACTGCAAGGTGCAGGTCCTGTTCATGGTGCAACAGAGATGTTCAATGTCAGCCTTAGTGTCTAGAATTTAATGTACTGCAAAAGTGTTCAGCTACATATGAACTTTTAGTAGGAAACAAAGATTGACAGGGTAGGGGTCAGCTTGTCCAAACTCCACTGTCTTTGGATTTGCAAACACATCTTTAAAATTCCCCATTTAACGGTCCTATCTTATAATCCATCTAAAATTTAGACCATAATAAAAATTTATATTGAGTACCAGAAGCATTTGAGCTTCCATCTATGAGTAAGTCTTGAGAAATAAAACAGGGCTAATGATGCTAAAAAGAAACAGTATTAATGAAATTGAGTCAATCATAAAACTTAGCCCCAAATATTGTCTAACACTCAACATAGTTTGGTCTTTTCCCAGGCTTCTAGTTATGGATGGTTTGAGTGTTTCACATATAAATGGTTTGAATGTTTCCTTGAGCAAGACTGCAAGTTGACCAGCACATTTAATAAGTTCTTGACTCATTTCAATGAATTTCTCTAAGTTCTGTTGGTTTTTAAAACAAAAATCCACATGTAGAACTCAAATTACACTTTGTCTATTATGCTTTCTTTTGATGTGCCAAATCATTTCCTGACATGCCCTATTGCTGCATTGCCTCCAGCACCACAATTCTACAGATCTCTAACAAGCCCAAGCTGTACGTTATTTTACCCCAGGCTGAAGAGTTTGAGAAAATTAGACACAGTAAAGAGAATTCGACTTCCAATATAAAAACTAGGCAGGGCAAACCAAGCAGGTACCATTTAAGATATGGACATAATTTGGAACGTGACAGTTTCACAGTCAGAACAAAGATGTATTCTTTAGAACACTTCAGTCATGAGAATAAGCACAGTGTTCAGCAGCTGAGCACTATCCAAATTCATATCCAAAAGCCCACCATAATGAAGTTATGTATGGCTGGGGCTGCTCCCCTCTCTTGCACAATTATCACACAATAGTGACGCAGAAAAAGACATGCAGCGTCACACTTCCTGCTACCATGGGAACCAAAGCTGGTCAACCACAAAGCCAGGTGAATGGTGAAGCCACTTCCAAGTCCACGTGAACAGTGGTGTTTACAACAAGTTTCACAGCTGGATTACTAAGGAAATAAGAATATTCATTTCCACTACAAATAGTTATTAGTAATGCCCCATTCCCATCCTAGGAGAGCTTACTTGTGAGCATGAAGCTCTTCAACCAGACACCTAAAAGCTTCACAAGACAGTTCAATGCAGAAACAAGCCCTAGCCAACACTTACCTCATCCGCTTGAACTTTGGAAACAAGGTCCTTAAATGCAGGAAGGCAGCTCAACCTCATCATTGCTTCTGTTTGCTCTACAGTCAAACCACTGATTTTGGGGAGAGATGCAGTGTTCAGTACAATCTCCTTCCCTCTCAGGAAGTGCTGGAATTCTGCATCATATGTAGGCTCCCTAATGTTAAGGGAAAAGAAGACTTCAGCCAGATGCCTTCAAGACAGCCCTCCCTTTGTCAGCTAAAGTGAAATGAGAATATAAACGTTTACCCAATAGTGCCTTTCAGTTTGATCCGGGCCAACAACATGGCAAATGTTATATGATCCTGATGCAGCATGCCACGTGCCACTCTATTGAATGCCACCTACCAACAAAACAGGGAAGTTAGTACAGAGGCCATGACCTCTTGACCCTTCAAATATGATTAAAGAATTACATTTATTAGTCAAAAAAATGAACCTGGAAGAGATCCTTTGTGATGATTGAGAGACGATGGGTATGGTCTGTAATTCCCTTCAGATTTGGGTTCTCATACAAGACATTGTGATAGATGTCCAAGAAAAACTGAAGGGAGTATTGGTACAGGAAATGTATCTGAAAGACAAAAGAGTTCAGTTTTTCTCTCTTGCCTCCTGCTGTTTGATAGTCATTGGCACATGCCAAACAAACTGCAATACGGCAGCTGGGCTGGAATCAGGCAGTGCCTATTTAGCTTCCAACAGTAAATACATGAAGTTTCTGGCAGGAAGAACAACTCATCCTACCTGTTTCAGTGACTCCATAGTAAAGTAGATACTGCTGCATGCTGTAGAAAGAGGCAAGTACTGCTGAGAAACCGTTTCCACTTCTTGCATGACAATATCAGTCTCTTCCACTTTTCTGGTGACCTCTGCTGCTTCCTTCTTCAGGTTCTCAAGAGTAGTAATGATGGTGTCATCATCCAGGATACGTCCCTTCACTTCGTTAAGTGCTTGCAGTAGGGATTTTTCCAACTGACGCAAGCGCAGCTGAAATTCACCTTAATTAGAAGAAAAAACAGGTCACAATATATAGATATGTTAGTTTTTAAGAATGTGAATTGTGTGTACTTTGCCTTTGGACATCCTGAGAAGCCAGAGGATGAAGACATTTTACTGTCTATTTCTAAAGCTACAGTAAAACCACTGTATTCTTTTAGAACAGGAGGAGTTCACTTCGGTAAACATACCCTGAAGCTTGAGGAGGTCAGAGCGTTTTTCATCAACATCTGGTCTTTCAGCTTTCAGGACTTCATTCAGACACTGGCTCTGTAAGCTGCTGCGAGTTACTGTGAAGTTCACAAATGTAACACGAGAGCAGAGGTCCGGTGGGAATTCAACCTGTCACAGGAAACATGAAAAACTTTCTCAGCTTTCTGAGACACCTTTTCTACAAACAGGACAGCTTTTGTTTCACTTACTGTTGGATCTCTGGTCGAGAGGAAGATGACGAAGGATGGTGACAAATCAATATCTTGGTCTCCCAGAGTAATGAGAACTCTGCCTCCAGTTCTTCGGACTTCCCGATTCAAAACAGGATTCAGAACTGGATCGTAGCTCTCCACATCCTAAAAGCAGAAATGTGTTAGGAGATTCTGTTGCTTGCAAGTGGCTGAAGCAAAAAACTCCCAATCCAACTGGGGCTTAAAGGTCTGGTAACCAATCAGCTGGCAGTTGGTTAGGAATACAGACGACATTCAGAAGGTATTTCCACTTTTGATTTGTAGTTGAGCCACACAAGCACAAAGTCCGGGCTGGTTACCATGCATAGCCTCAGAAGGGTAGCATTACTGATGGCTGTAATTGTGTTAGCCCTAACGTATTACAAGCCCTATCCTAAGCAACACAAGCAACAGTTACTGTGAGCTAACCCCATTTTCCCATTTCCATACTAAGAAGCAAAAAACATCCCCATCTCAAGTGAAAGTCAACTATACCTGCAGTTACCTATTTTTTGTATTACTGAAACTTCTCCCTGATACTCAGAGTAATTTAATTCTAGACAACCAGCCATATTATTTGCTATTATCTTTTACTAGAGATAGCATATGAAAACAAAGGCTGCAAGTCATCTTACAGAGTGGAAGTAAAGAAAGATAATTTCAAAATAAAAGCATTTGATCTTGAAATGGTGGAAAAGGAAACGCCTTCTTTTGATTTTGTAGCTCACCAATGTTCTTCTCAGAACTAACACCTCACATATTACTAATTTACTTGGTACATTAGAGTTGAAAATAAAGTTGCTTGCATTTCACTAAAAGTACAAATGCAAACTTTTCTAGAAAACAGGGCAGAATTCAAGAATTTATAGTTTCTACATGACCACATAACTAACCTGAACTAGAAGTGGGTTACCAAATCTCAAGGCACTTTCCAAGTTCTTCCTGAAAGCATCATCCAAGAAACTAGTACGAGTTATCTTACGGTCTTTATATTCATTCATGATAAACTCTGTAGCTTGCCCAGAGGGATCGATGATCAATGGATACCTTAAGTTAATAATAAAACACTTTCATTATTCAGGTTTTAACTGCAGATAATGTCTAAGCAGCTTTATGAATTCATGCTACATTGTAAGTCTCAATTTTAAAACCTTGTTTATTGAAGGAATAATTTGGGACAGGTTCAATGACTTCAGAGTTTTGAAAGTTAAGTCTGTTATTTGAGCAAAAAAAAGCTTCAGTTGAAGCCAATTTACTTCAACAGCTAAGCATAACAAAAAAGGCAAGCAAAGGTGAATGAGGGTTTTTATGTTTACACATGGTTGAGAAGCTTTTACAAACATTAGAGGTTCCCACAACAGTGAAAACAGTGCTGTGAAAGAGTTACTGTGATGGAAAAGGTGCAAACTCTGCCTGTTGTGAGAATATTGCTGAAGAACTCTACATCTTAGCATGAAATACCTATTAAACCGCTTGAGCATGATGGCATTCTCAGTGCACAGATCATCCGCAGGTAGAGAACTTGCTTGCCAGCGAAGCCGCTCATCGGCGTTGGAAAGGTACTCTGTCCTTGCAATATCCGTACGGAACTGCAAGAAGGAAACACAGTTAATATTTAACTAGAGATTCTCCAGCTAGTTGGTGAAGACATTTAAAGTAAATGCAGCTCTACAAAGTGTTCTTTTCCAACAGCTCCATTCTTTACCTAGCAATGTTAAAGCTCCTCAGCTGCTGCAGTAAATCGATTTACGGTTAACTTATCATGACTGCATCTTTACCTGGATATTTGCTTGCTGCAAATGGTGAGACCACGTAGTGAACAGATTCTGACGCATCTGCTGATCAAAGTAGCCAGCATAGGCAATAAAAGCTCCTGAAAGTAAACAGTCCCCTGCAATAGTGGACATCTGGTTCTTGAAGGTTTCACTTGTCTTCTCCCATCTTTCACGTTCAGCAGAAAGACTCTTCAAAAGAGCTGTGCTACGGTTCACCTAGAAATAAGTGGTGAAGTAGACTCTTTAGATGATGAACTGTCATATTATAAGTCTCTTAGAACACCCAAATATTGGCTCGAGGCCCAAGTTAAATTTAAAAGTCAGAATGAGATTAAATTTGTGCAGAATCACTTCAGTGTTAATTATGTTGATTTTAACTCTTGCCTTGATTAACTTAGAAGTGCTAAGTACTAGCATAGTAGTGACATACTAATGACTAGATCAAGTAGATAGAGAAATTCACTCCTCTAGAAGTCCAGTTAAGACAGTGCAATCACATTACATCCATGCCTGTTTCCAAAGGCTTTCTATGTATTTTAAACCTTATTTGAACTGTCTTGTTAACCAAGTAGCAACATGTGTTGATATTTCTAATTCCAGCCAGGTTTCAGTAGCTTAAGAAGCCTCATGACATCCAGAGATGAAACAGTTCAAACGTACTGCACAGGAGAAGCAACTGAAGTCCATTAAAAAGGGCTGTCAGAGATTAAAAAATAAAAAATTACTGATATATAAATGTCTTACTTTAGCTTCTACAGCAGCCAAGTCTGCCTTAATGGCTTGAGCCTCCGAAATCAGTACTGCGTACTCCTCTTTGTAACGGGCAATACTGGCCTCAAGATCACGAATCATCTGCTCCACTTCATTTGCTTTCTGTTGGTTGTCTTTGGCGTCATCCTCCAGCTTCTGCAGTTCATTGCGTAGAGGTTCCACTCTTTTCAACATATCAGCATAGTTCAACTGCAAACAATAAATAAACCACACTTTGTAAAATGACATGTGCTAACAACAACCACAGAATTCAGATATATACTGTCAACTGAGTCTTTTCAAGTTTTTGTACTTCTGATCTCTGTAAGAATTAACTACTTAAAAGAAACTTAGTATCACTTATCAATCCCTAGGACTTCAGTTTAAATCCAGCACAGACATAAAAGCACTTGCTTTTCGCAAGATCCTTCTCCTGCTCCGTAGATTTACACGAAGCCATCCCAAAAGGTTCAGACCACAATAAGAAGTGCACAGCACTGTTCTACAAAAATACTCAACTGGGTGTCCATGCCAGTACCATGCTAATCTGCCTTTCTGAGCAATGAAATGAGTATAGCCAAGCCACAGAACAAGTTGGTTAGGGCATGGTGTTAATAACACCAAGGTTGTGGGTTCAGTCCCCACACTGGTCATTCATATAAAAGAGCTGGATTTGATGATCCCTGAGGGTCCCTTCCAACTCAGAATATTCACTATGTCTGGGAAGTGTATCATACAATGTCTGTGTGATCTTGTAGGAAAATTAGGACAGGGCCTATTGGCAAATACAGTCTCTCCACACCATGCCATTCCAAGCAGGCACAGTTTTAACGAGCCAAGCGTTTTGCTGTATGGAAAACCAACAGGCAAGTAAAACCATTTTGGATATCTCAGTATAGGGGCATCTTTGCCAAAACCTATTCCTTGAGGAAACTAGTCAAATATTTGGAAGTCTTCCTAAAAGATCCTGGCAGAGCTGCCTGTAAGCAGGGCCAACTTTGAGGCAAGACAAATGCAGTCTCTATTAAGAGGACTGCATTGCATTTTCCAGTGGGGAGCTGCATTGTCCTGTAGAATGATATAGAAAGCATCTACTACAGTTCACTGTAACATAAAGTTTTTCAGTGCAGAAGCTGTATCACAACTGGCCAGATCTCTGGCACAGCACTATAGATCCTATCAGCATTCATCTGAACCATCTACCCATTTCTTTGAAGCAAAATAGCTTGCAATACTTCATTGAATAAAGACAAATCCAGCACCTTTAGACATTGCTATATGCCTTCAGGCTCAGGCTCACTCTTTTCACCTTGCCTTTGCTTTCTCAAACCAACTTTACCTGTGCAATTGCCCATTTCACCATAGGTCCACAAGCCAGTGATGCTCTGTTTACAATTTCATAATTGTAACTTGGATTTGACAGGTAGTTTTTCTTCATCCTCTCCCGGATGGCATCACTGCAAGGGAAAAGTTTTTACAGATAGCATGAATACACTGTAAGTCAGCACACAGGCATTCAGTATCCCTTTATCTGGCCTGCCTTCCACAGCTGACAATGAATATTTCCTGTGAGTTTTGCTGTCTGGTAGCTGGAATGTTTTAATTAGTTCGACATGTTGTTTCAGAAATGACAGCTTATGGGTGATATAAGGCATTTAGCACTATTTTTAAGATTAGTCACTCACAGATTGCTTAACTCCATTCCAAAAAACTTGGAGTTGGAAGGGAATTCAGATGTCTGGTTTGATATTCCGCTCATGTTCAGAGCCAGCTAGGAAACGGACCTCCTTAGCTGGATAAAGCCCTCAGCAACCTGGTCTGTTATTGCTGCAAATCCACTTTCAACTGACTATGTGGCTTTGGAGACCAACACATTGCTTTGCAACTGTGCCTTGAAGTTACTTGACAGCTGCTCTTTTGTTCCACTCTGCCTGTTACTCCTTGGCTTCAGAAGTCTGTCTCCTGTACCACCTGCATATTCACCACATGCAGGAATATGCTGGTGCCAAAAGAATTTAAGTGCTACCAAAGCAATTATGCAGAGGAAAGTCCAGTTAAGACCCTCTGTTCTTTGTAAATAATTTCTTCACACAACTAACTCACACTTGCACTTTACCTGATTTCCTCAGCAGAGAAGTTAACAATGGTTGGAATGAAGTTCTCCCTCATGATGATGGAACGTATTTGTTTCCAGTCAGTGGTACTTTCACCTAACAGTAGGCAGATGGATTCCAGTGCTAACTTAACTGCTGCAGGTGGATTAGCCATGGAACGGACCTCAACCAGGTGCTGCTTCTTGATCGACTTCACAGCTAACCAGTGCCAGAAAGATGAAGAATGTTGATTGGGAAGAAAAACAAATAGTTAGTAAAGTCCAGTAAGGTACCCTGGATTTGTAAAAATGCTTCAAGATTCTCAAAAAAAATGAGGTTATTAGAGAAAAAGATACTACTGGATAACATTCAAACTACTATCAAAAGATACACTTCCATAAATCTCAACTTGCCAAATGGCCACAGGCAACTTATTCTGCTGCCCAAAAACCATTCACTCAAACCAGTGATTTGTCTACCCAGTTAAATGAACACTGTGCAGCAGCAAGGCATCAGTGGTCTTTCTAGAACTGATCTGCCAGAAACTAAGCCACAAGACATAAAAGGAGCATCATGTATCAGATCAGAATTATACATAACACAAAAAAACACAGCTCAAAGATTGCGAATTTAAAGGAAGGGATTTCTTCAACACTGTTCAGCCCCTTGCTAAGAGCCTACACTTCTGTTAGACAGGACCAACCCAGATAACAAAAAAACACATTCCCTAGACCAGTTATACCCAAGCCTACAGTGTGATCTCTCAAGGCGCTAACATACCATTCTGAGCTTCAATGACAGCAGGCTCCACCTTGTCAAGATCTTCTTTCACGCTCATCTGCTTGTCTGCAATGACCTCCTGCTGCTTGTGCAGCTGTTCCTGAATCTCTTGACTCATAACCTAGAAGGAAATTTCACAGACAAAATACTGCTTTTTAGAAGTTGAACTTCTTCCAGTACTTGCTCTGCAGGCTCTGTTTTGCAAATAAAATAGTTGCTATGCACTGAGATTTAATAAATTTTTACCTTCTTCTTCTCAGCTTCCTGTTGATCTTTCACCATCTTCTTCAACTTGTCATTGGCTGCTGCATTTTTCACTTCCAGTTCCTGACTCTTTATTCTTAAGTCACGCCGTAATTCTTCCACCTGAGATGGATTGCAAGATGGAAGAGAGAATTCATATAAAGTACTGAGATCTATTTTATCACTCCAGTCTTAAAGAGGGCAAAGTTTTACAGATATGTACCTGATCAACTGTTTCCTTGATTTTTCTAAGACCAACATTCAAATGCATTTGCTGTTCCTCCAGTTCACTTCGCTTCTCATTGAACAAGTTGGCATAATGGTTGATGAAGTCTAAATAGTGGCGTGGTGTGATTGCCATGGTTCTGCCTCCTCGTTTTGCCAGCCGAGCATTAGCCTTCAGGGAACAAAAAGTTGTAGAGTATGCATTGGGCACTAGTTTAAAATCTACGTGGATGCCAAAGATCACCCTTTCTAGGACACTGGTGCATGATGATGTGATCTAGAGATAAGTGTAAGTTAGGCAGTGTAATAATAACATACCTGATGAAGAGTCTGATGAACAAACACACAGCTGTTAACAATGGCCTCCCTGTGTGATGGTGGCTGTGGCAGCTTATCATACACAACTGGCATGTAATCGGGCACAATATAATTTGGTTTCTCAAGATCCATTTTGCTTGTGAACTCTTTGCCAACTTGGTACAGTGCCTCAGTTGACCAGTCTCCAAACCAGTTCAAGACACATCTGAAAAGAAATACAAAGCATATGTGAAGACTTCCCCAAAAGTACTATTTCAGCAGTACTTGTACAACATGTTGGAATATGCAGCAATTACCTGTTGAAGAGAGCAGGAGAGGTAGCTGCCCTGTCCTTCAGGCCCTCAGAAGATGGATTCATAGTGAACACAACATGGAGATTGCGAATAACTTGGCTGGTGAACCATTTGTAGAGTTCCTCATGTGAATCTAACATTAAGCCTTCTTTCTGTGCTCCTTCTTTACACTGAGTCATGAGGGTGGCATATTCATCTCCTTCAAAGAGACCAGGAACCTAATTCAAAAGATAGTTTTGTTGTAGCCTGTGGTTGTAGAAAGGTACTTAAAATATTTACTTAAAATCTTCTTACCTCTCCATTGGCTAGGAGAGTGTTCATTCTTTCCAGGAATCCGGAATCCAATACATTTGACTCATCCATGATAAAAGCTATTTTTTCATTTTTACAGCCAGAACGTCTCAATACTGTCCTAAGGTCTTCATCAAAATCTTCGCCTGTATATTTTCTGTGAACCTGGTAAGAGTTAACATTGGTCATTAACATTTTGGTTGAGCTTTTAATGGGCTTTTTGGAGGTCAATATTTAAGGGTGAGTTTCGACTAACAGGTTTTTAGAAGTTAAACTAGCACACCAACCTTTATTTGGTAGACACTCAAACCGTTCATCCAGGCAACAAATCTTGAGAGGGTTGTTTTCCCTGCTCCACTGACTCCAATAAGCAGCAAGTGGCCCTGTGGCTGACGGAAAATTCTGAAAAACAACATAACCAAATGTGATTGCTGTTAGCAACTTACCGAAGATTTGCCTAGAGCACCTAAACTTAGTACCAAAACTGACACACCTTTCCAAATAGGATCCTGCTACTGGAGGCTGGCAGTTTATTTTCTATAGACAACATTAAGATCATGCTCCATTCTTACTCTGTACTCAGGCTACTCGGTTTTAGAGTATCCCTAAATACTGCTTACAGAAGCAGCAATGCAAGTCTGAACTTACCGGTCAATTCGTAACACGTGATCCAAGACTTCATTGAACAGAACAAGTGGCACATCAAGTTCTTCTTCATAAAAGACTTTAAGCCTGGCTTTCACATAGTCTCTTAATTCTTCTTGATCCACTGGAATATAATCCTAGAAGAACCAGTCAATACAGTATGGAAATGAAGATGAAGGAAATTTGCTTAGGGATAAGTTTATGAGTACAAAAAAGCAGAACTACTAGAATACTTAAAGCAACGATCCTTTACAAAAACTTAAGAATACCGTACTCCTTTAACTCAAAGAGGAACATGTCCACAGCCTAGAGTGCCACAGGTAGTTGCATGGGGTTTAAACACTGTATCTACTGAACCTACCACAGGCTGAACCTGTGCTGCCAATTACCAAAGAGATTGGGAAGTACCACTACAGACTTACTCCCTTCCCCAGTTTATATTAAACAGCCTTTCCTAGTCCCTTCCTGTTGGTCAGAGATGGGTAGCAAGCTAGGTGGATTTTTGCCTTGACCCAGCAAGATTTGTACCACTTGCCCCGCTGGAACACTTCAGATTGCAAGAAACAGTTAACCATAAAATTTGTAATATCAGTATTGCTTAAGGGTCACTTTTTTATCCAAGAGGTTCCATAAGCAGTAACTGTCAGCAACTACCTCGTAGTGCTACACTGTTTTTGAGAAATATTATTTAATACTGCCTTCACATACTGTGGTAGCTCTTAGAATACCATCCCTGGCATAACACCTATTAAATTTGTGGCAGAGTTCACTTCAGATAATCACAGAAAAAATTTCTTGAAGATCAATTTAACAAAATTATGGTCACTGATTATCATTTAATTATAGTCATAAGAGCTGCACCACTCACATCTAACTTTTTTAATTTTGGGTTTTAATTCTTAAAAATTTTCACTTGCCTTTGACAGCCAGTTGCTGTACAAGATAGGTCTGCTCATAGCCTTTTCTTTGTCAATGTTGGGGAAGTGTTTCAGGGCAACCATATCAATGTTCTCATCAGTCCAGCGCCTCTCCTCATCTTCAACAAGTCTGGACAAAGAGAAGTCAGTATGAATCCTCTACAATGGGAGGATATAATCACATCACATGTCAGCACTATGATTAAAGTATATTTCTACTTTGCAGATACTACTCCCAAGAGAGTCAAGCTAGAGTGAAGGGTAATATTCTCATTTTCTAAGGAAAGTTGGCAAGGAGTGGGGAAAATTAATTTTCAACTTTTTGTTGGTTTTGCCTCCCCATCTCCTGTTTATTTTACCTGTCTTGGAAGAGTCGTAAGGCTTCATGGGCCCAAATCCTGATAAGGCCTTCAACTGGTAAGGTTTCTAGCGGTCTTAATGCTTCGAAAATACCTCTCACCCATCGAGTCATTTCACGAGGTGAGTAGATGTAGTGTGGCTGTGTGTCTTGAGTGAATCTCTCCTAAAAATTTAAACTTAATTAGTTACTTTACCTCAAAGTTGCACTGTATTTTTTACAGGCCTTGGCATGGCAAGATATTACTTTGCTAGTGTAATTCAGCTGGTTTTGCCAGAACTCAAGGAATTAGTTGGGCTCTAAAAAGATTCAGCATAAAAGGAAAACTTCTAATTGGAGTTTGGGGTTGTATTTAACAAGTTACCTGAGACATTGTGTAGAATTCTACCATAGCAGCAGTGAGAGGTTCTGCATACGTGCGAAGTGATGGGATCAGCCTTAGCATTGCACGATTGAATGTTCCATAAATCTGAGTAAGCGAAGCTGGTCCAGGATAGTCCACATAGACCACAGGAACATGTCGTAGAAATCTGAAAAATTAGCGTATTAGACAGTACAAAAAATTACAGTCTGTACTCTCTTCATTATCTTTTGCCAAAATTAAATTAACCGCTTGATTCAAGATCATCAGCAGTAACGGCAGTTGGTTTGATTGCTCCTTAATGACTTCAACCAGAACACATTCTGAAGTATCCACAGTGTTCAGACAGGTGTGCAAGGAACACAATTTCAGCATAGCTGTTGTTAAACAAGTCTATTAAGAACAGATTACATAGTCAAAGCTTCAGTTCTGACTATTGTGTTGCTATATAGGGTTTACTAGACACATTACCTATGTGAGAGAGGCTTTCTTCCAGGATCAGTAGGTGGATTACATGCACCAACAAACTGAATTCTCTCCAGTTTCACCCATGTCTGGTCAGATGTACGATAAAATCCTCCATGTTCCACCATCTGGAAAAAAAACAAAAATCAAATCAAATCAGTGGAGTATTGTTGTTCCCTAAGTGTCACTGCTGTGATACTGTTGATTAAAAGAAAAACAAACCTGTCTAATGAAGGATATGACTCTCTGTGTGCCGTATTTATCCATATCTGGCAAATTGATTTCATCACAGAACAGCACCAGCCACTTTCCTAACTGCACAGGAGCCAGCACCACTCCATTAGGGGTACGTCTGTACTCACAGTAGTGATCAAAAGTTTTCAAGAGCAGTTCTGGAGTGGTAGCACTAGAAAAGTTGAGTCCAACCACCTTAGAAAGAGAACAGTGAAAAAAAAATAGTTAAAATTCACTAACACCTGAAAAAGGGCATATAAAAAATCCTGAAAACAGGTATATTTGGCTTTCCACAATGGAAGTACATATACCATCCATATTACAGCTTATTGCCTGTATACTGCAGGTTTTCCTTTTATTATGCAGTAATGCTTCCTGTCCAATCCTGTACTTTGAACATCACAGCCTCATGTAACTGTTACTCCACCTGAATACACTGAAGGATGAGAGCTATACTTAAACACTACCACAGGTTTTTAAGTACTGACTGTAGGAATGCTCCTGTATTACTGAAGAGGCAAAGGAAGAAAGTAGTTCTTAGATTAAGAAATGATTCATGATCTTCATTAAGAGAAATGAATTGATATTCTCAACATAACTTTTATTTTTTGCTATTTCATACAGTTAACTGACTGAGGTGGAGCTATTACTGAATTCTGGCTAGCAAACAACTTCCATGCTGAACCAAGACTGCTTTAATCTTTAAGAAGATTAAAGACCTGTTACTACCCTGTAATTCACACACACACACAAACACACACACAGTCCCTTGTGTACCTCCATGTCAGGCAGAGCTCTGAGAGCACTGAAGAGGGTCATGGTCTTTCCAGAACCTGGTGGGCCACAGAGCACCAGAGGTTTGTGTTCTGCCAGCCAAGTGTACAGCAACGCTTCATGGCGAACTGTATCTAGGGTTGGTACCACAACATCAGGAGCTGCAACCTTGTGTGTTTCAACTTCAATCTGAGGAACCTTGGACTGCCATGGCACCCATTCACCTGTAATGGACACCTAGGAGCACAAAAATGTGATTAGACAGTTTACAGTAGGAATCTAGCTCAACCTTAGTCAAAGCATTTTTTCTAAATGACAGGATGGTCTGTGGCATCCAATTTTACGTGTTTATTTAAACAACTGTGACGTTTAAGATAGCCTAGCAGATTATTTTCCAGTTTCATCTCCAAAATCTAAAGGAAGCTTTTAGGAATATGAAAGAGCAACACTTCTACCACGAGAAAGGTTTACCTCATAGTCAATTATGGGAATGTTGGGTGCAGTTGGCAGTGGCACAGTGGTGATTCTCCTAATGTATTCTCCCAGCTCTGCTCTCATTTTCAAACGGCTGTCTCCAGAAAGGGACCAGAGTATTGCATAGACCAGGTACCTCTGTAAGAAGCAGCAAAAGCAACTATTGGCTTTAGAGTAATGGAACAAAACTTAATGAATAACTCAAATCCGGCCAAACACAGCAGCCACTAAACAGCAGATTGCATTTACCTGGATGTAGCGCTCCAGCTGATCTATCTGCATCGGGAAGTCTGGGTGGTTGGCGTTGTACTGGGCGACGTTGCGGCACGCTTGGTGCAACATGGAGAACAGAGACCCCAGGCAGCGCAGGCGGGTGAGATCCATGATGTGCTCCAACTTGAAGGCATGTTCCAGTGCTTTGGTTACCAGGCCATTAGATGTGAAATAGGGCTGCATTATTGTTGCAGCATCTCTCTGAATCTGGTGGGGGAGACAAACACTGCTCAAGGAATTTGCTTCTCATTTGATTACCTAAGGCAGCAGGAAATGATTTTGTTTAAGGTTTGAAATGCTTCATATTTTAATATTCTTTAAAAAAAAAGGAAAAAAATATGTAAAGAGGAAGTCAGTTTTTCTATGACAGGCTGTCCTAAATTCTAAGCGCACTGTACTACCTGTAATACAAGCGTTTTTGCTACTGTATCCCATAATGTAATCTAAGTTATACCTGCAACATTGGGGATGCTGCTTCTTCTCCTTCATCTTCTTTGCCCTTTCGCCTTCGCTGGGCTTCCTCCTCACCTTCATCCAGAGGAATGCTTCTTAGTCTGGCCAAGAAGTTGTTGAATATCATGTCTGTACTGAGAACATCCTCACTGAACCAGACCATACCACACCTTGACACAGTAGCCAAAGTGGCGTATTTCAGATCCTGTACCTCAAACATGATACGCACCTGAAAAACACAAATTTAAAACAAGAGTTTGAAATAAAACCAACCAACCAAAAAAACCAAAACCAAACCCTTTTCCCTCAAAAAAGAGACCTTTCAAAATGAGCTAATTTGCATTTAGACTCTGAATCATGAACAGCAGCATTCTATTATGCTACACTAAGTTCATAGTTATTGAGTGTTACCATGGACATATAACACACAAAGTTTGTCTTACAGGGTCAGAGTAAGCATAATGTGAAATGTTTGTTTCCAAAAAAACCTCCTAACTCCAGCAAATCAAAACCAGAGCTCAGTATTACTCTGCTTGTGATGAGAAAGAGGGACAGCACTAGTACATATTAAATCAAAGCAACAAGCTTATGGCCAGCACATAAACATGGTGTAAACAAAGTTACATTACATTTGGTGGGAGGCTGAGACGTTCACCATTTGGCAGAGTCAGAAGTTTGTTGTCATCCAAAACAGAGTTCAAGTTCTCAACCCACTCAGGGTCTACATCACCATCAAAGATAATCCACTGACGTTTTTGTAGTTCACCTCTCACGTTGTCTATGATCCTGTATTAAAAGAAATATTTATTGCAGTAGAGAATTAAGACTCAGTAAGGCCAAATCATCCTTGGCACAAATGTACTGGCCAGTTTGCATTTATGCTATTATAGACTCACTTTCTCAGGACATGTGTAAACAAGCCATCTGTCCATTCTCTGGTGTTTGGATCCAAAGTACCGTAGAGGTGATCTTTGCTGATTGCTTTTGGATCTATAATGTGAGCAACACCTTCCACACCCTCCAGCCGTTCAAGGGCCTTCAGAAGTACTCTCCAAGCCATGCTCTTTCCACTTCCAGAGGGACCAACCATCATCAACCCATGATTTATCTGTGTAATCTGATACAGCTGAAGAACCTGTGGCAGAAAAAATGAGGTGTCAATGAAGTCTTAACTTCAGTAGCCAATATAAGCTTCTGGGAACTGCTCGCTTAAGAGAAGTAGAATGTTTCCCACTTTTCATAATTAAAAAAAAACCTTATACATAAGTTTCAATTTCATATTTTGAGTTTTAGATTTTACCTTTTCAACCCACATGCCACCGACTTCTTCTCCATCACCATATGTAAGGTACATTTCCTGACACACTTTCTTAAGCTCCTCTCGCAAGGCTGTCATCTCTCCACGATGATACTGTACTCCAGGGAATACATCAGAAAGGAGACTGAACAGCAATGGAATGTCTTCTGCAACCAGTTTTGGTACCATAGTTTCACATACACTTTGGATCAGGATCTGCAGAGAGAGAGTCACATTTCATTTAAGATTTTTTATTAAGTTCACTTTACCAAATGTGTTTGACAAGGAATACTTCATAAATACTTTACTGATAAAGCACCAGACCAGGGCAGTCTTAGTAAAAACAACCACGTGATGGGGTTCCAACTTTGGAACTACACAATGATTTCCTATTGATTTTCAGTTTATACAACTCTGGTCTCTCATGTCTCTTTACTTTGCTTTTGTTATTAACTGCTGAGGAACTGAGCACCAATAAGTGTTATGGATGCACCACCTCATATGAGCAAGTTTTTCACTCTGATTCAGTTAAACACATCCTAAGATATGTTTAACTTGGTGCTTGGTGCTTCTAAGCTATCAAATCACCACCTTTAGTAACTAACAATGCTTTGCTTGCATAGTTTAACACTAAATGGTAAACACTGTAGGGTTACTTCTGTTTAGTGTGCATCCTCTATCACACTAAGAAGTAAAGATTTTGCACACACATTACCTCTTGCTCTGGTAAGTTCTCAGCGATTTCTCCCTCATCCACAACTTCACCACGCTCTTCTTTCTCCCGTTTTATCTTCTGAATCCTCTCCCTTTTCACATTACCTGCACTAACCAGCACACTCTTCAGTGCTCTCAAGCCAAAGTCATAGTGACTCTGGGAGGACAGCTGCTCATCACAAAGCCTAAGAAGTAAGAGAGACAAAATACAATTTGATTGTCAATAGGAACCAACATAACACTCAGTAAATGTCATTGTTTACTTGAAATGATTTCTTGAAATGATTGCTGCACAATGTGCTTAGTGAGTTGCAAAGAATATTATAGCTTTGAACAAATAAGCTCTATTTTTATTGACTTGTTACTCACTTGAAGAATGGTACTATCTTATTGGCAAGCACTTCAGCTGTACGGAAACCTTGGGAGTACAACATGACCTGGGCAATCAACTGACGGTCTGGTTTTGTCATTGCCAAGCTACGGAACAACTTCTTCAAATTGTCAGGCAGATTAGATCTGCCTGCATAGCCAGGATTCATGGTGATGAAGATAGCCATGTCAGGGCTCACTTTGACTTGTTTGTTCAGCAGCTCACAGGTAATCGGTGTTGCAGCTGAAAAGAGAGTGCATTTAGTTACACCTGAGTCGGTGATCAATCACCTTCAGAACAGAAGTCATACTTGATTCTATTTTAGCTTCCTACAGTAATGGACAGCAGGTTCTCTAGCACTGCAACTCAAATAATATAAATTTCTACCAGCTGAAAGTTACTTCAGGTATTTAAGTTTTTACAGAAAGTGGCTTCATCATTTTTTGCATTAGTTGCAAAAAATGTAACTGCGCAATAAAATAGCATGAAGGATGTCAGGGACTATTAGGAATAAAGAATTACATACTCTTGTCGTAGTTGGGGTTGGAATGCTCTCGCAAGGCTTCCTGGATGCACTGAACCTGCTGTGAGACCGCGGAGAGCATTCGCTCCTCCAGCCTGTTGAACTCGTCAAAGCAGCCCCAGGCGCCCACTTGGCAAAGTCCCACAAAGATACGTCCCATTGCCTGCACGGAGAGGGGAAAATCACTCAACTGCATGATCCTTCTTGTGTGTGCACAGGCAAAGGGGAACAGAGAAGAGCACTTTATACAATGGAGGAAGGTTATTTCTGCCCTTACACAAAGGCAGGAAGGAGCTGCATTTATATGTAGGTTTCCATGTCTGTAGTACTGTAAGAGTTATGAAAGGGTTTTAACTGACTTTCAGGTATTCACTGATTCATGGTACCATAGAAGGTGACCAGTGTCCCATTTCTGAACACGCTGTACTGCAGTATGTTCAAGAACAGGCAAGATAATTCCACTGCATAATGTTTTCTTTGCTGATACCACTATTATCAGGTGCAGTTCTAGTCCTTTATCACAAGGATACTAGAATTACAAAACATTTATTGAATGGCCAGAGTATGACACTTCTACATAAAGAACAACCTTTAAGGTAGGATTCTGTAGCAGGCAACATGAGAGAGTATGATGGAGGTCTAGAAGCTACTGGTTCATGATGAATAGGAATCAATTATTCACTGTCTTTTCCACTACAAGAACTAAGGAATCATTAAAATAGACAAAAAGAAGGTGCTCTTTCATAAAACGCATGGTGATGCAGTGGAACAATTTGGTAGAGAATCTTACAGAAGTAAGTCTGCAAGTGGAATTAAGGGGATAAAAACTACGTGGAGAAATTCAGTGAACATTTCAGCTGGGACCTCATGATCCTCATAACTGTCAAGAGGGAGGAAGAGGACTGGGGACAAGGAAGGAGTATCACCCATTACCTGCCAAATGCTGACTAAATGGAACCCTGGTCTGGTCAAAATACAGCTTTACACAAAAAAAGCACACATGACAAGCTGGCAAAGTTCATAAACTACAGTGATTCCTTGTCTACAGTTTATATTGGTTTTTATATATACACCTAACCAAGGTTTTTATTTTGAGACATTTGCAGTTTACAAAGGCATTCCATCTCAATTCGAAGATGTCATTAATATTCAAATATCTGGATAAATTTTCTTTGTTTTGAAGAACTCTTGACATGCTGAGGTAAGCACCACAGCTATGTTGCAAAGGGTAACTTAGCAATAGTACAGCTACTTCAGCAGTTTCA
The DNA here is from genome assembly GCA_036023395.1 of Myiotriccus ornatus. Taxonomy (NCBI): domain Eukaryota; kingdom Metazoa; phylum Chordata; class Aves; order Passeriformes; family Tyrannidae; genus Myiotriccus; species Myiotriccus ornatus. Next base: position 53,333,866 of record JAYRBT010000177.1, on the reverse strand, counting down.
CACTCTCATCTGTTCCCCATTAAACCAGTACTATTAATACAAACTAAACAACTGAAGCTACTTTCCTAAAGCCAGTCTTAAGTCCCCGCCCTGTACTTTCCTCTTCCTTTCCCTCCACGTGCTGTTAAAGAACTACCCGTTCAAAAAAACCAGAACCTCTCCTCTAGCAACAGTCTGTCCCACTTTTGCTTTAGGCATTTTTTGTTACAGAGGTTCTACATGAGCCACAGATACCAGCTCAGTTAAGTCTTACAGACAATCACCTTGAAAATAAACACTGCTGGCTGCTTCAGAGTTCTGAAGAGACTCCTACTGCTTGTTAGCAAAGACTACACTTTTTTACCCAACAGTTTACCTGGAAGTCAAATGTTTCATCACAGTTGAAAACCAACACGAAGCGGCCCAGCTGATGTCCAAGAGCCTTCACAGATTCTGTTTTACCAGTACCAGCAGGTCCTATTTTTGAAATGGGATAGATATGTTTTAGTGTGTATTGTCTGAGGTACCACTGCCAACTTGTGCAATCTGTGTGAGGGTTCTGATGGTGCCTGTCAAGAGGGTTCAAAGGAAACCATAAAGTGCTTCCACTTCCCCCAAGATTGTTTTATTATTCAGTATCTTAGTAAGTGCTCTGCATGTTTACATTAATGCTATATTGTGGAAGTGCATATTGTTTCCTCAGTTCATGCCCTTCACCCCAACTCAGGCCACATGATGGACTCAGGAATGCTCGTTAGGCCTCAGCCTTAATTGACAGCACCCGGGCAGATAGCTCACCTTGAGCTTATCAGAAAAACCCCTTCTGCTCCCAGAACATCTCTTGTCTAATGAGCTCCTGTTTTCCAACAAAGAGCCTTGAGACTTTATTTTTCTGTCTGAACAGACCAAGAGGAATAAACGTTTCGTTGTTGGACTTTTAAACCAAAATACCAGTAACTACCAACTGAAATTGTGGCCCTTACCCCTTTGCATCCCTTACTGTTACCCCTACTTATCCTTCTGTGTCCCTGGTCTGTGCATAATTGCTTTTAATCCAATTTTTCTTTATGTGCTCTATCTATGCAGTAAGCAATAGAGTGAACCTTGCCATGGAATTTGTTGTGTTTTCACAAATTTATATTAAACTCGCCTTTGCTGAAACCCTGCTGATGATTCTTTAAGTGACCTAAACCACTCATTCACATACATATTAGAGAAGATAATCAAGTATTAAAGAAGATAAGAATTCATATACTTGTCTCACTAACTTACCAAATGGTGATCCTCCAAGTCTTGCCTCCAGGGCTTGTGTCATTGTCAGGTAGCAGCGGTCAGTAAGAGGAGTCTGTACCAGCTTATCCTGAACACCAAGGTACTCAAAGCCATAGTTGAATTTGGCATTTGCCATCTGAATGGAGAGCTGTTGCAACACATCTGTCTGCTTCGGGTCAAAGTAGAACCGCATTTGGCTGAGCCACTCAAAGGATTTGGAGTTGTCGATCTTGCTTTTGATCAGTGACCTTGTAACATCTCTCTGGTGCACCAACTCAGTGATCTACAGAATGAAGTAAACAACTTAGACCGCAGCAATACAAGCCATTGCTAATAAAGCCAGGAATCCTACAGCTTCTCAGATTAGCACAGTTAATTGCCATCACTTAGAAATCATGACATAAAACCAGTCTCTGACTTAAAATCTGTTGCCAAAAAGATAAAACTAACAATGCTGCCTGCTGTCGTTAAGGACTTCCAGCAAAGCATTCTGGTCCAGTGAGTCTGTTAATCCTTTACACTACTGAACTTGGTATTTCACTTGCCAGAAACTATGAAGACAGGTACTCCTAAAACAGACCACATATTTCCCTCTAAAAATCTACAGAAATAACCCAGAATGATTTTAACTTCCCCCTCCCCTCCAGTCCTTATCTACAAAAAAAGCACATATCATAATCACAATAATAAGCAGCCTAATGACATATTTCACATTTGAATGAAGAAATTAGTAGCTTGCATATCTGGAAGAGCTGGTTTGGAGATCAATTCAGTGAGCCAGTCTATAATACGCTATCATGCATTAAACTGATAAGAGTGAAAAACCACCACCACCTACAGGATCAGACCTTGATGTAATTGCTTAAAAAGCAAGGAACTTTTCCTAGAGGAATAAAGAAGTCTTAGACTGATCAATATTTTCATTAAACTTCGAAAAATCCTCATCTGGAAACCCAGAAGAGGAAAGGAGTTTTTTATTTACCAGGTGCTCCAGTTTCCTTCTGCGAAGAGGCGGCTGCTCCATCAGCACAGAGTCTGCCAGGACATTGAGTGTGACCTCAACATTGGCCAGCACAGACTGCAGAGGACTGTTGTCTCCACCTCCACCATTGAGGGCTGACTCCACGTTCTCAGACCATGCAATCTGGGCTGACAGGACAACAAGCTGAGCCTGTGGAACAAAAATCCTCATCAGATTGCTTTCCTCACTGAAGTAACCAAGCTGCAGTATATGTAGGTGTTCCACGTTAATACCTGGTATTTGTCAATCCAAGAGATGTAGACTGCTGGATCAATTGAAGTTGCTTTTCCAAAGATTTCTACTTCAGTTACAGATTCTGCAAGCAATTTAGCAAGGGTCACTCTCATTTCTTTTTCAACAAGAGTAAGCCACTCATTGATCTTGGGATGTTCTGTGATGGAGACTGGTGTTTTGAACAGCACCTGCAAGGATTAAAGACTTAAGTCAGCCCACATTCACTTATTTTCAGAAGTTTATTTTAAAAGAAACACTGCAGCTTTACCTCCTCTCCTTCACGTGAGGATATCCCAAGAACCACAGAATTATCTTCATTGAGAATAATGCTAGCCACTCCTGCAAACATTTTCTTGAAGTGTTTCTGCAGCTTAGCAACATTTTTGCTGTTTCCAATGATTTCAAGCAAGTCTTCATCACCAACAAAATAAAACCTAGTAATCACAGAAAATGAGATCTATATGAGAACTCCAACTATCGCTTTTAATTTATGACTTATGCTTCATAGATGGCCACTATACAGGAGTAACTGGCAACCATTTCCCTAACACTGCAAGAGTGCATGAACCATAAATTTGTTAGAAGTTATGACTCAGTGCTACCATTAAGTCTCAGTTCATGTGGTCTGTACCATACATAAGTGTATATGTGCTCCATACTGTGGATTTTCTTTACCCTGAAATGCCCAAAGTAGAGCTTGGAATTGAATTAAGTCTGTGAGGCAGGGAGAACTCCCACTCAGTACCTCCCTAACCCTCACTCTCTCACGTTAAGCGACAAACTAGTTGAGGACTACAGCAAAGTCAAAACCTGTCCTTCAATCAAATGGCAGAAGAACCTTTAAGTTTACACAAATCAGCTGCAATGGTTCCTAAGCAGCATGTGAATTCTGCAACCAGCCACAGATGAGCAAGTAAGGGAAGTTTCAGTCCCACTTCCTTAGAAGTGGCTATAACTGAAATACGTGGTTTCTACACAGAATTAAATGGTTGTAACACCACAGATATGCAATACACAAAAATTGGCAGAAGCTTTACAGAGCAGTACACCAACTCCTGCACAGAAACACTGTATTACTTCAAGAGAGAACTAGAGTCAGCTTCTTACCGAGGGAAAGAGGACCTCTCCCTTTCCAGGTATTCTCCCAGTGCCTTCTGTATCTTGCCAAGCAAGTCTGCCAGTCTCTCTAATGATCTCTGCACACCTTGAATGTTAAGAACATCCATCACAAGTGGAGATTTGGACACCTTTTTCATGAGTGCCAAAAATTCAGTGCTGATGCTGCAAGTAAAATACCACAGTATGTTAGTGCAAACTCAGTAAACACAGGCCTATGGAACACCAAAGTTACTTGTCTCTAAATGACCACTCTGTCTCTAACTGTTGCAGTTGCTCTAGGTAACACGAGGCTAAATTCCCAAAATAGCTCTTTATCTACCTCAAGTCCACAACAACTAAATCTAACTTCTTTGCAATGTTCAATCTACCAATTTCACCGCAGAAAATCTTCTTCATTTCCTGAAGAGATGCATAAATCTGATTCTTTGATCAGACTGGAAGTGTGTGGAATGAATAAGTACAATCAGAGCAAGGTTAAGCAGAGGAAGTAAATAATGTTTCAAGGGTGAGACTAAAGGCTGCAGCAACAGAAATAAGCCTTCATGCAGCCACAATGCCAAAAAAATCCTTGAAATAGCTGGCAGGAACTAGCAAGGAAAAACACCTGAATCCCAATCATCTAAAATCCCCATCTTCTATAAACTGTACATCAGCCTGTTTACTATAAACATTTTTCTGTCATAGTTGCACTTCTTTGCTTGATGAACTTCCATCTACAGCAGGGCTGTAATCCAGCTGGACCAGGTAAGAATACAGTCAGCATTTTAACTTAGAAAGTGTTACACTGGTCATGAAGTTTCAGGCCTGGCCACATGGTGCTCCAAGGGAGGCAAGAAGAGAACAAAGCAATTAAAAAGTTACCTCTGGAACCGCTGGGTCTCCACAGGCAGCAAGTGCTTGATGTCTGCACTGCCAGTAAAGATACCCTCCAGGTACACCCATCGCCTTTGGACATCTATCCAGACATCAAAGAGAGCCATGATACGGTTCAGCTTATCTTCCCAGCTAAGGGCATCTTCCTCAAACACCTGAAGTTTAAACACTGCATTAACATTCATTTTAATATTATCATGCTTCTGACTGCTAATAATTATTAGTGGAAACAGTTGTTTGAGAATTACAAAGTATGCAAATGAAATTAACTGTCAACTTACATGGTGAATATAGTTCCTGCTGACAAATATATGAATTAAACAAGAGGGGAAGGCAGAATTAAATTAAGATTCTTTAGCTTTGTTCTCCATTTTACCTTGTAGTATGGTGACAGCTTCATAGCAGACACGCTGTTAATGTGCTCCTTTACTTTGTTGAAAAGGTCATCCCATCCACGAATCAAACGACACTTGTTCTGGTAATTGACCAAGTCCAGTTCATAAGTGTTCCACACTTCTCTAATCTGAAGAAAAGGATGTTTAAGATATGACATCAATCATTTCTGCTTCAACATAGTTACAAAGTAGAAATGTGTTACAGTAACCAGATTTTACTTTTTTTTCCCAAGGATTCTGGGTTTATGCTCAAGCTTTGAGAGCACTGAGAATATGATGCAGTTAGGTAAAACTTGAACAAGGTGGGGTCTTTGCAGTCACTATCAAGAACTGCTTTCTGAAATAATGCGAGTTCCATCAGAGGAAGCTTAAATAGCTTTAAACTGTTCCCCAGTTCCATGGAGTCTTGGCACTTGTATCAACAGCTTAGAGTGACATGTTTACCACACAAGTGTCAGCCACCCAACAGCAACCCTTTGTTTTGCTATTGCAGGAATACATACAAGAGTTGATACTAGCCTGTTTCAAGAACTCTTCCAAAGCCATCTCTCCCTGAGCCACAAGCAGAACATCTTTGACAATTGCTTCATTTCTCTGTAAATCCACATCCCAGATCTGACCCAGGGTCAATTCTGAGACAACCCAGTTAACGTGAAGCCTTTTCATCAGCTGTTTCCAGTGACGGTCCTTAAGTGCCTCGGATTTCAGTTCGATAACTAACATGTTTATCTACAGGAGACAAGAAACCGAATTACATCTTTGAACTTGAGTACAGAACACATGCACTTTAGAAATGAGTACAAACTCACCTTCATGTAGCCCTTCAGAAGTCTCTGAACATACTCATAGGAGGCATACTGTCGCAAGCGGGCAGGGAAGTTTTTCAGTTGGTTTAGCAGACCATCTAAGTTTTGTCGAAGCTGTCAACAACATAAAAGCAATGAAATCTTCTCTGTACACGTTGTCTATGTACTTTTTACAGACAACTCTTGCTAATGAGATATTGTCAACAGTATGGCTCTTTTAAGTGTTGTACATATTTGCCTAAGATGTGGTTACTTGATATCCGGTAACGTAATTTTTTTGGTCTGCTTAAGATTTACGACAGCCTTGTCATGGGCAGCTTATGGTTTAATGATCCAACTGCTCTTTACCTCCTGAGCACTGAACTAAAACCAATGCTGTTCACCCAACCATATAATGGAGTTTCCCTAATGAGGTCCAACAGCCTATTTAAAAACAGCACATTTTTTTCTCTGTACATGCAGCCCAATCTCAATCTCAAAACTACTGGAACTGCATAAATCCTCTGCAATATCAGATGTGACAAATCCTGTGAATATTTTTCAGCTTGACATAAAGAAGAAACATGCTCACAAGATACTGAAAAATGTACCTGAACACCGAAAATGTGCCAATTAAGCATGTCTGTCTCAAGAGCTCTAATTCTTATTTGCATACACTTGTGGCAGTTATACTGTCTATGTATACAGAAGTGAAGTACCTTGCGAGGCTGTACTGAAACCCAGGGCTGTTCTTTCATTTGATCGATCTGCTCCCAGACCTTTGAGAGTTCAGACCAGACACCTTTGAGATCCTGCAACTCCTCAAGGGCTACCTGTAGTAAAGAATGCATCAAAAATCAGCAGTTATTCCTAATTTCTTCAAAGTCATTAGCATGGGGGAGTTAAACAGAATTCTTTTAATATGTCTAAAACCTTCAGACAGCTATTCAGTTCAACAGAACTGCAATAGCAAGTGACCAAGATGAGATTTTTGCATCTCAGGTCACATATTTGTTTCAAAAGAATAAGACAGACATAGAAGAGATCGCAATCTCTTAAGGCTAGAATTGAAACAGTGTGGAGATGGTGTCCTGATACCTGTACAGCACAGGCTACAAGTCCCTCTTTTAAGGGAGAGAATGACGGAACTGAAACATTTTTATCCACAGCTGACAAGAAGTTGTATGAGCAGGTTGTACCTGGACACGCTCTTCACTGCCACTGAGCAGTCCTGTATCTGTTAGTTCCAGAGCTTCCTTGGCCTTGGCACACTTCTCACGATCATCCTTCAGCCTGCCGAACTTTCCTTCGTAAATGGTAAGAGCCTGAAGAGCCTCTTCTGGACGCAGATTTCCCTAAAGTTTGCATGGGATACATTAATCCAATAATCCTACAATCAAGTTGAATGCAAGTTAAAAGTAAGGACTAAATACTAAATGTTGGTTTGTCTCATTATTTCTTCATTTCCAATTTTCTGACAATAAGGCAACATACTAGTCCAGAATGAGTCTCATTCCAATTTCACACGCAGTTTTTTGCTTTACTAGAAAGCACTTCAGGAAAAAAAAAGATAAAGCAAAAAGCAGCTTGCTTCTGAATCCTCCTACATGCATAGCTCTGACATATCCCTTGTTTCAGACAAAGCTCTGACAGTCACTAAGTCATCTTCCTTTCGCACTTAACAGAGGCCTATGTTTTAGGGGTAAATTTCCCTCTGCAACCAAACCCAAAAAATCAACACATTCACAAGTTACTATAGAACCCTCAAAAAGACTTCTACCATCATCTAAAATGAAAAACTGCAAAAAAAGAGCATAAAAATAAACTCCGTACTTCTGAATGCAGGAAATCTACCGCATTTACTGAATATTATTCATCACTACTTACTGTTACGGGCTTTGTTTTCTCCCAGTCTGTCAGCAAGTCAGTTGTTCGGCTCTCCACTGCACGATCCTCCTGCACTATTTTCATCTGCAGATTTGCTACTTGTTGTTGAATGGCAGAATCCTTTCTGCGCATAATGTCATTAAAGGCACCCCATTCTCCTTCGATGTTGTCGATGTACAGCCAAGAGGAAGGGAACTGGAACCTTTGTTTCTCAAGCAAGCGCTGACCATTGCGATAAAGCTACAAGAGACAGTGGTTGTAAGTTAAAACGACAAAACGAACTTTAAACACAAGGCTAAATACAACACATTTTACTAAATGCTCACTACAAAGCTCACAGGGTTTTCGAATATCAAGCTCAAGTCTGTTTTTAAGAGAACTTGAATATCATGAAGCTGCCTCTTAAGAGCTAAGCCTGACATTTCCACAAGTAAGAATCATAAGCAAAACAGCATACCTCAACTTGCTTTTCAAATTGTTTGATTTTACGTTTCAAGGACTGCACGTATGTGATGAATGTCACTGCATCTGAAGTGCTAGCAGTGTCCACAGAATGCTGCTCCAGCTCTTGACGGGACTGTTAAGGGCACAAATCAGTGTTTTAGCATTCTAGAACAGTTAATCTGAAAGTGAAAAACTGGAATTAGGACTTATCTTACCTTAGAAATTTGTGAATGGAACTCAGTCATATTCTGACCAAGCATTTGGCCAAATTTGCTGAGCACTTCCTTGTGCCAGGAGTCATACTTCAAGTTCACCTTTGATTGTACCTATAAGTAAATAATGTTACATAATTGTAATTTGTCAGACTTGCTATTTTTTCTTATATGCCCATTCTGAAATTGAAAGCATTCATCATACAATAATTATAATTTCTTACCTTGCCATAGTCAATGACAACAGGTCCAAATTCCTTTCTGGTTTCTGCATTGTCAAATGTTCCTCTTGCCTTTCTTATCTGAACTAGAAGGGCTTGCCACTTATTCAGGTCTTCTCCAAGACGGTTGTATATGTTTTCAGCCTGCATATCCCACAGACACTGGTACTGCAGCCAAACCTAATTGAGGTATTTCACAATGCTCAGAATCTTTACAGTATCATTCCAAAGGATATGTTTCCCTCCAACCCCCAGGGAAAACTAAAGTCCATGTTCATTTTAGCTGTAGCACTACATGGTGTCAGCCTACCTTGACATACTGCTCCACTTCAGTCACAATTCCCATGACAGCTGAGTATGATTCCTCCAGAGCTGCAGGGCCATCAGGCATCCTTGTCAAAGCATTGCGATAGAATTTCTCTTCCTCAGACAGCTCATAATGCACTCCAACCTAAGAACCACAATTACACTTGTGATATACATCCCTTTCTAGAGCAAAACATTAACATATCAAGGACAATTAACTGCAAAGTGAAGGTAATTGCTCAGACTTAGATACAGCTCCATTACACTTACCTGATACCTCTGACTTTGAATTCTTGGTAGTGACAGGATTACCATCTTCCAAGAAAACATTTCTTGGTAAAGTTTGTATCTACACTCTTCAATTGGTGGATTCAAGTATATCACCTGGTTGGTTATTCTTAGTTCATGTACAATGTTCTGCAGAAACAGTAAAAGCAATCGGTTTTACTGGTAGATACTACTACATGTAGACAACATTTCTGGACTTTCAGCAGCACTTCTGAAAAATCAACTTGCACTTAAACTGGAGGCAAGTATTCCTCCAAAAACAGATGCAGAAGAAATATATCTCCCATCTAAGCCTCAGAAATAATTCGCGCAATTAACAACTGACAATAAGAAAAAAACCCAAACAAACAAAAAAAACTAACAAAAAACTCCACAAAAACCCAAAACAACACAAAAAGGCTTACTTTGATCTTGGGTTCACCACCAGGCTTATGGCTCACTTGAGGAGCGTCTGTATCCATGTCAACTTCTGCTTTGTCATCTGCTTGTCCAAGAAGAACTTGGGTCCAGGCCCTCAGTCCAGCTTGCAAACGAACACCCAGAATTCTTTCAATCTAAAGAAAATAAGACACATTGTAGGAAAAATCGGCATACTCACTGCATGAATATACCTGTTATCAATATATTCTGACACCTATGGCACCTCAAAGAGCCCAGTGCTCTTGACTAAGTCATTCCAATATCTGAGGGGGCTACAGACAGCCTGCAGAGGGACTTTGTACAGGGGCTTGTAGTATTTAAGACGGGGATAATGGCTTTAAATTGGAAAAGAACAGGTTTAGATTAGATATTAGGAAGAATCTCTCCTCTAAATATATACTACTCCTTGATCTCAAACCTACCTCCATATCCAGCTTATTGACCCAAATTGGCAAATTTGAATATGAATGAAGATTTAAGTCATCAACAGCTTTCTGAACTCTGTTCAAGATTTCAGAGAAAGTCTTGTGATCATACATGCATGTTTCCAATGATCTTACTTCCAGGTCTATTTTCTCTTCAATAATGAGCAGATCATCCACCTAAAACGGTTTAGGAAAAATGGGATGTTTAGTTTGACAGGTTAGATCGAGACAACAATAAATTACGCAGTAATGGTTAATCACTTATCTTTATTTTGATCAATCATATACTTAACACCCAAGAGCTACAGAACTGGTCCTCAGCTATCCAATTTGACTTTTGGATAACCACACATTTATCCTTGAAGCATGTGTATAAATGTAAAAACTGTGCACAATTTGAAAGATAAAACAAACCTTTTCCTGGAAACTGAAGACAGTCTCTGCTAACCGCTGTACATACGGATCAAGTTTGTATGATTCCCACACGAGTGCAATTCCTTCTGCAATCAAAGCCTGCACCTCTTTCTTCAAGCCAGCAACCAGCAGAGAGATGGTATTACGCTCTTCTACCTTCTCACATGTTCGCTCATACGTGCGGACACTTTCAATGAGAGAAATAGCAAAGGGATAGAGCTGGTTTGCTTGGTGAGCTTTGTTGACAATTGCCAGTGGGACACGGAAACCAAGCCACTTCAGGTTTCGGACTTCTTTTGAAAGTGTAATTATTTCTGGGAGGAAGTTGACTTTCAGTTTCAGGACGTTTCCCGTGCGACCTCGAACGCGAGTGCTTTCAATGGTGAAAATGCGACCAGACACACCAAGATTGCGCTGCTGAACTTTTCTTGCCCAGTCATCAAAGATCTCCTGAGTGTTGAGCTTCATGCGAAAGCTATCTCCGTCCTGCTTTAGCTTCTGACCTTCTACATGGTTCTCCCAGCCTTTACCAAGGACGTCCTCAACACGCTTCATGTAAGCAGTGAGCTGCCTGTCAATCTGTTTTGCCCAAATTATAGACCCGGACACAGGAGGCAAGTCACGGACGTGACTCATTTTGCAAGCTTGGCTCTGGGGGTATTGTACTTTAAATTTGTCATGAAGAGACTCAATATCATCTTTGACACGCTGGATCAGCTGTGTTTGATATTCACGGATGGCACCGCGGATGTGAGGTCTGACAAACAGGGCATTGAACCGAGAGAAGATCCTGAACATTTCATTGGCATTCTTTGCTGTGCCAAGCTGATCTCTCAAACGGGCAGTTATTCTTGTTTCAACTCTGTCAATCCTTTCATCATAGCGCTTCATTGCTGCCTCCCAGGCTTCTGTACCTTCTTTGGAAACATCTAATCCATCTACTTCCTTAACATTCTCATAAGCAAGATTGACTTCTTCAATTGCATTAGCATCTGCAGCATCAAAAAGGACTTCTGCTACTTTCATGTCCTGTGGTTCAGGTACCTCCCCTTGATTTTGCTGGGCAACCGCAGTTACCTGCATTAGAATCACAGGTTAATGAGTTGGATGCTTCAAAATTTACCTAAAAATGGCTAAACACAGCCTGTTCTAAAAAGCCTTGCAACCCCCCTTCAAATTAGTAATAAAGCCTTAACAAACTTTGTCATGTTTCAGATTTAAGTGCTAGTAGGAATGGGGCAACACAGTTACTTCACAAATTTCCACTACTATGCAGCATAATCTCATTTTCCACTGTGGTTTAGCCAAGCTCAAGGATTTATATGTCTAGACTTGCTGTGTTTATTAACATAAGGATGGTCATGTATTATGCAATGTAAGTCAGAATTAAAGCTAAGCCAATTAGCAGGGGTTTGAAACTAAACTGGTTTTGGAAGCAGACATCAAAACTGAATGTTACATTAGTTTGCTAATTTCTCTAAGTAACAGTAACATTCTTGAAGGAGCCACACAGATTTCCGTTCAAGAACAACTAATAAATTACCTGAGGTCGCAGGACCCTCACAATAACTGCCCTCAGCTGCTCGTGCTGACGCCTGAATTTCCTCATTTGATCAAGACGACTCTGCAGTTTCCTATGAGCAGGATTGATCCGCCACACCATCTTCAGGTTCTCTTCCCTTTTTCTTTTTACAATGTCTCTGAGCAGAACTTGTAGCTTCTCATATTCATCATCCCAGGTTTGGAATACTTCAAAGCATGCAACCATTACCTGAAAAAAGTATTAGAATAGGAACTTCAGCTCCCAGATGAAATGCTTCCAGAAAGTCACTGATCAATGCAAAAATACAGTGACCAGTATCCACAAAACCATGAACATACCTTTTCAAATTCTTCATAGGCAACATGCATGAGTTTTCTGGTTCCCAACACTTTAAGTAGCTGTGAACTCAGATCTCTTGAAATGGCCTCCACTAAACGCAATGCCCTCTGGATTGGATATTTTGTGTTTCTGATTTTTCTCAAATGAGTAAATATTGCAACAAGGGCCTGTCTTATTTTGTCCAGCTCAGTAGCAGACAGCAAATCATTCAGTGGGAAGTCTTTCATCAGCGGATTATAGTCGTTCACGGTTTCCAGTGCCTGTTTTAGACCTAAATAGAAGAGATTTTGAATATAACTTTTCATTTCATTAACCAAATCTGTAGCTGTAAGTAGAGCAAGGTTCCTCTACCAGCGTTATTCTTTGTACCACAATGCTCAAATTTTGTAACAGCTTAAGCTCTGTAGGACATTTGTGAAAAACGTTACTGAGCACGTATTTTACCTGTGTCTGTATCGAAGCTGACAGTTGCATGAAAACGTTTGCCATGTTTTAGAATATCCAGAGTCAGAAGAACTTCTGGGCTTTCACGTTTTTCCTGAATGCGGTACAGAGCCCGTTCCAAATTTAACCAGAAGCTTATCTCCTGTAATGCAGTGCCTGATGCAGGATCTCGATCTAATTTGGTCACCTTCAAAGTAAAAGAGAGAAGGAGAAGGGAGGGAGAAAAGCATTTAATTTATACGCTTCAACTGTAAAAACTTGCTCTTACTAAATATAATTGAAATACGTAAAATCTGCTGGGTTTTAATAACCCAACCTCAGACAGTTCTGGCACTCATTCAGTGAAAAGCGTAGGAACTGCACACAACACATGAGAAAGTTTAATTCCAGAGGTCCCAAAGGTCAGTTTTAGAACCCTCATGTAATATCTTCAGCATGGCCTAAAAGCATCACCCGCCTGCTCTCCTGATCAGTGTCTGTATTCCGGTTAACGATAAATGAGCCAGGCAAATGTTTTATGCTCTCAAGTAAGAAAAAGCAACACTGTTCCAAGAGCAACATGTGTTTACAGAGGAAAAAAATCCAGAGTAGTACACGAGATGCTATTTTTGAGTAACAGCAGTTCTTTTGAAGAGTAACAGGCAGGAGTATGAGATTACAAGATAGGGCTGGAGCAACTGTTGAGAAGTAGTTGTGGATGCACCAGAGGAAATAACAACACAAACCAACAAGACCTGTTTCTTTCAATCTGCTGTAAAGGTTTTAAGAATAGTTACAAAATTCACAAGGTTATTGCCAGTTACTTACGCCTACTACAATACATATAAAACAGTCACGCTCTCAGCTACTTGTAGAACAATTTAGACTAGACTCCAAATTTAAAGTAAGTTTAGCCTAATTCAAGACTAGACTTAGCCTAATTTAGAATAGTGTCTCTGGTGACTCAGAAAACTGGTCTCAGATCTTCAGAGTATCCTGCATGAAGCAGCACTTTACTAGTTAAACTGTGAAGAAGATACATGGTACTACACAGGTTAGCACTTAGCTGTTTTTCTGGGTTCTTTTGGTTTGTTTTGGTTTTGTTTTTTTACCTTCTGTATTTCTCTAATCCAGCGGTTGACTCCAGACTGTAACTGGTTGAGGAACAACGGATCCTCAGCCTTCTCACCGAAGTCTGTAACTTTGGGTTTTTCTCCACGTTCATAACACTGCTTGGCAACATTAGTAATGGTTGCATGAATTGGCAGACTGATTTCTGGAATTTCAATATTCTGCTGCAAATGCAAGAGGCCCATTTCAAGCTCTGCAATCTTTTTCTCAACTGAAGGAGCCATTTTATCTCCGTCCCTGAAAAAGCACAGATGTTTGTGTGTCAGAAGCCAAAACAAAAACCATAAACGACACATGTGAACTGCTTTCCAAGAGTCAGCAACAGCATCATGTGCAACTGTGTGCTTAAACAATTTAACATCACTCACCTTGAGGAGTTACTATTGTTTTGGTTTTTGTTGTTTTTTTTTTTTTTTTTTTTTTTGCATTAAACACTTACTTCAAATCATTAGCACAGAAATGCAGTATTTATACTGAATTACCTGTCTGCTTTGCCAGATTCTCGGATATAGGACTTGAAAAAGGGAGCAACAGCATTGCTAATAAAAGAGTGTAGTGTTTCATATGGAGAGTCTTCACTGAGAGTGAGCACTCTGAGCTGGGAAGACACTGGTTTGTCGGCATCGATCACTGGTGTACGTTTAATGAACGCCAGGCTGCAGAACAGAGAAGAGAGTTACTAACTAATCATCTGGAGCTTAACTGACAGTTAGAATAGCTTTGATCTGACTGCAAGTTTAGGAATCAAATGCTAATCTGTATTATCATACTTCATAATCTTTCTTCTAAGAGAGTCGAATACAAGTCTTCCAAATAAATACATCTTTGTACTTCAGCAATCAGCCAAACTGAGCTGTCAATAAGGACTCTGAAGTAAGGGCACACCAAAGAGGCACACATTTTACAGAGCTTCAGAGCCCAACATACATCAAGACAAGTGACAAATTTAAGAGTCAAATGTAACTGAAGATTACTGAACCCAAGTTGTATCTGTTACATTTGTATGTATGCCAAATAAATAAAACTTTGTTCTTTAACTGCAGAGTTAAAGTCCTAAGTCCGTTCCTTTCAGCCTCATGATACATCCTCATTTCATCAGAGCCTCCACTCTGAAAAGTTATTGCCCCACTTGAATAAAAACACTGCCTGAAAGCACTAGATAAATTGGAGGTAAATTTGCAGGTAAAGTAAGTAAATCTGCTTGTGCAGGTTTTGCATTAATAGGGTAGAAATGTTAAATCTATTTTACTAATTCACCTGTTTGACTTTATTCCATAATGAATGTCAGTGCTGATACTGTAGGAAATGAACTCTTTTTCTTCTTCTCCTTCATCTCCCACATCCTCTGCAAAAAGATACACTGTGTAAGAAATACTTCATTTCTAAGGCATCTGCCACTCCCTCTCAACCATCTTCTGCTATTATCAGACTATTTTCTGATCTTTAATTTCCACACCAACTTAATTAACTAAATTAGGTCAAATGTAGCTTTGCAATATCTCTCAGATTCAGAATGGGTTCATTGTTTTTTAACAAACTCCATTAACTTTTTTAGATTTGCTATAATAAAACCAATAAAACATTACAACAAGTGAATTACAACTTGCATTCTGGGAGAGAAATCTGCAATACAGAATGTGCATTTACTTGTAGAGATACACTGCCAGGATAACTACATTTCAATGAGAACATTAAACAGCTGCTTTTTTCTTTCAAAGATGGCTTTGTATTTTCAGACCTTTCCTTTGAAAATGATTAGGAAATTAAGTCTCTGAACAAAAAAAACCACCTCCTGACAGAACAAAAGGCCAAGCCATGGGAAGTACTCAGGCATTACCCCAGCCAATGCATCACAGATGATGTAATTGCTGGGGATGCAGGCAGTCGTGCTGCAATGCAGTGATTTCGGTGCAGAAGGTTACTCCCTGTTGAGGGACACTCTGGACACATGGCAGTACACTCTCATCCTCATTTCCTTCATCCCCTCTTAGGAGATACAGCCTCAGGGTGTCACAGTTGTGATCCCAAGGACCAGAAGCCTGGTCACAGAACAACACTGCACTAGACACCACGGGAGCCCGTATGAAAGCTGCTGGCAGGTTGGGTAGCTGGTGATAGGAGAGAGCTTTTTTCATAACTCACAAACATGGCTCCTGTTTCATTGCAATCAATAATTTACTTCATGCTATATAGTCTGCAGACAAGCTTCAGTAATAACATTGCTTTTAATAGTGTCAGAAAAAAGATCTCCACATGCTGGTGGAGGTTCCAGATCTATTAAGTATGAAGACTGGCTGCTGATCAGAAAATCCACTCTGCCCAAATAACTGCTCTTAAACCAGAAGACACGGATAGAAATACCTTCTGCATATCGTAAATTAGTATTTAGCTTCCAAAACACAAAAGGAGTGTTTCAATTTCTTTTTAACCATACATATATATATATAACAATATGTATGCCACAAGCCTGGAGCTAACTGATCTTTTATTTATCCTTCCAACCTGAACTAAGCATAACTGACTTCATGAGCCAGGCATAGGACAAATGCAGAAATCATCTACATAGCCTATCCATATTCAATGGGTTTTCTTTAAATCTTATTGAACACTGTATCATGAATTCATAAAGACAGTTGTTCTTTTGTTCCCTTCTAGAAAATTAACCCTGATGAAAAAGAAGTCTCAAACTTTGGAAGGGGAAGCAGAAGAATAATCAGTGGAAACAGGCATAAGATAAACAGGGTATTTTTAAGAAACGTCTTAGGTTTATAGTGAATTGACAGCAAATAGAAGAACCTTATTCATGCTTCCCTCAGTGAGCAGCTACTGCAGAGCATACATCAATTATGTTAAACTGTGGCTCCTGACATGTTAAATAATGCAGTATGAAGTATGACTATATTAAGATTTGATATATATCTACAGGAATGGAACCACCAGCACACTAGGAGTGGAGATCCAGAAGCCTAATATTAGAATTTTGCAAGCTCACGCTGGCAGGCAGGTATACATTTACAGGCTGCAGGGGCATGTTTAATAGTAAGGGTCTGCATTATTGATGAAGCCTAGTCGTGTTTTGTCACTGTTCATTAGGCTGAGTTCTGTGACAGTAAGAGCCTATTTAGCAACAGATTTGTTGACAATAAAGTGGTTTTCTAAATAAACGGTAACAGCAGCATGTAAATAACCAAAATACTCGAGTCAGAGTCTCAGCTAAGCTGCAGAATTTAATGCAGCACTTGATGCGGTTCTGAGCAGAAGGAGCACGGCTACCAGGCTGTGGTAACTAAACAAAGGCACTGCAAGGTCCTCATCTTCGCTTGTCAGTTTCCGGGGTCTCGCTAGTTAATCATGACACCACGCTTTTTACAAGCCTATTCAGCTTTGGGGTATTTATATTGTTTTTATCCGAGGTTTTGGCGCTTTTGTTCGTCTCAGCGCGGCTACCTGCCTCGCCCAGGAGGCCGCTTCCACAGCAGCTTACGGCACCCATAGCTGACTGACGAAGCATTTTCGGTGCCTCTCCAAGCAGGGGCGGCCGCAGCCGCAGCACGTCCAGATCTGCGCCCACAGCCCCGCCGAGCATCCGCCGGGCCCCGGGAACAAAGGCGGCGGGGGAGGCCGGGCTGGGCGGCGGCGGCGGCAGCGGGGACCCGCCCGCCTCCCGGGCTCTGCCGCCGCCGCCCTCTCGGACCCCGATCCTGCGCCGTGCCCTCCCTCTCCCAGTCCCGACCCCGATCCCGCGCCGTGCCCGCCCTCTCCCTGTCCCTCTCCCGCGCCGTGCCCGCCCTCTCCCTGTCCCTGTCCCTCTCCCGCGCCGTGCCCGGCCGGGCCGTGCTGAGGCGGAGCGGCCCCGCGGCGGCGGGCGCGCCCCTCCCACCCGCGGCAGGGCGGCGGCTCCGGGCGGCCGCGGCCATTTTGCCACGGCGGCGGCCCCGCTGCCGCCTCACCTTTGAGCGTGGAGCGCTCCACCAGCACCGTGTGGACCTGCGGGTCGGAGAGGAACTTGCGCATATGCTCCAGCGCGCCCTTCTCCTCCAGCGCCGCCTCCAGCGCCGCCGGCGCCTCGCCGCCATCCTCCAGCAGCAGCGGCACCAGCTTGCGCAGGTGCTTCTGCAGCACCGACACGTCGGCCACGTTCTGCACCGCCGAGCCCGACACCTCCATGCCGCCTTCCTCGCCGCCGGGGCCGCCGCCCCCGCCGCCGCCGGAATCGGACATGCCGAGGCAGAGGACGCGGGCCGGCTCCGCGCTCCGCCCGCCCCGCCGCGCCCCGGCTGAGCCCGCCCGGCGCTGCGAGCCCCGCCCGGCCGCGCCGCGGGGGAGCCTGGGACGGCCGGCCCGCCCCCCCCCCCCCCCGCCCCC
>JAYRBT010000177.1:53287638-53315670 GCA_036023395.1 Myiotriccus ornatus | reverse complement strand
GGCTCCCCCGCTTCCCTCCCTCAGCCTCCGAGCGGCTCCCCCGCCTCCCCGCTGCTTTCTCCGGCTCTTCCCGCCTCCCCGCGGCCTCCCTGTTCTATTTACAGATTGACAGACTGGTTTGGGGTGGAAGGGATCTTAGAGATCATCCAGTTCCATCCCCCCTGCCGTGGGCAGGGACACCTTCCGCTAGACCAGGTTGCTCAAAGCCCAACCTGGCCTCGAACACTGGCAGGGATGTGGAATCCACAGCTTCTCTGGGCAACCTGTTCCAGTGCCTCACCACCCTCACAGCAAAAAGCTTCCTCCTCATATCTCATCCAAATCTACTCTCTTTTGGTTTGAGCATCCCCCCCTTGTCCTGTCATTACACGTGCTTGTGAAAAGTCCCTCTCCATCTTTCTTGTAGGCTCCCTTCAGGTTCTGGGGGGTTCCCTTCAGGAAACCCTTCTTCAAGGGTTTTATCTCAGTGATTTATTCTGGAAGGAGAGGGCGGGACCTGAGCGGGAAGGGGAAAATCCTCCCCCCCGCCCTCCAGGCCTCAGCGCCCTGGCGGCACCGCTCGGGCGAGGCATGTTCTGCTGCCGCCGCCCCAGGACCTGGAAGACGAAGCAGTCCCGGGGCTCATTTGGCCAAATGAAAAATGTTTATTTCACGTGGAAATTAACCCAGAAGCCTTAAAGACAGATGGCACAAGTGACATTTTCCCACGAAGAAAGCAGCAGGCCAACTGCAAGGCTTCTTTAGTGAAGAGCCACCCCCTCTTGTACCACGAGGGGGGTGTCGGCTTTATATAACCCAGCCCAGCCAGCCCTGCAATTACCCTTTAATGAATCCACCACCCAAACCACTAATCCCAGTCTTTTGGGAGACTGTTTCACAAATGCAAAGGACACACATCACTGAGAAAGGGGATTTTAATTAAATATTAAAAAATATAATTTAAAAAAATTCTTAAAGGTCTTTTACGGCTGCCACATCCCAGTGTCTTTGACTGATTGACGTATTAGATGAGTTTAGCTCACTGCCACCCAGCTGGACGATCCCGTTTCTCTGCACCTCAACCAGTCCCCTCCTCCCCTGGTCCTGGCTGGCATTTGTATGTGACTGGGAGAGGGGGCCATGAAGTTCCAAAGCAATTCCACTGACTTCCCAAAAGTACACTAGGGATGGTGGGTGACCTACAGACTGAAACTCCAGTTTTTGCTCATATGGATGTGGAAAAGGGAATGTTGCCCCCAAAAGAGAAGCAAACCAACCACAAAAAAGTGCCTTTGAACCCTACATGCATTTCCTTGGATAGATACACAGGGAAATGCGGAGACCCTCAGGCCCAGGATCTGTTCAGATGTACTGCACAAGAAGGAAACTGGGGTGGAATATCCTGCCTGGCAAAGAAAGTCCTGATCTGTAAGCCACTACACAAGTGTAACTCAGCAAAAGCGTCTAGGTCCGGTTACAGTACTAGGAATCCTGAAAGCTCAGCCACATACCCTGGCTTTTACCCGGAAAAAAGCATGCCAATCTCAAGTAGGCTCCTAAAGGGTTTATGAGTCCAGCTGACCCTTGACAAAACACTGATTTTTTTAAGTAATAGAAATACCAAACCTTCTTGGCTGGCAAAAAAAGAAAAAAAAAACAAACAAAAAAACCCCCCAAAAAACCACAAGAGATCTGTTCAGCAAGTAAGTTTCAACCACAAGCACCAAAACAGGTGATTGGCTTTTGATGAATCAAAACCATTTAAACACCTTCCCTCTCCACTAGAACGGTAAAATTTATTTTTGATGAAGAAAAATAGCTGTAGGTATTAATCTGAATATTCTATTTACAGAATAGTTACTGACACAGTGTTTAATAAAACACTTGTCTATTGCTATTTTCCAAAGTCTAGTTTGCTCACACTTGATCATTCTTCTATATGTAAGTTAGGTTTTAGGATTGCTTTTCACATGAAAAAAAGAGCCAGCTTTTCTAGGCTGTCTGAATTCCAAAGCTATCCCATATCTGGTTGTGCCTGACTGCCATGGGGGGAGAAAAAGCTGCTTCTTACATCCACATAGTAAGTGCCAGCACAGGCCAAGCATCCAAAAACACAGGCTAAATTAACATTGTGGCCTTCAGGATGTTCATTAAAATGGTGTTGATAATATTCTTGAGCACTTTTGATGCATCTGAAGCATAACTTGGCATCTCCTTGGAGGTGAGCTCAAGCGATGGTTCCAAGTATCGGCATCCTTGTCCTTCTAGAGGAATCATCACCTGCTGCACCAAAACCTCACAGAATCTTTGTAGCTTACAAAGTAAGATACAATATTTCATTAATGTTGCCAGGGAAAAATACAAATAAGGAAAGGTAAGAAGTAAGGAGAATAAAGTAGGATAGGGATAGGAAATCACAATTCAAGTAAATATTTATATACATTGCTGCCAAATTGCAGAGAAAGTAGGGTCAAAAAAATCTCCCAACAAATCTCATCTTATAGTTGGTTTGAAAAATAGAAATGTGTCATGTGTGACAAGACTTTATGGCATAAAGAACAAGTCTTGAATTCTGATATCTAAATGTTATGCTACTTGCAACTAAAAGCTAGTGTAGGTAAGACACTTTGTATTCCTTTAATCTCTTCACCCTTATCTACTGTGCCAAAGGGAATGGGAGGAAGATATCAACTAAGGAAAGGGAAACTGAAGCAGAGACAAGACAAACTAGCTTTTTGCACAAGTTCTCTTGTGCAGTTAAAGCCTATGGAGAGAAAAGGCTTTAGCTTGCTCAGTCAGGGTGAAAAATCAGGTGCCTTGATGTTCCTCTGGTTAATTACAGATGTCCTTTCCTTGGATACACAAAGGACCTGGCCCTTCTCACAGGTATAAGAAGCCATTGAAATCAGTCATCCAAAGGGCAAGACTGACAGTATGACACATATGCCCTGTAATTTAACTAAAGAGAAGTATTTCAGAGAATCAGAATGAGAACTATGACTTGTCAAGGCAGATAAGATTTGCCCCTGGCAAATGCCACATGACATATGTCGAAAGAAAAACTTTTTTCACACTTCATAAAAAAACCAACATAGCTTTTTTCCCTATACTTAATAATAATTTAGCAGTATTTGAGACGAAAAACCAAAGGAAAAAACCCAAACAAGTAAACATTAGAGCAAATCATTTGCTTTCCCATCTCTAATCCTCTTGCATCTTT
This sequence comes from Myiotriccus ornatus, assembly GCA_036023395.1. Lineage (NCBI taxonomy): Eukaryota > Metazoa > Chordata > Aves > Passeriformes > Tyrannidae > Myiotriccus > Myiotriccus ornatus. The sequence goes on along the minus strand of JAYRBT010000177.1, from coordinate 53,312,471 downwards.
AATTCTACAGCAAGGGTAACAGGAAAAATTACTACGGCAAACTCTTCAGGCAAGCATGAACACTGTCAGTGCAGTTTTCACAAAAATACCTAAAATAGCTTGAGGCAGTTATGTGAGGCAATGCCCTTCTCCCCTTTGTAGTTAACCAGTGGAAGCCCTCTCCCCTCATCACCACAGCTCATGAACCCTCACGCTGTGTGTGCACAGCCCTCACTGGTGCGGGAGTGAGCGCAGTTCCCTCGTGCCTGGGCCCAGGGAAAGCCAGTTACAGTCGTGCTGCTCCTCAATTATGAGGGCAAGGGATAATGCATTACCTTCTTTAGCTCCACAGTCAATCCTCCCTTGGGAATTTCTTCATACAAAATGTTTAACTACATCAAAGCTTTATTTCATAAGGTAGAGACAGCTCGAACCAAGTCTCCTCATAGAAAAGAAACTAATCCAGGGAGACAGTGATATGGTAATTAGAATGGCATTTCTTAATTAGCTATACACAGTCAGAGTCTCCACCTTCACTGAACACAGCAAGGACAAGATCAGAGGGGCAGAAATGCTCCACTTTCAGGTGGGTGGCCTATAATGGGATCCAGAACCTTGGGATAACCTGGAATCACAGTGATCTCCTGTAAGTACATTTGGGAGGTACATAAAGCAAACCTGACAAACCTCTAAACACAAGCAATGTGCACTACACCAGCACCTTCCTTTCCAATTCTACAAAGCCAACCCATGAAAGCAATGCCAAAAAAGGCTGTTGGTCAAAGCTCCCAAGCTTAATTCCCTTGCAGAGAAAGGATTAACAGGATTCACTTTCGGAACATGCTTGCAACTCAGTAAGGTATTTATATGGGAAAAATGTCATCATTGTCAGTAGTTTAAAAACATTGCCTTTTGAGAGATATTTGACCCTAATTTCTTAAAGTGAATGACTGGAGCCTCAGTTGTTTCAATATCTAGTTTTTCATTCATGATGTGATGTGTTTACTACTGAGCTCAAGCACAAAGCCATTTCTTTCAGTACGCAAAGACCTAATTTGTAACTCAAATCTTACATTTATGACTCCAGTCAGTAGTCAGCTGTTGACCCCAGGTTCACCCCCCCTCCCAACTTCCCCTCCAACCCTCCCCTTATTGAATGTCAGCTTTATGTGAGTTACTTCCTCAGTTTTTTTGAAGACTTTAATGGATTGCAGAGGGAAGACAACTCCTACTGCAGACTTAAGATTTTCCCTACATCTTTGCCACTTGAACACCTATCACGTACCACAATATAATCCCTGATTTTTGGGCTACTTTGCTTGAAGCCTTTCAACATAGAAGTGTTACAGGGGAAAATACTGTGGTATGAACAGTGCGTTTTCCACAATTGTAGACTGGAGTTCTAGCAAATTCCTTTCAGTACTGATTGGTGCTCTACAAGTGAAGTCTGTTTTTTATTACTGAATATCCATTATTCCTGACTTTGGTGCTTTTTCTTAGTAACGGCCTTTCCATATTTCTTTGGCTTTTTTGAAATTTATGAAATAATTTTCATCTGTACAGCTGATTGTGCAAAGAATGATAATCTGAACACACCCCCAAACGCCCTGTGTTAAATTTAGTTTCATGATGAGCAAGTAAAATTCACATGTTCTTTATTTGTCCATATAATACACCTTTTTTTTTTTTTTAAGTTTTAAAATTAGATAAAAGCATATTAAATGGCAGGCGTATGAAGTTCTTCAGAAACAATGCCAGAACAAAAAATTGAATTACAAAATGTTAAAAAATATGTAGGTACATTTGAACTTAACATTCCACTAATGCATAATGTTACAGATATTGTCTAATGAAAAATAATTGTGCCACTTACCTATTTTTGCTGTTTCTAGGAACTTTTTATTCTGTACATAGGACGATTCTGTACAAAATATGAAGTCTACATTTTTATTACTTATTACCATAAAACAAGGTACAATGTATGTACAATATTAAAATGAAGCCATACTAAAGCCACACTAAAAAGACACTTGTAATATTACTTTTGACATTCCTGATGTACAGGTGTAATTTTGGAAAATGGGGGAAGGTGTCAGACAGAACTTTATGAAGAACAACAGTCACCAAAATTCTACTTAAATTTTTTTTTTATTTTGGATGTATTAGTTTTAGAATTGTTTAGTACAGGATTATAAGAAGTATATAAATATTGATAATAAACATGCTAAACCCTTAGTGGTGATAGATTTTGGAATATTGCCTAAGCAAATGTTCAGTGGCCCAAAGCTTCAAAATATGTCTTTATAGAGATCTTCAAGCCGTAAAAAATACCACAATATTTCCCTTTTTGGTGAGTGTTTATCTTCAATAAAGAACAAAAATAAAATCTAGACAGTGAAAGATGTTCCTATACGTTGAGCATCACACAATCAATCAAACATTGATATACAGCTTTTTTTTTTATCCCCCCCTTGGGTAACATAGGAATAATTCCTTTCAGCGACCTCTTGCACAAACATACCGAACACCCAAAATCAAAGGTAACTGATAATCTACCAGCTAAAGATGGAAGTTCAAACAATGGTATGTCAAAATACGTAGACGTTGCTTTACACAATTAAAAAAGCACCCTTTTTCCCTCAAAAGGAGAAGGCATCTTTAAACTGCTTTCATATAGTTTATCCTAATGGTAAAGCATATTCTTTTCAAGTTTTACAGGAAATGTTTTCAGACACAGTGGACATTCCACTTAAAAGATTGGGTTGGTCTTGAAATTTAACTTGTTGTAAGCCAATATTTACCACTCACAATTTTCTTCCAATAGACAACGTAACAAATATTGGAAATCGAATGTTAAATGCAACCAACAAACAGCAGGCACTACATCTGCACAAGGTTACTATGAATGTCTGCTTTGCGCAATTCTTTTTTATGGATGCAGGAGATGTTATACTTCCTTAAAAATTAGAACAAAACTGTTTTTAAAGAAGCCACGTTTTTTATCTCTTTATGCATCAAGACATTAAACATTAAGTTATATCATGTTACTGTCAGAGACAAAAGAAACTAATCACCCATTCAGAATAGCAGAACACATTTCAAACAGCTTTTAAGCAGGATAAGTAAGTCAAAATACTGGCCACCCTGAGAGAAATCAAATATTGAAGACAAAGCACTATATTTTTAAAGAGATTTTCCTCCCGTGCTTTTCCATCTACAACAAAAAGCTCATTACATGCAAGTAATCTTGTGGAATATATAGCAGCATTTGAAGATCATCAGCAACTCAGATGCATTTTCAGTTCACTTGTGAGGTGTATTTGCAGCACATGTGCTCTTTACAACAACAACAAAAAATATTTTCACGGTAAAATTATGGTCACTATCTCCTCAGCTCTTAGACTCATTTAGAAAGAAGTACAATGGAATTCAAGAGTCTGTTCTCCTTTTTTTTTAAATAATAAGCTTATGATCTTGTGTTACCTGAAAGGTTATGTTCACCTTTCAGATAAAAACTGATGCAACTGAAATCACACATAGTATCTGCCACAGAATATTGAACTCCTAGAGCCCAAGAAAAATGCTGAGTATTAAAAGCTCAGATAAGGGAGAAAACAGCGGAAGAGTTATTTTATTGACTTGAAAAAACTTAAAATGAAATTTCATATTCAGTCTATTCCCAGTCATAGTAAACAAATTTTCATTTTAGGAAAAAATCTTCTACCAGTTCATACCTGGAATACTGGTGCCATATTACACACTAAAGACTGGAAGATATGGCTTTAAATCTACATAAAGTATTAGGATGTGGTATATATAGATATATATATATCTTTATCCTAAGTAAAAGAGAAATGAATTTACAGAATTCTTAGAAAGGAATGATGACTGAGGATTGTCATGAATGTTACCACTTTGTAAGCCATGTTTTATAATACGAAAGAATAATTGTGTATTTTCAAAACTGCTGGTATATTACAGGACAGCAATAATGTGGAAACAACTGTAAAGCTGAGAATTCCTAGAAAAAGTTTAATACATCTTTTTGAAATAAGTTTATTTTTGAAAAACACATTTTATCATTAGTACCAACCATTGGTCATCCACTTATTTAGACGGAAAGAGTTTACAGAATGCTTTTCTCAAATACGACTACAAAAACTGCAAGTTATCAGCCAGTTGGTACTATGACAACACCTCCAGGAAATTGTGTCCACTTGATTATAGTCAACCCAATATTCTGCAAATGGAACTGGGTAATTTACCATTGTTTGAACTACTAATCTTGAGCTGCATACTCTATTAAGTTATTGCCTACAGAACTGGGTTGAAGAAAGCTTTGACTTTGTGTAACTGATTGGTATGGCACAAAAAAGTAAGTTCTACTGTAGAACTGAGTCCAGAAAAAAAAACTTTTCCTCCAAAATAATATTTCACTGTAATAGTTTAATGCCCATCATGTGATATTAATTCATCAGCTCTGCAATGTGATTCCAAGGCTTTCATGGTATAGATATCCTGAGGCAGTTCTGACTTGCGTCGCACAAGAGGACGATCTTTTTTCTGATCTTTCTGTGCCTGAAATGAAAATAGAACAAAGTTGGCCAAACATATTAATTATCAAACAATTACTTAAGAATATTTCTTGCACATAAGTATGTTGAATTATAGGAAAAAAAATGAAAAACATATGGGAAGAAGTTTTTACTTTCTCCTCTTTACCCTACCAGCTACGCAGTTTCAAGTATTAAAATAATTTTTTTTGCTCAGAGGAAAAATTAGAAAGAATGAAGAAATTCTGAACTATTAACAATCACAACATTACTACCACTTTATCAATTTTACCAATGCTCTTCAAAACCACAGCATTCCTATCAAAGTATCTTTAAACTATGTAATGGTGCCTTTATGTATTTCCCATGTCTCTCTCACCTACCCTAATTTGCCTGTTAATTCATGTTCTTCTACAAAGAAGTCCTTACAAAACACCTGACTGGCTTTTACTTAGCCATTGATTTACTAGCATGTTCGAAAATGGTCAAATTTCATTGTGGCAAACATTATTCACTAAAAATGCTCACACAGTCTGGTACAGAAAAAAATTCCTGATCTACTTTCCCAGTCTCCATCACCTCTTCAGTACGGACATTCTGCTACATCGCTGACCTCTGGCATAAACCTGACTTTCACTGCAATTCTACAGATTTTAAGTTTCTCCTTTTTGAAGTTTAATTTAAGAAACAAACTAAGCTGTCCTTTTGACTTGCCTTTGACAGCTGTAGTAGTTCCTTTTAACATTAACTTCTGATGGTACTTAGCAAGTGATATCCAATGGTCCATCAAGTGTCCTCTCAAAGACTGATGCAGGAATGCTACCTAGCTTGCTTTCTGAGATACTCTAATCCTCAAATCAATTCTTCTCCTACCTGGTGACCCGAACTCATCCATCCTCTTGTAAGCTTATACTTCTCACAGCTTTCCAGAAGTTTTTCTAATAGTAAGGATTACTGTTTGAAAACATTCTGTTATCTTCACTAAGACAGGATCTTCGCCTTTGAAAAACTTGCTTATAACCTTTTAATCATCTCACTCACTCCTTGCAGACTTTCTGAGCAAGGAAAGGCAAAATAATTTTGCTGGTACCTTTCTCCTTGTACCTAGCACTGGTTCCAGGCTCTGGAGCGAGTGAAAGGAGGGCCCTCTCCACATCACATGGGCCTCGCTAAGCTACCCAAGCTATGCAAGGCAGAGGTTTAGAAACTTTAATAAGCCCAGTGCTCCTCACTGACTAACTCTAACGAGCATTCCCATTCAGGAGAATGCTACCTCATCCTTTGCCTTGGATAGAGATGTAATTCAGCCACCAAAATTAACATGTAACACGCTGGAATCCACAGCATATAGAAATGTTTGAAAAACAACAATCACTGAGCATGGCTTAGAGGCATTTCAGCATTTCTTTTAATTTAGACCTTCATCCAAAATGCCATAGTACAAGTAATAAATAAAATATAATCTTGCAGCATAATGACACTGGAATTTTAAGAAAGTAACGCAAGAGGTAAGGCTGACCACATATTTTTATAAAATGTCTTATTGGATACATTGGTTCAAATTAACAGACTTTATCTCCAACCTCAACTCTTCTTTCCAGCTCCATTTTTCTGGTCTTAAACTTTGCTGGATTTAGACATATTCATAGTACTATATAGTACATATTTCTACCAGAAATCTTAGTGATACTGCAATACTTCCTGTCACCTCTCTATTTTCCATGAGCTCCAAGTCGAAATATCTAGTTTGAATGTTGGTATTCAAGTTCCACTTAACTGAATAAATTAAAAATATCTGAAGATTAGTGAGCATTAGCTAAAGACAAAAAGGATGTAAACGACCTTGAGAGTCCTTGCTCTGTAGCTGATAACAGAACCTGACAGATGGTGGACTGAGTAAGAAGACCCATGAGTGGGCAAGACAAATGCACACTTTACATATTTTTCAAAACACGGGAGCTTTAGCCACTAAGAAGGTTCTGAACAACAAACAAAAAAATGTACAAAATACAGTGAGATTCTAATGACAAGTTTTTCTTATGAAAAAACAAAGCTGTTTTATAGAGAGGAGACTAGAACATGATGTGGTAGATTTTAGCTATATTTCTAGCTATCCTCAAGGCATAATTATTGTTCCCATCATGACACAAAAAGCTATTCCTAAGTGAAAAAAACCCCAAAGTTTCTGCAGAAGAAATGTCAAAAGAAACTATTATGTAGATTCACTGGATTAGAAACATAACACTGTATTCCTGGCTGCTACAGTATCACTTGAAAGCAGCCCCTCTGATGAAGTGCATTTCTCCAGGATAAATGGTTACAAGGCTGAAAAGACAACGGAAGTTTATGTCTGTGATTAACAGTCACTTAAAAAAATCAATTAATACATTAGAGCACTTTGCTATCTTCACAAGGCTTTACCTGACAAGCCTCTTCTTTCACTGTCTTTTTCAGCGTCTGCAAATCTTCAATTAAAGGCCCATCTGTTTCCATTGCAACAGGACTGTTCAGCAAACTCGTGTCGCTGTATGTCGGGTACTAATAAAATGCAGAGTGTTAAAATAATCATTCTTAGTAGTAATACCTAAAACACTCAGAATGCATTTGAGCATTTGAATGATACGACTAGTTATTCGAGATTAGCTTCGATATCTTAGGCTTCCAGGTACAAGTAATACATTTTAGAATGGAACTCCAATACTTTCATTTGGCAGAAAGAGCCTGCTGAAAAACACAGTGAGCATAAAACCCCCACGGTTTGATTATCTGAGACTGAATTTTAAAATACTCAGATTTTGCCAGTAATCTCTACTTTGGCCATTAGTTATGTGAAACCTTATTTATACACTGTCTAGGGATTTGTGAACATTGTAGCAACCCCAACACAATGATTTTACTTTAGGGTGCAATTTTGTGTTGGAAAATACCCTGTCAAAAGATCAAATATAGTTAATATACATTTATATAATTTCAAAACAAAATATTAAACTTTTCTGTTTTCAGAAAGTAAAAGTCATAAAGGTATTCTGAGAATTAAAAAAAAAAATCTTGTAAAAACTCCTACAGTCCAGCAATCTTAATATTTTATATTTTAATTCCAATGAGGTGTATATGATCTTGAATTCAAAACTCATTTATGCATGCAGACTTTTTCATCAATTTTTCCTCATAAACATTTTAGTATCTGTGTATACTAATAATTTAATGCATGGATTTAATTATTATAATTATTCTAAAATCTTAAAATGTATTCTTGTGTCATGCAGAGTCAGGAATAGCTCTGAAGAACAAGAATTGTCATTAGACAAACTAAAAAGTTAAAAGAAATTCCAGGAAGAAAAGACACCCCTAAAAGCCATTATCTAGAGTGCTAAAAGCATTTATATCCTTATGCCAATTCAGTAGAGCATTCAGTATTAAAATTAATTAATTGCTTTTAAGTATTAGCTCTCTTCAAGTATACTACGCAGAAGATACTGTATTATGGTTGTGTTAACCAGTTTCAGAAAATATACACTGACAAAAGCTACTTGGTAAGAAAAGTAAATATGCACTGTAGAATTTTTTTTTTCTTATTACCTACAACTCAATCCCTCTTATTTAACCAAACATACAACAGTTCATTGTTTGTGGTAGTAAATGACCATGTATACCAAGTACTCTTCAAGCAAGGTTTTTGTATGGCTTATCTCATTAGATAAATGCTTTGTCAAAGTCAATTATTGCTTTCATATGAATAGCCCTTTTTGATTAACTTAATTGACCTGTTGTCAACTTCTTAAAAAATTTTAACAGATTTTATTTAAGCAATTTAGTAATTGTTCCCTGAGAAATGCCACAAGAAGGAAAAAGCACGTATGAATTTCCTCCTTCTTAGACAAAAAGATTAACTCATGGTTTCTGTTTTAAAATAGCACTGAGAACAGAAAGTGTCCCACTTCTGTTTACAGAGTACGGTTTCTCCCTCTTTCACCACTTTAAACTCAGCTAGATGGTGTTGGAAATACACACTACAGTAAGTTTCTTGCTGCAGTATAGTAAAATTCTGGCTGTAAAGTAATTTAAATGTTTGGGGTTTTTTTATTCATAGCAGCAAACCGTATGATTGAGATAAAGGAAAACTGGCAGCATTCTCCAAGCAAATTAAGGGGGTGGGCAACCCAGGCCAAACATTCCCTTCTCCCATAATTTCAAAATATAATGGATAGTCTAAAGGACCTTTGTTTATCAGAATTTGATTCCCATCAAGTAATGCCTGACAGGATGTTTTCCTTTAGGAAGAACCTGAGGTGCAGGTTCCCCAGCAGACCGGCCCAGTGCAGGTACGAGAACAAATGCAGCACACAAGGACGTCCAATACTGCTTTAATCCATTTGACACAACGGAAAACTGCCCAGTCACAACTCACAGTTTGCAGAAAGATCTCTTTTGTAATATATTGTTTGCAAAATGGCTTTTCAAGAGAGACCAATTATGGCATCTCTATATTTTTCCATAATTTTGCACAATAGCTTTCCAAACCGCATTACAGTATATGTCCTATTATAAGAAAGGGAAAAAGTCCTTCATATCATACTTTTAAGAAATCTTTTTTTTTTTAAATAATTACTTGCACAAGAGAAAGGTTACAAATTTTAAAAGTACTTTTATTGTATATCTTTCATAATACAATTAGTGAAATTGCTTTATTTCCATGATCAGTCAGACCTGTTTTCCCCACTAATATTTTACAAAACTAAAGTATTTAGTTTTGTATTTATTTTTATTATGTTAGTCTTTTCTAAATACCTGGGGATTTGATTTGGCTAGATTTTCTATTTTAACCCACGCTTCTTCCCGTTCCTTCAATTTTAGCTTCTCTCTGAAAAAAAAAAAAAAATCACATAGGAGTAAAAGAATTCAACAGAATAAATTATTCGGCTATGCCCATTTCAGTCTACTGCCCAAAACATCACTGTTGACACATACTGATATAATTTGTATCATATCAATACCCCATGACCTCAAATCAACATTAAAAGAGAAAAAAACCTCATAGTTTCTCAGGAAAGCAACAAACTGGCTGATAGCAGTTTATCTTTAATAAGTGTACATTTCTAAAAGAGTTAAAATTAAAACAGAAAGAAGGCTTGATCTATGTCAAAAGCATTTTTGTGTTTTAACTTCATAATACTTGAGTTCTACATTGAAACATAAGAAGTCAATAACTGCCCACAAAAAGGGGGAGGTATTTTTACTGTCAGCCCAACAGCTGCAGATGATAGTTTAAAGGAAAAGGCCCAGGGACATTTTGAATTGAACTCTAACATAGAAGTACCCAACAAAACCATGCTCATTCTAGGGAGTTGCAAGCCAAGAGGGATGAGCCAGAATGTTCTTTTTTTTTAATTAAAGTAGGAAAGGTCTGTTTCCTTGTGCCTAACATAATTTGAAATGGTAAATTCTAGGGTTTTTTTGACTTTCTTTCTTACAAATAAACATCTTATTGCAGAGACCAGAGACCACCTGCCTTTGAAAGCAAGTAGAATTTAAAAGAACTTTGAACTAAGAGGGCTAAAAATGCTCTCAGGCTTCAATTCATAGAGCAGTTGATCCAAACACTAAGAGGAAAAAAAAGGAAGAACAGCTGCATCCAAGCACATACACAATTTGTCTCCAGCTCTCAAGTTAATTCAAGCTGGGAGGGAAGAACTCTTTAACCGTCCCCTTTTTAAGTTCTTGTGCGGTAGGAGATTTTTTTTTTGTTTCATTTTGCTACCATGTCACTCAGCACTCTCCTTGCTTTAGTTCACACTCAAAATACCACCCAAAAAACTCCTAAAAAACAGAGAGGAAAAGAGTGATTTCTCATTTAAAAGGGATTCCACTTATTTGCTATGTGGGAAAAGATAGTTACAGCCTTTTTTTAAAGAGCCAGTGCTCACAATTTTGTCATCTATAAACCCACACACTTTAAAAATTTGCTACACTACAAGCTCATTTCTACTTGAAATGTAATAAGGAACTTCAAAACTTGGACAAATCAATCTACATTGAGAATCTGTACCACTTCCAGTATATCAGTTTAAAATAGGTGTACAATTTGAACCACTACTTGAAAGAGTCCCTGTTTACTTTTAAATTAAAAATAAAATTTAAATCTAGGCATTTTCAGGACCCACTTTCTGTGCTCCCAGTTACTAAAATGAGATACAAACCACTAACACTTTTGACTTCTCAGTCTCACTTGAGCAGGATTCTCCTGTCAGATAAAGTTTGAACCCTGTACTACAATACAGTAACTACTTGATTTCAGGTAATTTTTATAAGAACATGAAGATATGCTCACACTCAGTGCAATGCTGAGAAATACTGGAAAAGTATTTTGGGACAGAGTGACAACATGGAAGAAAATAACACCAGGTAAATAAAGCATGCTAAAATAAACACAGGATATGAACTGAACTGTTTAACACATCTTCTACACTGGTTCCACGATTAGCAGTGTCCCTCTCAAACACTTCATTTTTAGGAAGATGGTGACCCCAGCAGTATTTGGTCTAAGCCCACACGAGGCATCCTGTTTTTAAAAAGATTTACAGTTCACATATAATGAGAAATTTCACCAAGTCAACGTTGAGAATGCTGTACTGGAATCAAATGGGCAACTTCCCACTAATGACATGGTTGTTTTTCAGAGCTAAAGCACTCTGAACAAATTACTGAAGAACAGACAGACACACTGACATGAGAACTTACTTCAGTTTTTCTGCTTTAAATTGCTGTGTGCAGTCATCGAACAGTTTTTGGTTCATCTCCATGAAGAGTTTCAGAGCATTGTATATCAAGCCATGTATTGTCCTATAAGTAAAACTTCTGGTTGAAACTCAGAGTACTTTAAACTTTGAAATCTACTTTTTCTGGTCAACAGTAGCCAATACCCTACATAACTGGAAAATTACATCATTTCAGAATAAGTGGAAACAAAGTTAATTAGTGGAAGTTTCAGTTAACCCACAAAAGGCCTAACACAACTACTAAAATTACCAACTTTGAATGCAGTTTTCTTACACTACAGTACTACTCATCACTTACAATTTGATGTTTGAACTTAACTTTTAATACTAAGTGTATCAATACAAGACTAGTTTTGAAATTTAGAAGCCGACACTAATCAAGATAGATTTATTATAGACGATGCAAGATGTCATTAAAGGTCTTGACTTACTGGCAACCAACAAATTCAAGAAAAAAAGAGTTAGTGATTAAAAGGAGTGTAGAAAAGACAATTTTTTTCATTTTGAAAACTGCCACACAGCAAGAGCATCCACTTCAACACAATTATCCAGTACTCTTTAGGAAAGTGTTAGAAAAGTGGAAAACACAAAAAAAAGTACACAAAACCAATCTGCCTTACGCAGCACTTTTACAGAATAATTTACAGTTCTGGTCTGTAATGCATTGCTGCTCAAAAAAGTAATCAGTTAAACCATTACTTTGTATCATGCAAGAAGTAAGAATGCAGCTGTACTGGGTGGCATGACTTCTGCTCAGACTAAAATGAATGCATGACCTTGAAGGCCAGAAGAAACAGCCAATAACAACTCACATTTACTATGCATAATTGCATCACTGAATTGGAATTTTAATAATGAGTACTTTATTTGTGAGTGCTTACACCCAGCAACAGTAAGCAATCACTTTAACATCACTTTAGCTTCCATTTCTTTCCCAGTGTTTAGTGGCAGATTGATTACTCATTCTTGGCCAGCCCACCAGCAGTCCTCAAATCACGGCCAGAGCCAGCCTGGGATACTGTCACCATCCCAGCAGTTGCACAATAGCTCAAACAAAGAGGCACTTCACAATGGAACAGCTGCAGAAGGGAGCTGACCAGGACTGTTTTCATGTGCAAGCACTACGTTATTGTGGGGGAAAAAAGTGAAACTGGTCAATGGAGAAAGAAGGAAAAAAAATCCTAACAATAAACAAAAGGAAAAGGAAAGGAAAAAATGATCTGATCTACAAGATATTTCACTAGAATGCAGAAAAATGCAAATCAGAAATCAAAGTTAGCCTTTAGAAGTATCTGAGCTACAGATGAATGCCAAATATGTTTCACATTTATAGAAAAACATCATGAATTAGATGCACTAAAACACTGTTTCTTGTTCAGTAAAAAAAAAAGAAAAACTTCTTCCTCAATTCTTAATATTTCCTATAGATTGACAACAATAGTCTCTTTATCCAGCAACTTCAATGTCATAGAACAAACAGCTCAACACACTGTTAAACCAGCAACCCCCAGATCTGAACTCTTAAGCCTAGGACTAAACATAAGTGAAGTAGCAGAAATCTGTACAAGTGTTTCTTACTTATTCCAATGCGTCTTTGAATTCCGGTAGAGGGATGGAAACATGATGGGTAAAATCTTTGCTGCATTATCACTAATTAAACTCATAATATATTCATTATTCCAGTAGTATAATGCTCGCTCTGCCACCTAAGACGACATGAAAAAAAGGAACACTCCTTTAATCTCTTATAGAGCAAATAACTAAAACATTTGGCAAATATAAGGAAAATTGCAACTCAGATTTGGATTTTTTTAGTGCCAATGGGAGTCATGGAACTGATGGAAAGAGATGGAGAAATTGCTTTTTCCTTGATAGGGAAGCAATTCAAACTATAACCTGTGAATTCTGAAATTCAAGCAAAGAAACACTTTCCAAAAGAACAAGTATTTGTAGAACTCCACTACAAGCTATGAAATGCAAACATTATGTACTGAAAGGGTTCAGGTACTTCTGAAAACACTGAGCTTTTAAGTTTTTTTATATAACCCTAACACTGAAGTGAATCACCCAACACAAATGCACATATTGCACTCCTGAAAGGTAAAGCTAACATCTGGATCCCTAAAACTTGACACAGAATTGAAGACTTCTTTGCAACAAATAAAACTCATTATGGTGAATAACACCACATTACAACTCCGCTTTACAAAAATCCTCATAATGCTGTACATTCAGTAAGTACAGACCTGGAAGTGTGGACTGGACACACATTTGGCTAGCTGTCTGAAGAGAGGCTCCATAACTTTTACAAATTCAGATGGTTCAATAACATCTAAAATTTCTTCTAGTTCATTTAAAAACATGACTTCTTTTGGACTGTGAGTCTTTGGCCAGTATTTCAGCAGTGCCATTACAACCTGTAGAGACAAAGACAACATAATTTCATGATAATGTGACTTTACCTCACATTGAATTGTATCTCACTAATAACTCTGATATTTTAAGCAGAACACAAAACTCAGAATTTCTTGTCCCACATAACATCAGAACACTTGCTACTATACTGTGAGGAAAATTATCTGCCATTTAAATGGCAGCAGCTTTAAATCTCTGTCTGAACCTTCTTGGAGGTGCACTCCAAAGCTCACAAAATTAATTTCTGTATTATATTTTAAGAAAATATTTACTAAAAATACATAAATTGACAGGTGAGCAAATACTTTAGGTATGTTGCTCTTAAACACTGAGTTTTATTTGACTATTTTAGTATAATCAAAGTCTTAACTTTCTTCGTGATTAATTTACCCAGCTTGCTTACCTAGCACACCATGAACACTCAAAATATATAAGATTCTATGATTTTTAAATATAAAACCTACAAGCAATATTTAATAGCATCACTGACAAGACAACTCTGAGAAATAAGTGCACCTTTCATGTATATATTATTTAATCACAAAAGCAGACACTATGTCCTCAATGAAGCCTTGGGCAATTTATACAGATTTTTAAAAATAAGATGTCAAAAAATCTCATGTGACAACTGCAAGGGGAAGCAAAGCATTTAAATTTGAAATGACCAGAATCTTTGAAGGGGAACTTAGTACTTCACTTTAGTACTTCACTGATGCATGTGCTAAGTTTTTAAAGAATGTTGTAATCATGTACTAATTTGAGATCAAAAAAAGGAAACAGACTTGGATGCCTGTGAGTTCAGATTTCCACTAGGAAATATGTAACATCCCAGCTGATGTCTGGAAGAAAGCTAAGAATTCAAGATCTCCTATAGTACAAATGACAGAATGTCTGGGATTTGATATCTTAATAAATATTAAAAGCTTCAACTAGAAGAGAACTCTTGCTCAGCTGCATACTTCATTTATTTCAAGAAATCCAGTTTCCATTTTACAATGGAAATGGTCATAATCTAGTAACGTGCACTTCTGTCAGTAGCAATTTTTTTACTGATCTACTGATTAAACAGATTAGCTTTTACCTACTTGATACTGGCTGTAACGAGGCAAATCACTATATACTATCAAGGGCAGTTAAAATTATTCATCCACACAATTACATGCAGCCAGTTCAAAGTTCAGTTTTGTCTATGGTCCAAAAAGCTGGTAGCCACTAACACGGTCTGACTGAAAAGCCTTGCATCAGCAGGTAGCTCTGTGTGCCAGAAATCTGTGCTCCATCGTAACATCTGTCTCGCGACAGAGCACAGTTCAGGCAAGTTAATTTCTGACTAAACTGCTTCTGGATCCACCATCTCATATCCGGTCAGCCAGAACAAAATAAGCAGAACTCTGGTGTGTTTGTAAAAGATATGCTATTATGTTTTAATTCATTTCGGACATTCTGTTGGGAAAACTGAATTTCATAGATCAAAATGATTAAATATTTGACTCTAATATAAACAATTACATATCAATACTTTGTTCCCCACACCTCCTTAAACAGTCTAGAAATGGAAGGGATATTAATAGTTCAAAATATATTAAAATAGCAAGATGAACTTACTGGTTCTGTAAGTGTGCTGTCCTTTTCTAAAAATTGAACTACACAGTATGCCAGCTACAGTAAAAGAAAAAGAGTTTATTAATACACATTTGGAAATCATTAGCATAAGTCAAGAATACTTCTGAATGCTTCAAATAAAACCATGAGTTTCTTCTGTAATTTAAAAAAAAAAATTATTTGGCAGACAACTTAAACAGAAGGGTAAATACCCTTTACCTATCTTCCCCAACCTTCCCAATTCTGCCCTCCCCTTTTTCTGTGTTATAATAGACACACACGACTTGATGTTTTCTTTTTGGACCTAGCACTTGGCATTTCATCTCACTCCATCTTTTCAAACATGGGATTTAAAAATCACAATCTTGTCCTCTAGGGTGCTTTCCATCTGCTAACATTTTGGTGTCCCATGCTGATTTAGTAAATATTTTTTATTTCATAACCTAAGATAGATAACAGTGCCTTGAACAGTTGTAAATCTTAGGACCTTTTTATATATGACAACTAATGATAACTATGCATTTCAAGGTAAAGCTGATGCAAGCTGAGGCTCATTTACAGTATTTACCAACTTCAGTTCTGAGAATGAAACTGTCAACCTGCGCCTAGATCGTGAATTATTACATCCCTTTCACTCCATGGGCTGATAGTCCCAAACTAAGTGGGCACTGCACACACCTCACAAACTGTTTAACCATCTTTAGGTCTCTCTACTTATGGAAGTTCAGCTGATGACCCATTTCTTTTCCTATTTTTGATGACTGCCATCCAGAATGTCCCTAGGTAGTCTGAGGGATGTGCAAAGATTATTACAGCTACTGTTCTTTGCAATTTCAAAGTAAATTTGAATTTAACACGGAAATTAACTTTCTCCATGTATATTTGGATTTGGCAGCAAATCCTTCTGACTATCTGCCACTGTTTCCATGTGAATTTTTGTGGGTTTACTCTACTACATGTGCTTCATCTATAAACACCACAGTGCTTTTAAAAAATGTATTATTATATACACACATGCATTCTTTTTAATTTTTCTATCAACATGTGAAGCACTATAGGTATATAGGTTAAATAAATTCCCAAGGCCAGTTAACAGGGAAGTGCTGGAGCTTAGAATAGAACCTACACCAGAGTGACTTGAGTGCCCCAGATTCTCCAGACAAGCTGAACAAAACACTAGCACGAAAAGCACCAAACAAAACTTACCTGTGGATGGTAGACACTGAGTGATTTCACTTTGTGCAATGGTAACAAAACCTTCAATAGGAATATTTTGTGCTCTTCTTTTAATGGTAAGGCAAATCCATTAATTATGCTGCCAGGGAAGGAAGTTTAAAAATAAAGATCAGTAATTACACAAAGTCTGCACTACTGTGCAGGATATACCGAAATTCTTGGGTTTAGCACTTGTTTTCCAAAGTTTACAAATTAATAGAACAGTCAAATCAATCTCTGTCCATCTCTTAACCAAGTCTTTCACAGGTCTCAAAGTCTTCCAAGCAGCATATAACTGTACCTACCCTTCAGAATCCACCCTCACTGTGAACTACTCACTATTCTCAAAACTTTGAATACAAGTTCCTCCCATCTTCTTCATGGTATTGCTCAATACTGGGTCAAAACTACACCTAAAACTACAGTACTAGAACAGTGTTTTGTGTCTACTCACTTTGCTAACATCACTTAAACATCTAGAATCCTATTGCTCATTTACTATTTTAAATCCTATTTTCCTGATTCTAAGGCTTTTCTTTTCACTAATAGGAGAATGCACCTAGGCTGAAGGAACCAGCCAAACTTTTCTTAAAAACAACATATTAAAAAATTCAAAGTTATGTATATTTCAATCTCAGAAATCAGATGGTATCCCAGAATCAAAGCTTACTAAACAACACTTGCACACCCTTGCTGTGCTTGCTTAAAGTAACTTTCTCTAGTAATGACTGCACAGCTATTTAGATGATATAAAGTTACTTATTCTGAAGTCTCTCAGTGCAAAATATCAAAAACCCATTTCATCATCAACATTTCTATGGTGTTCTTGCCACAACGTTCACACACTTGAGAAACAAAAATTAATTAAAAAAAAAAGTTTCTCCAAGATATTTTAAGGATTGTTAACTACAGAGAGGAGTAGAATTTAGGGTAAATTTGGCCTCGAGTGTGAAAGAACTCTGCATTTGTCTTGAAAGATGATTATGAGAAAAAACATCACCACATTATAAGTTCCCACTGGAAGTGTTCCCTTGTTCAGTATTATACAGCACTCAGCAAAGGAAAAGAATGTACTTCAGTATAAAATTCAATTCCTCTCTGCTTCTGCCAAGTCAAACCCCAGAAACCCAACTAAAAACTATTACTCCTAAGAAGCTCTATGTCAACAACACGTTGTGTGAAACTCCTTTATGGACTGGAAGAATAACCAACACAGAACAGTTACAGCTCAGAAGCCTTATTTAGTTAGTAGAAATTTAGATTTGGAAGAATGAGGGGAAAAACCCAAACCAAGAACTTAACTTTTAAAATCATAACACTTAAAGCTAGCCTAAGAAAACCAAGAATGAAAAAGCTGGTGACTTAAAAGTAACAGTTTTGAAGATTTAGCTCCATATTCGAGTAGTTTTCCAGAGTCTTCAGTATGTCTTGATGAGTATGACTTGATTATAAGTAATGACGGATATGTAAGTCCTTTAATCATTCAACATTTCATTCAAAATTAAAGAACTGTTCTGGGGAGACATAGAGACCTAGAAAATTTTAAAACAGCTTTCCAATTTCAACAGCATTCCAGGCTGCATTAGGAACAGCACTGGCAGTAAGTTGAGGGAGGTGATCCTTCACCTCTGCTCAGCCCTGGTGAGACATCTGCAGTGCTGGGTCCAGCTCTGGGCTGCCCAGGACAGCAGGAATGGACATACTGGAGGGAGCCCAGTAAAGGGTAGTGAAGGGACTGGAGCATCTAATATACACAGAAAGGCTGAAAAAGCTGTTTAGCCCCAAGAGAAGGCTGAGGGGGATCTCACCCATGTGTATAAATACACGAAGAGATGGTGTGAAGAGTTAGACTCTTCTCAGTGGTACCCAGTGAAAGAGGCAAAGGGTACAAATTGAAACACAGGATATTTCATAAAAACATAAGAAAAAACCCTTTTTATTGTGAGTGGGGTCAAACAAGGGAAACCACTGCCCAGAAAAGCTGTGGGGTCTCCACCCTTGGAGATACACAAAGCCTGACCAGATACAACACCAAGCACCCTGTTCTTGACAACCTGTTACCTTTATGTGCAAAGATACGGAAATACCATAAAGTAAATCTAACTAAGCTTTTAAAGGGTATTAATGTATAAAAAATACCATAAGCCTGCACATGATTACAGAAACCAGTTAACAGAAAACCCATTAGTTTCAATGAGGCTATCAGCTTTAAGTTGAAAAATATCTGGGTTAACAAAAAGAGGCTTCTTAAGTTTCATAACCTTTGCTTCCTTTTTTTTACCCACTATGTATTCAGTGATGTTGAAGAATTTTTAATAAATTTCAACTGACTACATTTTATCTGTAGTTGCTTTACAACTAATTGTAATTACAAGGAACCTAAGCAGAAAACAAGATCTAAAAAACAACATTTAAAAAATTGTCACATCCCAAAATATTGTCACAAGGTTCAAGTTTTTTACTGTGTTTCTACTATCTTACTC
The DNA here is from genome assembly GCA_036023395.1 of Myiotriccus ornatus. Taxonomy (NCBI): domain Eukaryota; kingdom Metazoa; phylum Chordata; class Aves; order Passeriformes; family Tyrannidae; genus Myiotriccus; species Myiotriccus ornatus. The sequence continues at coordinate 53,293,448 of JAYRBT010000177.1, read as the reverse complement.
AAAAATGACTCCCTTTGTTACAGCTTTTACACACGAAACAAAGCCATTTAAAACCTTTTCTCAAATCAGTATCTAATCCCCAACTTGATTTTTGAAGTCTGGTCTTAAAATCAAGTGAGTTTAATTAAACAAAACCTACAACATACCTTCCCAGTATTTCCAGTAATTCTGCTATGCCATTGTGATGTTCTGTTTCATAAATAAACCTAAATAAATGAAAAGTTTTACTGGGTTACTGCTGAAGAGAGATACAAAAACACCAAGATCCCCATTTAACATCACAAGTAGCCTTGACCTTCCATGTTCCAGTCACTCAACAGAAAGAAAACAGAGACACACACATAGAGGAAAAGAAACTTTTTGGAAACAGAAATCACAAGCACACAAAGCTGCTTTCAACCTTCACACTTGCTTGCTCTTTTCCCCCCATTTAACAAAGCAGCACAAACTTGAGCTTTTCCCAGAACTTGTATCTTATGCCATTTTGATAATGCAGAACTAAACACAACAAATGACGTTTTAAATATTCAAATAACACAAGAGCATCTGGCATAATTAAATGCCAAGACTCAAACTTCTACAGCCAATGCAAGCACAGGGTGAGGTGTTCAGTTACTACTTCTGGATCTAAAAAGCTCTTTGGCATTACAGATCTCTGTGGATACAAAAGGCTCTGTAATAAAGAGAAGCAGTCAATTTTTCCTGAATTTTGACAGAGCACTGTTCACTAAGCAATCACCTTCCCACCCTTCTTCCCAATCACCCGAGTGTAAATTTGGTGAGAAAGTTCTATGCATGCCTTCAGGTAATTTCTAAAGAGTTATAAAAATTTACACTCAGGAGAAAATAATTCCACTAATTTGAAAGTAATTTTTCATTTAAAAATTTGTCATAGGCTGACATATGAACAGCTACTTTTAATCCAGAATTATCTGAAGTGACTATTTTTAATCCTTAAAGATCCTTCCCATATAATTCAGGACAACAATTCCAAGCAAAATGAAAGACAATGATACAAAAAGCTTTGAACTGAATAAATAGGAACATAAAGGTTTAATAATTTCAAAAAAATGTATTTTACTTTAGAAAAAAAGCACGATTAAAGCACTATTGGGACAGAATTCATGCAATTCCAGTCAGGAACTAAAAGACAAATAAAGACCACACATTTCTTAGGTAAGTATAGTAATAAACTGACAACTTGCAGGTAAAAGTAGAAGAAAAGGAAATATTCTGAAAAATTCTACACAGGCAGGGGAGATCAGCTCCCTCTACAGCTGGCACTGCTGGGTGCCATTCGGGAGATGGCACCGAGGAAGAGGCAGCATTTTGCTATTTTCTTAAAGGGGTACCACCATAAATTCATTTTGGGATGAAGTTGTAGAGAATAAGGGAAGCACGATGGAAGGAGTGTAAGACTGACATACAGCACAGTTATTTGTAGCTAAGAGAAGCAAGTGAAAACCAAATGAACCAAAATGAAAAAATTAAAACAGGCACCATAATCCTGCATTCACCCTGGACATAGCAGCCGTAAAAACGCACTTCTAAAGATCTTCGATAATACAGTGGATTCTTTTTTTATCTTCATTTTTTTTGTCTCAGGGATAATTCTACAGCTCATTCTATGGCAATTAAACAATACTTCATGAGAATGAAACAGTACATCTCAATTCTGAGGAAAGAAAAGGCAATAAATATGTTCCTTCAAGCAAATTACACATCTCTCAGAAATTCGATTTCAGCTCAATTTCTGCATTATGAAGAACTACACCTTATTAAGGCACTACTGTAATACAAATACTGCTAGCCAATATGAAAAAAAAAAGCCTCACACAAAGATACCAAGCCACCCAGTAAATAAATAATAACCTAACTCAAATTTCAGCTGCCAAATTAATACCATGTGCAAGACTACCCGAATTTAAATCTCCCAGACTGGTATTAAGTATTGTTAGATGTAGCTATATTGTGTATAAACTTACTAAGAATTTTAAAAATTGCTAGCAGTGTCTTAAGAGTGTTTTTACTCCCTGCCTGATCACATGCACCACAATACAGAGATGCTGACATACCTATAAAATATATTATTAATTTGTTTCCGGATGTAAGCTCTTAGGCCTAAAAATTTCCCATATATTCTGTGAAGAGTTGTTTTAAGAAAATCTCTTTCACGAGGATCTTCACTGTCGAAGAGCTCTAAAAGCTGCAAAGAGGGAAGAAGAGATGCACTTTAACTGAATCTAATGCATTGTAAAAATAATTCAGAGCTTGAAGTTAAAAATTCTTTTTTTTTTACCTCACCTGTAATACAAACTTCTGATCAATATATTTCTTAGCTATATTAGGTTGAAAATCTGGAGATTCTAAAAACCTTAAGAAAAATTCATAAACAAGCTGGAAAAAATAAACAACAAAAAACCAGTATTAGTCTTTTAAACAAGAAACCATTTTATAAGCATCACATTACTAAAATTGCTAATTAGTTGCTCAGAACTGCACAATGTTTTTAATTATGTTTATCTATGCATCACACAGTAAAAGCTTTGCTCTTGCTCTCCTGACAAATTACAAGAACCTGAGGCCCTTAAACTGCCTGAGCTCCATCACTAGATTTTACTCAAATGACATACAGTAATCTAATATTTATCATGCCCAGAAGTACATGTTTTAAAAATTCTCTGTTCTCCTCTGTTTGTCACGGTACCTCTGAAAGCTCAAGCTGTGCCAGAGCCAGATCAAAGCATTCATGGTGACAAATGGAAGCTCATTTAAAATCTCAGCAGTTACATCTCTACCACAAGAAACAATGAGCCTTTAACCTATCATATAACCGTATTTTAAAAAAAAGATTATCAGTTTAAATTAAATAAACATATTTTGAAAATTGCACAGTAAAGTATTTGAGATAAACACATGACCTAAAGAATTTTGAATAAATAAACAATAACTTTAATCTCAGAGTTCTCTTAGACTATGACGTCTTAGTCTCCAAGAAATACCTGTAGATGAGGCCATGCAGCTTCTAAGGTTGGTTCATCTTCCTCTGGATCAAATTCTGCTCCCGTAGGATTGGAAGATGGTGGTAATGTTCGAAACATATTAACTGCAAACTGAAATTACATGTGCCTTTAAGAGCTTTGAAACAAGTGAACAATTAAAAAAAAGACTTCAAAGGTGGTTTTGACTAAGAATTCCTTACATGAACTATTTTAATTAACATTTGCAAAAATACAAGCTATATAACACAGCATTTTAAACATTCTTTAAACACTTCTAACTTAAAGAACATTTTTCCATGCTGTACTCTTTAAAGCACAAAGCTACTGTCAGGATGTGTTTTATGAGGATATTGCTCTGATGTCTCTACAGAAGACATGGTTTAAAAGCCCAAGCAAATGGGCTTATATAAAATGTTTATACAAACATTTCGACACATACACACTTTATAAGGCCTTGCAGCAACTGGCAAAAGTAGAAGTCAGAAGCAGAGATGGAAACCAGAGATCACTCACAACTATTCTCCTCTGTAAAATATTACTGGTTTTATTTTACACAGTGGCTGTACACACACTGAAACACTTCAAAACCAAATTCCACACCTCCTCCCCCCCCAGTGGTATTTCTCTCAAACCATGTCCATATACCTGACATCACAGGAGCACTGAAGGGGGAGAAACACCCATCCTAATCCTTACACCTTTCACTTTTTTCTGAATTCTCAATCCCCTGAAAAACACTTAGCATCCTCATGGAAGTGGGGCAGTCTATAAAGATGAATTGCTTTTCAAGTTGTTGATACACACACATATTTTTGTGTTTCCCAGTGCTTGTCTAGATGTACATTTGTACTACAGATGAACCAAAGCAGTATCCTTCACAAACCCCTTAGACACGAGGAGAGTTTCCAAGTCCATAATAAAGAAAAAAAAAAAATTCCCTGTCACATGGAATGAAAACTTTTTTAAGAGGTTCTGTTTTTGACAGGACCAATCACCCCATCACTAAATGCATGCAGCTTGATTTTTTTTGTTGTTTTTTTTAGATAAAAATATATAATCACAAATAATCCCATTTATATCAATTCACACAATGCATATAAAACACAAATGCAAAGTAGAAAATATTTGTTGGCTGAACAAAAAAAAATCTTACATCATTTTTAGGAATAAATTTAACACACATTCTCAAGAGTAACCTGACCTAGAATGGTGGAATGATTTTAAAAGGTCTATTTTCACCTGGAAGGACAGCTAGCAAAACCAGCTGGCTTCATTGTGGATAAGAATGGAACAACTTGCTAGAGCTGCAAACAGTTGTTCTCACACCCTGAGGGGTTAATTAAAACTTTCCTGTGTGTGCAAGTTGGGGGTTACTGTGCAAGCTGTGTGGTTTCTGCACATTGCAGTAAGAAAACCTGAGAAAGCCTTTATCTGTATAGGCTGTCAGTACTGAAAAGAAATGGATTCCTCAACCCCACTTGCAATCCAGAGTGTTCAGTAAAGGCACAGTCATTGGTATGACACAACCAAACTGCTGAGTGAGTAGAAAAACGTCATCTCTTTAGCAACACTAGTGCGCCCAACAGAGACTTCCTTGTTCTGGGTTGCTGCTTACTCAGCACCCATCCAGTACCAAGGAGCCCAAACTTGGTTTTGTACGGAATAGAAAAAAAATAAAGATCAATTCAAATTAGTATATGGTCTCAAACAGCCTCTGCTTCAAAGTGATTCTTTAATGCCCCAGTGTCTCAGCAGCTTGAACACATTGCACAGGACGGAGAAGGCTGCCAAAGTAAATCCACAGGGGTGGGCTGTCCTGACTCTTTGCAACAACTGAGCATATTAAGCCCCGTAAAGAAATTCTCTTCAAGTCTATTTCTTCTTACAACACTGAAGTAAATTCTGTTTTCAAATACACATATTATTTTGTATTTATGACAATACTAAGATATTTTAAAATAAATGTTGGTAAACACTTGCTCACAATGAGAATGGTGACTACACCAAATAGAGAGCTATATCCTGCACAAACTGATCAATCAATCAGCTGCAGGCTGCATGGAGCTTCAGCATAAGGTACATATAGGTTCCATCCTAAATAAACATCACAAGTACTGGGAAGAGTTAACCTACACATTGTTACTGATATGCTATTGCTGTGACAGACTGGAGATGTCTTTTTGCAAGCATTTAGAGAGGAAATACAAGATTTTCAAGTTTGGCAAAGTAAGAGACAGGGCAGAGAAGTTGATTTGTCAAGAAAATAAAAATTCTTTGCAGAAGGCTACATCACCAGGAGCAGCAGAAACACTTACAGAGCCTTTGCAAGAAAATCAGTTCTTGGCTCAGCAAGCATGCCAGTAAAGGGCATCTCCAGGACCAGCTAGAAAGATCCCGCCATTGGCACTTGCATAGAACTGAATGCCTTATTCGAGGATGACGTAAATAAAATGTTATTTTGCATCAGTTGAAAGGTTCTTATGCCTTCAACAAGTACAGCTCAATTTAAGGAAAAAAAAACCCTAAACCCCAAAAGTTTGAGTTTACTTATAATGTAGCTATTCGGGATGCAAGGTCTATCCCAACATCATATTTAAAACCTATTATTTATTCTACAGTTTCAGTCTTTATGAATGTCCAAATTCTATCACAGATAATAACTACATGTGTGATACACACATTTTTATTGAGGCTTTGGTGCTGTTTTTTTTTCTCTTGGTTGGCTGTTGGTTTTTTTTAAAAATAGCATCAAAGCTTTCGTGCTGATCATTTGAAGATTATTAGTAAGGTCCGAAGGATTAAGCTGTC
>JAYRBT010000177.1:53249941-53287538 GCA_036023395.1 Myiotriccus ornatus | reverse complement strand
TTTTTTTAAAAATAGCATCAAAGCTTTCGTGCTGATCATTTGAAGATTATTAGTAAGGTCCGAAGGATTAAGCTGTCTCAGTTTAAAGATGCTTCTTCGCAGAAGAATGCATTCCACCCATCTTTGGTGGGATTCTGGGAAAAGCAACAGAATGCCATATTTCCCTCTTCGCATTCTGACTTCTTCTCATTAACACCTCCATTCCCAGTTTAAAATAAAGCTGTAAACTACCTATTAACTGGCAGGGCCAAGGATCATAAGCATGGGTTGTCCTGTCATCTCACATCTGACAGATGACAGAGCTGACAGTGGGAGGCAGTATCAAACTGCATCAGCTAAATCTGCAAGGTCTGTATTCCCATGAAGGAAAAGTCATCCTGATGCTCTGTTTTTCTTCATAATATTCCTTCATTCCAACAGTTGAGATGTAGGCTTGACACACACAAAGACTGCTTTATCAGAGTAATTACTATTTCAGAGAATTAAAGCTGATATATCTTCATGTTCCCCTTTTAAAAAGCATGGACATCAAGCAACTAACCACAAACACAGTGAAGATCTACAGTCATCAGTGGAATTCCAGGAAAACAAACCCAGGAAGTCTAGACTCAATACATAAAACTTGAAAGTGTTTAAAGTAAATGGTAGATTAATCAGAATTTTTTAGATAAGGAAGTCCCAGGCTCTCAGTATAAAGCAGAAAATCTGCGACACGTAAGGTGTTAGCAACAAAGCTTTGTATGTTTTAGTTTTGAGAATAGCAAATAGAAATATTTAAAACCCACAGAGTATTTTTTTCCATGAGCAGTGGAACCAACGAAGTCTGATTTGATCTGTTTTGCATTTTATACCCTTGACCAACAGAATACAAAACTATTCAAATCAAGCTGCAGCATCTCTCAGTAAAGGCACAAACCCAAAACTCTCTTGTCTACTAAGCTACTGAAATTTAGGAACATTTACAATGAATTAGTATCAGTGACTCCTTTACCTTTCTGTCAAATGGCTAATCTTTTTTTAACTTCTCAGTCTTTTGACCAAACAGACAAGACACAAGCTGCAAAGCCCAATTTCCTCTAAGGCCAATTTCTCACAGAAGTATAAATAAACATAGCATAACTTAAAAACATTCCCCTGCCCACTTCCCCTCCTATCCACAAAGTCACCTACCCACAAGCCACCCCAAATCTATGAAGTTTGAGTCTTTATGAAAACTGGGCTAGTGAGCCAAAGTTGTCTCTGTGCTGTTAGCACTGACAACATTTGCCTTCAAAGGACATAACTTAGGAGGATGGGAGAACATTGAAAAAGGAAAAGCAAACAACCTGCATTTTTACCACTTCAGAGATATTTGCTGTAATGGTAGTCAAGCACCCTATTTTTCTGGTGGCCCATTTCATGAAATACTAGAGAACATTTTCAAGCAAGCAAGCATCAGACAATTCATTACACATTTTCTCCTGGTTTCTGCTGAGCAGCCTGATGTGAACAGCTCAGAACAAAGAGCTGTGTAAACTGAAAGTCTGTGCCTTCTGTACTCATGTGACTGAAACCAACAGCTAAACAGAGCAACAAGTAGCACACCTCTATTCACAGCGACATCTGTTATTCTAGACCAAAGATAACAGTAAGAGACACGAAACACCACGCCTGCAACCCCTCTCAAAAAAGAAATAAATCAAGCTCCCATGGGTATAACTGAGCAGGTAGTTTTAATAATGCATGAAAAGCTGCAGTGAACTTCAGTTGCTGAATAAAATTAGATCTGTTCCTACAATGTAGAATCAAATTAAAAATGCAGTATTAGTCTATGTGCTTCATAAAAATCATCCACAAGTATCTCATCTTCATCATTAATAAGGAAATTATTATGGGAGTTTAGACTTAAGTCATATTTTTACACTGTTGATCTACTTCTTTCTCAGAACACTAAGACCCTGAACAACTCCACATCCACTGCTGCCCCACCCTCCTCTCAGCTCTCCTCAGTACCCTCTGGCTGGCTAGATGGGGAAGTGAATATTAGTATTGATGTTCACTTTCACACCTCTTAAAACGATCCAGATAATGCCCATCCTGCCCTGAGGTGGAAACCAGCATTAATTTGGGTCTGTATTCTACAGAGTTAGCAATTGTCACCAAGTTCTACAAATCTAATATCCTAATATTCTGACAAACTAGTGCACAACAGAATACTCTCATAAAGCCCTGTTTTCTTCAAAAGCCAACTGAAAAAGTATATATTCCTTTCCAAAGAAGAATTTTTAAGGGATGCTTTTCATAAAAAAAAAAATCAGACATATGCCTATATGTCTTAGCTTTGAGAAGAGGTATCTACTTATATGATACCTGAGAAATGGAACTTGTTATATAAGCAGTTAATGAAAATACTTTCTTTCTCATCACATCTTTGCTTAGAAATATAAAAAGAACTTGAAGGACATGTCAGCTGGCTCTTTGAGGGAGAAAGGAAAAACACTCTTGAATCCATTCTGGAGAGTAACATTAAATCCACTGTAGAAATTAATTTCCTGTAGCTTTTGAAAAGGAGACTTAGGCTTAACATTAAATTATTAACTAAGCCAGTAAATGAATATATAACTTAAAGACAAGAGTTTACTGGTGGGTGGAAGGACATGACACAAGCACAAGGAATTATAAAGAATAAAAGAGAATCAGATTATAAAGACAAGATCTCTTGTCAGAAAGAAAGAACATTTGAAGCTTTGGGAAAGGAAACATTATTAAACAGGTATTACTATTAAACAGGTAACTTGTGAAATTCATTGTCCTAAGTGATTGGCCTACATAATATGTTAACAAAACCAAACAGAACTTAGACACACACATATACATGTAGAATGTACATATACATACAGACACAAACAAGTAACCTCCAAATTGTGAAGACTGGCAAAATGGCAAAGTTCCAGTTTCTGTGCCAACTACTAACTCCACAAGCTTTCCAAACTTGTGAGAACCATTCTCAATTCTGAGTATTTCTTAGTCACTCATGATTTTACTAAAAATGCTATTCCTTCTTAACATAATTCAGTGGTAGTAGCAGCACATAACTTGGCAATGTCTCTTGGGAAAGTTTTCAAGCACACAAGGAAATTGAGATTTATTTTTCCTTAAAATCCAGTCAACTCAAACATATGGCCAGAACTTAGTAAACATACATGTCAATCTATACATATATGTCTGAAAGAAAGGTAATGATAATATTACTGAAGGAAGAATACAGTTGCTTCATTAGATGATCAGACAAAAAAAACCCCTGAATTTAACCTCAAAATACCAGTCCAGGTGCCTTCACTGACAGTGTCTCTCATAGTATTGTTTAAGTCCCATGCAAGCAAACCCCACACCCTTCAGAGCCTTGCACATCGAAAGCATTTTAAATTCACTGAAAGAACAGATGCTGTGTGCTACCAGCCAAACCCTGGCAATTAAGGTCGCAGCCAAATTCTGCTGTAAGATTTATTAAACCGACCAAAGTACAGACTTATTACCATTAGTTGCATCTGAAAGCAAAGAAAGTATATATTGTCCTCAGACAAATATACTCTGGCTATAACTGTTTGGTGGAAGATAACTGCCTGCATTTCATCCCTTGTGCCTGCATTAAGACTTCCTGCTCAGAGCAAACACTGATGTCTGACATCGGTATTCAAGAACTCATCGTGAACTCCATTTAACCCAAATGAAGTCTCAGCAAGCTTATTCTCTTTCATATCTCTCCTTTCATCAGTGTCAAGTATTCCAAAACAAGCAATAAATTTGAGAAAAAACAGGGACATAAATAAGCTATCAAAGCATGGGAAAAGCCATGATCCCACATTTCCTCATTAACCATCCTCAATGCTTTGGGTGCTGGCACCCTGAGTTATGCAGAAGCCTCATATACTCAGAAGTTCTCATGAAAATAACTTCTATATCAGCAAACACTTATGGCTGATTTTGATAACAATCTTCAGAATAAGCAACATCTTTCATGCTATAAATCCCGGGAATCTTTGAAGAAGCTTCAAAGTCTCCAATCTGCAGGAGGACCTCTAAATTTGTTGAAGTTCATATTTATGTTATAGGAGCACTATCTTCTCAACCCCTGAAAGTTCACCCTAAGCTATAAAGTCTCAGGAAAACCATCATGTTACACAGTGCAAAAAGTTTATTGTAGGCTTATTAGTCAGAAATTTCAAAAGATACTTTCTGTTCTCAGGGTACTGCAGACAACAGCTACACACCTCAATCCAGCTGCTACTGCAGGCAGCTGGTGTCTCATCAGCACAGCAAGAGCTGAAAGACTCTGCTGTAGTTTCGTGGCCTCCTCTGGGGCCGACTTACACATGATAGAAAAATAAATAGGTCTGGCTGGCTAGGATTTGGATAGTGAGAAGGGAGAAACAATGCAGGTCTGAATGGTTCACGCAGCTTGTTCCAGCAGATTCCTCATCTGCTGTACTGTATATTTAATAAAGTCTGACTCATTTTCATCTCTGAACACAGAACAAAATCAATCTCTGAATAGGATTACATAAGAGTAAGTGTCAAGCTTGCACAGGTGATCTTATTTCTAATCTTATCATTTTTTCAAATTTTCAATTTTACAATCTACATTTCCTTTTAACAACAAGATATATTTAACTTCCCTCCTCATTTTTATTATAGTACTTATTTCAAAACAGATTTGTGGGGAAGAAAAGCAACACCTTTTTTTTTAAATTCAAGATTTAATTTTTACAAACTTAAACCATAAGCTAATTTTGCTTCATACATGTGTCTACTTTCTTACGAAGAGAGGAATCAACACTGATGATGGGATGTCAAAGCACTGTTATTATTTTGCAGATGTGCAAACACAGTCAATCTTTTTTGAAGATTTCAGTAAAATTTATTGAGATAAATTGATACAGCTGAAGAAACAACCTTGCATTATAAAATAAGAAGTTCTCATTGTTAAATCACTTACCATATGTACTACTTCAGGGTAAATAGGTTCTGTAATCACATTGCGATTGTGTGTGATATATTCTACCATTTCACTTAAAGCTGCTCGTTTTACTTCCTTCCACTTTAGGTCACTTAGTGGATCAGAAACAAAGTCAAAAAGTACACAACATTGTCGTAACTTCTGGATAAAGAGCTTTTCTTGATCCGCAGGAGGAACATCTGAAAAGTAAAAACAATTGGTTATAAATTATACTGTAGTGCATTTCACTCTATTCCCCATTTTTACTTCCTGAAACACAGGTATAGCAGTGTTTAAGAATACAAGCAAACCTTCTAAATCCTTGCACAGCTTTCAGGAATATAATGGTCTAGATCACGAACCCCAGTGAAACACACTGTACATCACAGGCTGATTTAACAAAACTGCAGCAGTGATGCATAGTTGCCCTTGCCAGAAATAGATACTGCATGGAAAAAATACACACTTGAAAAAAAGTGCCATCACGTGCTTTGTTTTTTGCTTAAGTAATATCATGAGCTGTTAAAATGACTGATGCATGTGAAATTACAGATTGTACACGGCAAATACTTTCAGGATCAGAACCTAAATTTTCAATATTTAGGAAAAACTGTAATAACTGGCCAGTGGTAAAGAAAGCAGTACCATATTTTGATAGCAGCAAAAATTCATGTCCAGTTACCGTGGTCACTTGACTACAGCATTAAGACATGAAATGTGAACACAACACAGAAAGCCTGCATAAATTTACACCATAAAACATAAAATGTTTCTGCATAATGACTTTTTCATTGTTAGATATGAACCACTAAGACAGTAATAGCATGTTATAAAAGAGTAGGACTGGATTGACTTCATAAATAGTTCTGCAGTTTACTCCCACTTCTTCCAGTTGATGACTTTTCTTTTTCCTTAGAGTATCATAAAATGCTAAAATTTTCTTACAGAAGCAGCAAGAGCTACCATCAAGTATTTCAAGTGGTATTACTGAATACAAGCACACACAATCTAACACATGTATGTACAATCTAATAAACTCAATGTGCAACATATCTGCAGTCCAGTTGCTTAGTTAAATACGAACTGCTCTCCTTCTAAGTGCCTGACAAACTTCTTATGATAACGAAATCTGGAATAGCTCCTCTCTCCCCAAGAGCAGTTGCTTCCGAAAGTATTTTTGTTATGATAAACCTGGAGGATGTATTTGGCTTAAAACAGCTGGCTTTTTTTTTTTTTTTTAAAGTTACATACACTGAATTGCTCTGAAGATTAACTCCAGTAAAAAACCCCCATATAGTAATAGCCCTGGAGAACACTCAGAATAAAAATGTAGCATACATGAAAGAAACCACAGCCAGTTACAGACTTCAGTGTCAGCAAGACACCTGGACAGTGCAGACGTCAAGAAGTAGAAAGGAGGTGTTAGATGACAGATGTCCCTAAACAGAGGGAAAACTTTCTGACAAATAACCCAAAATTCCTGTCTAGTGCTGTGAACAGAGTCATACGAATTTTGTATCTGAATACACATGCTTTTGTTTACTTGGATTAAAAACTATAGTAATGAATAATTTCCCCTGAGAAAACAACAAGTATTTAATCAAGCAGTTTGCATACTGAAAGCCAGCCAAATTTATGATCTGAACACAAAAAGTCTCAGACATACAAAGTGGTTGGAGTGGCAAACTTTTCCCAAATAACTGTAAAATGGAAACTGGTTCAGCCTGAAGCATAACAACAGTTACACACAGGGATACCTGTGCTATGAATGCACACTCCACAAAATCCAAAGCCTAAATACAGACTATAATTATACAAGTAATGGACATACAATTACAGTGATTTACAGTACACTAACCTTAAAGGAGAAGAAGCATTAAAGATGTAATTACCACTAACCAGGAAAGTTAAAGACTGACAACCACGAGGGTCAAGAAACATCCTCAACAAGGCAAGAGAGCTCCCCTGCCTTTTATTCTGAAGTCATTGTATCTCAGTCATCCTCATTATTCCATTTGAGAAATCTTTATACAGACTGAGAACCTTACATATTTCTAAGGAACTGTGTTTTGTTTACTCGGGTGAGATACATCCTCCTCCTCTGGGAGTGTTCACACACAGCTTCCAAGTGTCCACACCTCACATCTCTTCTGCTGCTTGTCTGGAGTACTTGCCATGAAACCAGGATCATCCTCCCTTTTAAGGTTTGAAAGGCTGATTGCAGTATGACAGGAGATGGGAGGTGGTTAAGAAGCTGAGTTGAGTAGACCATAATTTTTGTGCAGAGTTTGTATGCACAACTGCAGAGCAACTCTGGGACACCCTGACAAGCCATTTATCCTCAGCCACGTGCCAGGGACTATCTGGTTATGTTCTTTCAGTTAATTGCATTGTGATTTCCAAATCACCTTCCACTTCAATTAAGAAAAAAAAGCCTCGCTTCCAATTGCTTAAGTTAACTAACATATTTGAAGAGAATGCCATCAGGTAAAAAATTTCCATACTTGTGCAACTCTGGTGCCCCATTCCCCAGTGACTATGGGAAGGCCGCAGTTATGCAGAAGCTACTCCTTAAAATTACACCAGAACTGACATTTGGAGCTATTCACTGATGTTTAAAAAAAACCAAACCCCAAACCAAACCCTACCAAATCAAACACCCCCCAATCAAAACAAAATCCCATATATTCTACTCCCTCCCCAATTGCTAGCCACTATTTGCATAATGTTCATAGAACTTGTTTCCAAACTGTAGCACGAGAATAATCTTAAGACTTTTTATTCACTCCAAACACTTATCCCTTATCACTACTCACACATCAAATGAGGACCGTTTCTAGTCTTCTACTGGAACAGAAGCACAGTTCTTCAGAATCACAAGAGAGGTCAGGCTCACATTTGGACTAAATGTCCAGCAATTCCTGACACAGATCTACACAAATGTTATTACGGCATATTTTATGCCTAAACTTGCATCATTTATCCCACTGTCCTTTTTCTAGGATAGAAATATACACTGGAAAAAGTACCAAAGGAAGGAAGGTGCTACAACAGCAAGGTAAGTCTCTGGACTGAGGGATCAGCTTTTTTGTCTTGTTTGGGTTTTTCAGACTTTTTCCTTGCAGTCCCAGGATAACTGTTAGATCAAGTTGCACAATCTACAGAGATGCAAGCTCTACCCCTTCTGTTTTAACACAGTACTGATATAGAAATAGCTATTCAGTTTAAAATTTTCAACATCATCTTAGACTGTGGTCTTGCCATGAACTTGTCTATATACTGATGAGTATAAAACAAGTTACTTTCCACCATATCATTGACACCAGCTGTGCTTTTATATCTATATATTTTATAACTAGATCAGTGTCTCTGAAAGGCAGCACTTTCAGTCCATACTGCTGTTTGAAACAGTCAGGCAAAGATCAGGTACTCAGCTACCAACTGCCTTAGCAGAACACAAATGATTGGCTGGAAAAGCTTTAAATTAAACACTTAACTTTGTACGGAAACAGATTCCTTGGAAGCTTCAGGTATGCCTTCAGCCATTCTTACTGTGAGTTAAAGGTAGATGAGCTCACTGCCAACAGACTTCACCCAGGTAACTGTCCCCATCCTCACTTGCTTCTCAGCCAGGATGTGGCATCATTTTCCACCCAAGAGTTACCAGCAAACCACAGCCCTCTGAGAAGGCACCACCTTTTTGCAAATCATGATTTTCCATCTTCATATTAAAACAAATTATGCCCGGTTTAAGAAAACTAGAAAAAGTAAAAATAAACCAGAAGAGACTGAAGTTCAGGCTTTAAGTGCCTGAACACATGTTCAGTATTCTACGATACATGAATATTTGTGCATTGTAGGACTGCAGAGAACTTACTGCTCTCTGGATAATATTTTTGATGTTCCTTCAAATCTAAAAATTAAATTTTTAGTTTTGTGTTGTAATTGTGACATCACTGGGCACTGGTGATTGATCTCTCGCCTCTTTCATTGAAGCTCATTTTTCTCTGACAACAGCGTAACTTCACAGTTGCTGAGTGGAGGTCAAAAGGCAGAGCAGGACAAGTAGGTGAATCAGAGATGTCACACAAACAGCCGTTTTCTGGTACAGATTGGAACTGAAATAAAGCTAGAAATCTCAAGTTTTAGGTCATGTCCTCACACAAAGAACACTGATATAATTTCTACCAAACCCCACAATTTTTGGTCAGCAAAACTCACTATGTTACACCATTCTGAAAGCAGAAAACAAGAGACATGGTTGATAATTTGCAGAAAATACACATAGAAGGGAAAATTCATCTCAGTTGAGTGAACACTTTTTTGCTCACACATAAAGGCTTGGCAGAGGCATCAGTTTTTCTTGGCTGACAGGTCCCCATTTCCTTGAAAGAAAATGAGCTCTTTTTTTTCTTTAAAACTATCAGATGCCCACAGCTACCAATGAGATTATGTGCACACAGTAAATAAAGCTCCTCTCATTCTGAATAGGCAGCTAGATTTTTTAACACAGAAACACACACAGAAGTTTAAGTCAAAGAATACATAAACAGCCACAAAAAGGAGAAGGAGCATGTGCAAAAACAAGGTCATAGAAGAAGAGACTAAAAATCACACGCTAAAAGTAACTGCCTTAAGACTCTGGTGTAGGGCAAGAGTCCAAGCATGTCAGCAGACGACTCTTGCTTGCAAGTAGACAATATATATCTTGTGAAAAAAACCTAATGAAGGACTAGAATTTTTAATGATACAGAAAAACAACTTTTAACTGTCTACTATGGTGCTACCCAGAATATATCTCTAAATATATTGGTAACAGGTCCCTTCTGCTGGTCGAAAGTATTAGTGCATTTCAAATTTCATGTTCACTGGCAAAAAAAAAAGCAGCATTAAAGCTTTAGTGAAGCTTTGTAATTGGCACTATACAGTTGTACTTCAACAAGGGGAATCCAATATCCTGCAATGATGTCTTAAGACATTCCAATTGACAGTACCACAGCAGCATTTTTTCAAAGAACAGAGCTCAGTATCTTTGAGTAAGAGAAATGGAAATTGCCAGACATGAAGGCAGAGAAACTGAAGTACAGAAAAAAGAATATTATCTGTCAAAACACAGATTTACCAGAATTAGCATTTTTTTCCAGAACCAGTGCTCAAGTCCTTAAAAATGAAAAAAATCAGAAAAAAACTAGAGAAATATTACAAGAGCTGGTCTAACATTTGATAAAATTCCATTTAAAATATCCTAATTCAACACATGAAATACTATTCTGGAATAATTTTCACTGCATTTCTATTATTTGACAAAGTCTTTATAGTTTTCACTGATTTTACTGAAACGTCGATGACAATAATTAATACTAATTAGAGATGACACTCTCCCAGTTAACAGTATTCTATTCCAATATGTGATATTGGAAATAAGTGGGTGGCACGTGAAAGAAAACTTCTAATTCATGCACGGAAAAGTTTAATTAAAGCTATTATTTCTAGCAGCACGTAAAAATAAACTCAAGGAATACAAGAAAGTACTATAATTATATACAATACATTTTATACTATAACTAGCAACCCTAGCAGTGGGAGTTTGGCTGCAGATAAATCAATGCAGGCAAGATGTTGTAGGGATACACTGGGCTAGTGAATACATAGAACATACTGCTGTTTATATTGTTTTATTTGGAACATTATTGACCCTGCAGAAACATTCCTTTGCCAAAAGAAATGCTTAAAACAAGAGAAATGACCACAGTAACCAAAGCCACAGGAACACTCATGGAAAAAGAGTCCCTGTGTTAGTCTCAAGAGAGCATCATATATAAACATTTCTGTGGCAGAAAGGAGGAATAGACTTCCACTCTTTAGCTCACTACTGAAGATAAAGGGATGCACATGTCAGTGAAGTAAAGTATCATAAAAGAATGCAGGCTTACTCTACAAGAATTGAGCTGTAAATCTAAGTCCTTCTCCAATTACCATGTATGATACCTGTAAACATTCCTACAGAGTAGTTATCAATGTCTTTTTTTAAACACTTAGCACATTTCACATCAGAAACAGGCACTGAAGATTAGATAGACTTTCCTTCTGATCTACAACAGGCTCATGATTCCCAAACAACTCCTAATCAGTAATTAAAAATATCTTACAAGCACTTAGACCTTCCACAAGGATTACAAGAAAACACTCACTATTCAACCAGCTATTACCATAGTAAAGCTCTTTTGCTCAAGGCCATAAGAAGGGTAGGTGGATGCAGGAGGGAAGTTCACAACCTCAAGCAGTACTTGGTCATCCAACTGAAATTTCCAAAGTGTGACCCTCACCTGCATCATCTACTTTTGTGCAGCCCATGATGATCCAGGCACTCAGGAGAGGGGGGATGAGAACCAGCTGCAATCACAGGCTAATGTCCACGCCTTTGCATTCAGGGAACTGAGCTGCTGCTGCTGCCAGAAATACCTTTGGGTGTTCTTCAGATAACAGAAATTTGTAATTGAAAAAAACCCCTCTGCTTTTCATTTCCCTGCATTTGGAAAAATTGCACTGTTCCCAACTGCTGCTGCTTCATATTTGGTAACACACTTGAAAGACTGACACCCAAAATATGATAACTACTTCCCTAAATACTGATAGAAATTAAGGTTTTAAAGCTAATCCTTATCATGTGTCCAAATCTGGGGTCTCCAACACAGGAAGGATGTGGACCTGCTGAAGTGAGCCCAGAGAAGAGTGATGAAGATGCTTAGAGGGCTGGAACATCTCATCTATCAAGACAGGATGAGAGAGCAGGGGTTGTTCTGGATAAAACAAGAACCTGGGGAGACCTTATAGCATCTTTTAGCACCTAAAGGTGCTACAAGAGAGCTGGAGAGGAACTTCTTACAAGAGCCTGTAGGGATAAGACAAAGGGTAAGGGCCTTAAACTGAGAGAGGTCAGGTTTAGATTAGATGTTAGGAAGAAATTCTTTACTATGAGGGTGCTGAGGCACTGGTCCAGGTTGCCAGAAAAGTTATGAATGTCCATCCCTGGAAGTGTTCAAGACCAGGTTGGATGGGGCTTTGAGGAACCTATCTAGTGGAAGGTGTCCCTGCCCATGGCAGGAGGTTTGGAACTGGATGATATTTAAGGTTCCTTCCAACCCAACCCATTACATGACACGATTGTATGATACAGAAGTGGGGAGGAGGGAGGCAAGAACACCATGTTGGAATTCATTAAGGTACACAGCATTTAACATTGCTGGTTTCCACATAAAGAAATCTCTTGGCTCAATTTTCATTCAAAAGAGCGGCTTTTCACTGAAATATGAGAATTTTAAAGTAATATTTTTTCCATGTAATGGAAAACAACCCAAAAGGCAAGGGCTGTTAGAATTAAATGAGTCATTGTCAGACTAATTAAACAGCAACTAAAAAAAAAAAAAAAAAAGACACCCCTGCAAGAAACCCACTTGGTTCAGAGAGCCTGAAAGGAATGAGAAGCACGTGTTTTGTCAGTCCTGGAGTGGAGCTCAAAACAAGTGATTTACAATACTAATCTCCTCTGAAAGCTCCACTCCTTGGGGAATCCAGTGCTGGTGGCAGCAATCTCCTAACTACAAGATTACACCGTGGTTTTGAGGATAGAGGAACTAAGTAATGACATTTAACTGTCCAAGATTTAAGATGGGAGATTTTAGGGACTGACTGATAATGAAATAGAAAAAAAACCTGCTGTAATTTTAAACTATTTGGCAGAATTTTTACATATGAAATGACCTGAGGCACTTAAATTACTGCCAGTAACTTTTTTCCAGGTGTACATCATAAGTCTAATGATGATAGTAGATCAACAGTGAACAATATGCAATCAAATTACCTAATGATTTTTCAAAAGTGGACCAACACGCTGCACTCAGCTCTTGCTTTACACATAGAACTTTATCAGAAGTCAACTGTTTTCTTAGAAGTCATAAGAAATTAAAGAAGAACCTTAAGAATATATTTTTAATCATATTTAGGACAAATAAGGATTTTTTAGACTATATCAAAATGTTTAAAAATAGAAAGTGAAGAGGAAAAGTGATAACTGTATAAACACTTCAAAGCATAAAGAGGAAAACAGGAATGCTTATACAGGAAATGACATGTGAAACAAGCCGAAATGGGCTCGAGCTAGTGAAATGGAAGTTCCACCTGAAAATTAGGGAGAAAAATGACAGGGAGGATAACCAAATAGACAATGGAAGAAAAAAAGTGTCTTAACAAGGGAAAGCAAAACCAAACCCATTAGGAATTCTCAGTAGAGCTTTTTAGCATACATACAGTTAATATGACAGCACAACTAGTTTTTAAACACAAAACACTAAGAGAAAAATCCTCAATTTCCTAGCCATTAGAGTGTACTTCATTCTCACAGCATAAAAACACAGTTATGCAACATCTTCAACTGGATTTGAAAACTTCAAAATTGTTTTTAAATATATGCAACAGTCTCTCTGAGAAAATGAAGCACTGCAGTGGTGAGGCCAGACTTGAATTTTGTTCTGTAGCATAACTGAAGGGCATGGTGTTAACTCAGAAGATTTACATTAAGTAAACTGAAGAAAAACATGCACTGCTGAATAAATTCTGCCACTTTGGACACATGGATGAAATAAGTATCAGCTAATCGAGCCTAAACATCTGCTATAAACACACCCAAACTCCACACACCACCCCCGAGTCAGATACTGCTCTCAAGTCTGAGTAACTTATCAGTGGTACCTGTCACACATCCATGATGAATATAATTCAAAGAACAATCAACTGCCAAAACGTAAAATAACTCGGTTCCCTCTCCAGAGTCTACCAGCCTGCTTCCTCCTCTCCTCACTCCCTGGACATATGTTAAACCGGGGGATTGCTTTCTGCATGAAAAAATAGGTGAATTCAATGACGACACTCAGAATAATCACTAACAGACATCACAAGTGGGGTCATGTGTTGGCTTAGAAATAGATGACACAATAAATTACAAAGCATGAAGAAAAGCCACCCCGCTGCTTCTCTACAGTCATACAGTGTTTCATACCCCAATGCAACCTAAAGCAAATGCCCAGTCCCCAGGCAGTTATGAGCCTGGGTTAGGAGCACTTTCCTGCTTCTCTGAAGCTAACACTGATTTCGAAATTAACAAAAAACTTCCACAGCCCTTCCTTGATGACAACCCCGAATCCGCTTTCTAAGTTCTCCACTCTTTTCAGTATTGGAAATGGGACAGGGAACGGGTCTTTTGAAATGTCTGTTCATAGGAAGAGCTCAAACAGCTCACACTGAGCTGAGATGCAAACTGAGGTCCTGAATTGCTGATGAACATTTAAAATCACCCCAAGCCACCAAACAACATAAAAAATTCCAGCAGTCATTATAAGATACGCAAAAGTATCACTGGAAACTGCCAGGACTTTTGTGGTTTTCTTAAGAGCAATTTCTTAATGGACTTAATAGATCCTAAGTTACATCTCCTGTGTGGGGATTTTTTTTGTGTGTATTTCGGATTTTTTGGGGGGATGGGGTAGGTTTGCTGGGGAGGCTTGGTGGGTTTTTTTCTTATTTGTTTGGGTTTTTTCGTTTTGGTTTGTTCTCCCTCTCCCCCTCCCCCGCACTTCCAATTCAGTGCATAGTTTTCTTCATTCTTTTGGCATAATCAACCCTTCCTTTGTCCCATATGCCTGTGAAATTTAAGTACCTTGTGTCAGGTGATACAGGTAAAAGAAATGGTCAATGTGCCATTTATGTCAGTTTTATCACAGACACAGTGGTGCAGAGAGGACAAGCACCAGCTCTCTTAATTATTAAAAGCTTTGAGCAAAAATGGAAAAAAAAATTTTCCTCGGAAACAGATGATACTTAAGTTTAACCTTAAAATGTATTTCATAGCAAAAATCACAAACCATTATGAGTAAAAACTGGAGGACACGTGCATTTATGTCAGTACAATTCTGCTTCCTTGAAAGGGCATGTAAGTTACCCCATGAATCAGTAAAAGCAATGTAAAAATTCCAGCTGACTACCTTCCTATAATTTCATGGAATTTTCAGCTCAACAAAAAGTCCCCTCTAGAGACATTTTACAGTCAAACCCTTCGATATTTTACGTGCAGTGTGAACACTTAACATTCTCATTGTTTCCAGCAGCAGAACCTCTACCTATGCTCTATGTATAGGCAAAGAGTCTATACAAAGGTAAAAGCAACCCAACAAAGTCAAGAGTGACAGAGAACAAAGAGCAAAGGCAGTAACAAGGTAAAAGACATCCTCTGGCACAAAGCCATGCACGGTAAGTGGAGAGTTAATAAGCATGTCACCATGTTAAACATAGCAGGAGAGAGAGATAACTAAGCAACCTCCTTTACATCTGCTCTTGGTCAAGTGCTAAAAACACTCTCCATGAGCTTCTTGGGCAGATACATTAAAAACCCAACAGTCAATGTCTGAATGTCCTTCAAAAAAATCTAGCAAAACTGTATAAGAAGTAATACAATAACTGAGTCATTCGTACCAGTATCAGTCCTTTGACAGCTCAGGTGATTAGCTAATACTAATTGATGAAACATTTCACAATTTTACACATACGAGGGGCCTGGGTTCATGAAGAATAGAACTGCTGCTTGTCCTTGAGGAAGATGGTCTTGCTTCTCCTTTTTGAGGCAACACTTATCTAAAGGAACAGCGGATGGGTTTCAAAGCTGACAATTTGGTGTACAAGTCATTAAGCAGCATCTAAGAGCAGCAATGGCTGAGAACTTTCTATGAGAAACTTTTGGCAAGATGGGTGACTGTGAGCTCCAGGAGTGAGGCTGAGCGCCAATGAAGTCCAGGTGGCTTGGTAGGAAGGTAACATTCCAAACACAGGGTTGATAACCCATTCTCATCCCTTCAAGTTACCAAATTAGAATTGGCTCATAGGGGAGAAAAGGCAAAACCAAGCATTTTAAACTCCTTTAAGTCTCAGCTGCAGTTTATCCATTAGATCCAGAACCAGCAACAACCAGGACCTACTAGCAGTACAAAGGTTGCATGCTGGCCATGGGAAATCCCATTTATTGGATTGGCAGGGGTGAAAAAGGTTTTAAAAGTCTTCTGCATGGGCATATTTCCACAAAGGTATAAAGAAGCCTTAAATTTTAAAATTTAAATTTGCTCAAAGAGAATTAACACGATTCATCACTGCAATGGAAGCACCTCTCAAGAAAATTAAGATGACTACTCTACGTATCTTTCTTCCCAGGAAGACTTCGCTCACTTCTCACAACAAAGAGAGACTGTTTACTAAATTTAAATGTGCTAAAGAAATAAAGAAAATTAATATTTAAATAAACATATATACTCAGACCAGTTAAGTTTATCATCCTTAAAATAACCTACTTATGTGGAAAGTGCAAGATGCATGTGAAGGTGAAGATTATGGTTATACAGAAAATACAGAAGGAATAAACCAGATTCACTTTCCACTACAGAACAGAGTAATAGCAAAAAACCAGTAGCATGAAAAGTGACTTTGAGATTTTTAGGTATGCTTTTATAATCAGCATAGGCCAGTTTCAGACTATAATAAAATATTAATACTCCAAAAAAGGCAAACTGAGCATGTAAAAAGGAAATTATGCTTGAAAGGTATCAAGTTCTTGGAAAGTATTAGAAAGTTGGTGACAGTTATCCTGGGATTTTTATACTTTCAACATCATGTTTTCATAATGCAGGAAGACTACTAGAAACATGTTGTAAGGATCTGTGTTAGAAATTACACTGTTCAACATTTTCATAAACACCACAGAAGATGAACAGTAAGGTCACACCGTTTGTTGAAAGCTGTATTCATTGTCAGCTTAAAGCTTATCTAAAAAGAGCTGCAGAAATATCTCACAGAACTGAACCAAAGTAGTTCTGTTTATTAGAACTTTCCAAAATCTGATAAATGTAAAGAAATGTGGGTGAGACAGCTGTGTACTTTTATGAATTCTAGCTTATTCAGAAGAGCTATGGTTGTTCTGAAAAACACATACCTGCTACATTTTTTTACTACTACTGAGCTCCTAACGAAAGATTTAGAAATGAACAAAACATCCTTTTAGTGTGCCAATATTTTTAATACTGCATGTGGTTCAAGTCCCCCATCTTTAACAGTTTGCTGAGACATGGTAAAAATAATTTAAAATAATTTAAAATCATTTAAAATACCGTTAACACAAAAAATTGAGAGTTAACAGAGGTAAAAGTAGTAGGCACACTGGCCACCAAACATATTAAAAAGTCTGCCTTAGTAACTTTCTGGAGAGAAAAGAAGGGAAAGAAACCTGTTTACAATAATAATATTGCTCTTTGAATTTTTTAAAAAAATACACTAAAACTGATACTGCGATATTTTTAAGTGACAGCAAGTCCAGTCATTTTTTTTGGACTCATATGCACCAAAGAGTGACAGACTTATAGAATCATTTTCACCAGAAGGGACTGTCATTTCTGCTACTCCAACACCCCACTCAAAGCAGGGTGAGCTATATAAACCTGGCTGCTCATAGCATTGTCCAGTCAAAGTATTTCCAACCACAGAGATTTCCCAGCACTTCTGGAATCTCGTTCCAGTGTTTAACCACTTCTATGGTGAAAATTTTTCCTCGCTGTATACAACTGTCATCTCCGGTGTTGCCACTCAGAGCGGTTCCTTCTCACTGAATCCCTGCGGATCTCTGAGGAGAGCCTGGCTCTGTGCTGTACCCCCTCCAAACAGTTGAAATGAGATCTCCCACTAACCTTCCCTTCTTCAGCCAAACAAACCCAGGCTTTTCAGCCTCCTTTCTACATCATGAGAAGAATGGCTACTGCCACGTGCTGGGTTCCTTCTAAAATGAAAGCACTCTCCTCTAGGAAATAAACTGCCCAACAAAACAACAATTTGTCACCACCTTCGAAAAGGACGCAAATTTCTATCTAAATACTCAGATACTCGCATCACAATAACATTACTACAGACGTTTTTAGCCCTGAAGAAGAGAATCATGCAAAGATGGAACCTGAACTACCTTCCATGATCCCTTCCTTAAGATGAATATGTACAAGGAGCACATAGAAAGAATGGACTAAGTTCACATCATCTTTGAAAAAAAAAGGTCAAAGCATCTTTCACAAAATCTAAAGTAACTTCAATAACAAGTTGAATCTGTCAAAAAACATTTGCTGCCCTGGAAGATAGAGCAGAATGATGGACAATGAGAGATTTGAAACAGGTTACAGCCTACAGGAAGCATCAGTCTGAGTTAACATAATATCAGGGTGTTCTCACCCTTCTTCCCACACAACTTTCAGTATGTCTTGCAAAACAACTTGAAAATAATTTTTGAAAAGCATGAACAGACATTACCAGTCCCAGACAGTCAACAACTAATCCATTAAAGTAACTTTTATATATGCTGCTAATTCTGCCAGGTCAGAGCAGAGTTTTGTTCAAATGTGTGTCTTGAGTTCATGAAAATACTGGCATCTGAGCTACTTCTACGCCCTGACAAAGCAACATTAAGAGACTTTTCTTATCAACACTGAACTGTATTCCTAACGAAAAATGTCAGCCCCTACATGAATATTCATATTCTGCCTAACAGAATGAAATACAATTATTTTCTACCTGTAACTGCATTCTGTGCACACAGTTATTGCTTTGAGCAGGCCAACTCTGAACAGTAAATATGAACTGGTAACTCCTAAGTCTAGTTTACTCTTTGTCCTAATCCATGCCGCTTTTATGACTGCTTTCTTTGCTTGAAGTGCTGAGATGGAAATCAAAAGGTCTTGATTCCTTCCCCCAAGCTTCATCTCATTTATGTGGATCGTCCTGTCAGGACCTTGAGTGCACTTCCATCACCCTAGGGCTTTAGGGGCTTTAGCTGCCAGAAGGGCTTAATAAGGAGGAAGATGCATCTATCCAGGTCTGCTTCCTTCCTTGTTGTAAAAATGTTAAAATTCCTGATACCTAATAACCCTCTGTGCTGTCCTAATGCCATTTTCATAGCTGGTAGCCTGTCGATGCAAAAAGATTCTAAAGGAACTCTTCATGCAGATATTCCATGACAAGTTCCTTTAGCTACACCATTTGTTTCTCAAGCTCAAGTCCCTACCCATGATCACAAACCACTGTAGTTATTCCAAGGCCGTAACAACTGCTCAAAGTGAAACTGTAATCTTCCTGGAAGCTTTGGATCATTCCAATACAACTAAGTTTTCAGTTCATGATGATAATCGTGACAAGCAACTCAGGCAACCATTATGCACCATCTCTGCACTCCAGAAAGATCAATACAGCAGTAGCATAACTCAGATATCCAGGAAAGCCTGTTGCAGTTGAAATGACCAAAGGCTCACTACCCAGAAGGCAAAACACTCTCTCAGCCAGTGCTTTCAGCACAAGCAAATAATGTACAGCAATGGTGCCACACCACTTGCGTTCAGCATGGATTAGTCTCTTTTGACGTTTGTTTTTTTTCCAACGATGGGTCAAAAGTCACCTTCAGCAGATCTGAACAGCAGCCAACAGTCTATGGTTGTGACAAAGGGCACAGTCTCAGAGTACCTGAGTGAAGAAGGGAGAGCAGGTGTGGTGACAGCCATTAGGGGCAGCCGACAGTCACATGGCACAGCAAACTGGGAGCCAACGCACTGGGATGCAGATCAGCGAGGCACGTGGCTGGACAATCACACAGCTGCAACCTCACTGAGGCAACAACCAAGGCCAAGGGCCTGAGCCTAAACACATCTCCTGAACCAAAGAGGAACCTTGACAAGACTTCTCACAACTCTTTTCACAGCAGCCCGAGTCAGGATTACATGGCTCCATACCATATCCAAAATCAACTTGAGCACCAGCAGCCAAATAAACTGCTGGAAGATGGGGTATTTGGGCCCTGACACCTCCTATCCTGCAAATACCTGCTGTTCCTTCTTTTGGTGATGGTGCAGATAATCAGTGTCACCAATAGCAGTCAGTAAAATTCTGACACTCTTATTTCCTATTCACAGGAATTTAACATTATTTTTAAAAAACACTTGCATCTGGTTTTCCTACTTATTTCAGCAAAGGTGTAAGCAACCCCATCAACAAAGCTGTCCACAGCTCAGGATGGGCAGGAGAAAGGTTCTGATCTGGCATGGAACAGGAGTTTGCTGAATATTTCCTTTTTATTCTACAAACATCACATAGTCCATATGACCCAGGTACAGAGAATGCTTTAGAATTAACTTTGAAAGTAAGACTGCAATTTTTATCTTCAAAGAAGTACTGACAAGCCCCAAGGCTTCACATATTTTTTTAAAAGTAAGATTAAGGTCAAATATGGTAACTACACCATCTCAAAACTTGAAAGATTCTATGAAATTGGTAATAAAGAAATACCTTTTCTATTTCAACAAACTAGATCTACCAGAAACACCTGAGGGGCTTGTGCCCCTACCACTGATCCTTGACCTTGAAGTTTAAGCTCTCACAGTTGCCAAGAGGAGCACTTCTACCAGAAATTTAATCCTATAATGCAACAAATGATACAAAAGGACAACTATAGAAGAAGCATGCATTGGGACAACTGGTAATAATGTGTGATTAGGGTTCAGAATTACCAGTTAATTTTTACCGCCATTAATTTTGCATGCATTGTTCTGACAGGTTTCATTTTGGAAGCATCACTACTGGTAGCATCACTGCAGCTGATGAGATAAGGTACACATAAAAAACCTAAAGCAACTTCTGTATACATGTGTGTATGGAAGAGAAGATTTTCCTCTCCCAGTGTCAAGAAACTCCTCTGGGCTATAATTCCCGAGACCCATTTTATTTCCTACCATCTGAAAAACGAAAAACAGTCTCCCAGTTATTCTTTAATTGCTTACAAGAAAGTCTACTCTCATAACCCACTTAAAAAAAATGAAACCAAACAAACAGAAAAAACCCACACCACCCAAAAAACCACCCCAAACCACAAAACCCTTTAACCTCTACTTTAGTACTGTACTATCCAGAGCACCAAAAATGTAGGAAAAAGTAGGAAAGTAAATTTCAGAACAGTTTCTTAAAATACATTGTTTCCACAGTTACCTATTTCATTGGAGCAGCAACAGGGATAAGAAGTTCAGTGACAAGAACCTTGTTATCAGATTGAGACAAAGGATTATTAAGGTCAATCATTACAATACTTCATCATTCTGATTCCAACCTTGGTTTGTTTTCCTGACTTGCACCTTTAAAAGACGGTGCTTTCCCCCTTCCAAAAGGCAGTATCCATTTGAGAATTAAGGTGATTTGTGCAGGGTGAAAAGCGATGGCCTGTCCACAGGTCATGCAGCTGCATTTATACACCCTTGACAACAAGCACAGTCCTTATTCCAAATCAAGACAATGTTATTGCATTTCCTCCCTAGTCACAGACCAAAATTAGAGTCTTCTAGAATTCACTCAGTGCCACTTCAGACAGAGAAGGATATAGCTCTTTTAAAAGGAAAAGCAGAATTTTTTTAATGCACAAAGACCAGTACTACTACTTAAAGGAGCAGACTTCTGAACAGTTGCAGTTTTATAAACTTTCAAAGCAAAATTTTTTCAGTGTATGGAATATTAATGAAAAAAAAATTCTTTCCAGTACTAATGTTTAGCCTACACCGGTGAAAGCTGAGAAGCAAAGGTAATTGAGAACGGTATCAGCTGTGTTTCTTGAATATAAATGCCATTGTTCAAGGTGTGCTGATACCAGCTAATACATGCTCTGCTTTCACAAAGTTCTAAGGCAAAACCACCTTAAGGAAGACATTAAAAAAAAAAACAGCTAAAAAAATACATCAAAAAACACCCAACACAATGCAAAATTTTAGTAAGCAAAAAAATTCAGAACAAGAGATACACAGTATTATACAGAAGTGTCATACCAACATGTATTTTCCCAACGAATTATATAAAGTGTAGAATTGCAATTTACTAATTCTATAAACCCAAAAGAACATATTCTGTGAAGAAACCGAACATTCAGAACTGCACAACGCAATAGGCACATAAGGGGTTCCTTGTTAAAGCCAAAATGCATCTCTTCTAGGAAATGCCTTCTGAATACATAAAGGATATTTTCATGATAAATGTCACATCTCTTTCCCCCTTCCTCCCCGACAACACTTCCAATTCTTTTACAAGCTGCAGAGCATTTAAAGGGGCTCTATCTGCACGATTCACACACAAAAAAATGCTTCGCAGCACACCAAAGATTTGCCCTTATTCTACAGGAACGGTACAGGGATAACTTGGCTTTTCCCTCCCCCACTCAGTACCTTTCTAGGGTAGTGACTTCACATCCTTTGACATCAGCACAGCTTGAAAGGGGGATGGGAGAGTTACGGCAGAAAGCAGTAAAACCTGCTTTTAACTATGTAAGCAATGCCTCCCCGAATTCTTAAACCTTCCCCAAACACGTTTAATACAAAAGGGGCTTTGCTCTCCGCCGGTTTTACTACGGCTGTAACAAACCGAGAGGGACCGGGCTACAAAGGACTTCCTGCTCCCCTTCTCCGAGCTCCACAATAGCCATTTATTCGCTCGTCAGAGGGTCGCGAATCACTCTCACCCGCACAATAACTCACCTCTAATATGCAAAAGGGCCACGGGCTGGAACGGCCCATTGGAATTGGCTGCGTCAACCACCATCCTGCTGCCAGCTCTGTTACATGTCAACATCTAGGCTCCAGCAGGCACGGCACTGTATTCCTTAAGGCAAGAAAGCAGCCTCCATTTTAGTTTAAAAAAAGACAGAAACTGAAGCGCTCTGCAGCTGGAGGGAACTGGCTGGGGAGTGATGTCAGCGGGCGGGAGGAGCCCCATTGGCCGACGGCAGCAACTTCAAATGACACCGAGGAGGCCGCGAATGAGCGGCGGCCGGTGCGGGGCTCCCCCCGCACCCCGCGCTCCGCCCGCGCCGGCCGGGCAGGGGCGGAGCGGCTGCGGAGACGGCGGGGCCGCTGCCTTCGGTTGGGGGGCTTTATTTATTTATTTATTTCAACCAGGATGATCTCATTGCTGCTGTTACATCCCCCGCCCCCTCGATGATATTCGGTAGCACCTGCTAGAAAGAGCGCATGCCTTTTTTTTCCTTTCTCCCCCCCTCCTCTCTTTCCCTAACCTTTCCTTCAGTGAGGCTGTCCAGGATTACCAAACCGGAGTTCAATTTAACCGAGAGAAACCACAGCAACGTCTACAAGTTTAGCTTTAAAGGGCCATAATAAAAGGCAGGTCACAGTCAGATACAGATCTTTCAATTGTTATTATTGATGATTTAGAAATATAAAATCTCATAAGCATTCCATAAACTGTTTTATCACCGCCTGCTACTATGTACATTATTCATAAAAATATGTCCATATTACAAGCAGGAGATGAAAACCTCAAGTTTCATGCTTAATATTTCTTTCAATCTAGAAATGGACCCGAATATTTCTTTTAATCCAGAAATGGACCTCAATGTAAAACTGAGCCTCAATATTTCTTTTAGTCTAAAATGGATCTACCTTAAGATTATGCTGTTAAACTTGGATATTGCAAAACATTGGTCTTCCTTTCTAGAAAGGCCAGTAATTATAAGTAACTTTTTAAATTATTATTAAAAACTAAAGCCTTGGAGGACTAAGAACCAATATATAAGCATATATAAGCAGTTTTGCTTCATAATCCCAGAAATAAAAAAAAGAGCATAACAATTCCTGAACTTGTTAGTTCAATTATTTAAGATATTTGAAACAAAACTGTAAGGAACCTTTTCCTCATCATATGAGACTTGCACATTTATTTTTACAGTGAGCTATTTGAAGGACTATTTTGTCTCCTCGGTACTGCACCCCTGGCAGTGATGTGCAGAGAAACTGGCACTGTTACACTTGTACCATCTCCAAATCTGTGCTTCTCCCCAAATACTGTATGGGACATACTGGTTTTAAAAAGTATTTAGATTACTTGACCTATGATACTGTCCTAACTCATATCTGCTCAAAAAAAAAATGGAGCACATCAGAAAATAAGAGGCTTTTCAATTAGGTAATTTGCTGACAAAAATTTGAAATAAAAACAAATTATGGGGCATGTGCATACCTAGTTAGAAAAATTATATTGCACTACAATAATACACTGTCAAAGGCGAGTTAGAGCTGTTCTGAATATTATTCAACTGGATGAAGGGAAAAGATTAACTGGGATATAAAAAAGAGGAATATCACCCATAAGACATTTTAAGAAATCAACTGGATTTACTGATTGCTGACAAGGCCCGATTTGAAGTAGTACCTCCTGGATAAAGTAGTACCCCCCAAATGAGAAAGCACAAAGACAACAAATCTTGAAAATATTACTTAGTTAAAAAAACCTCAGCTCCTCTGTTTGATGTGGTGTGGGTTGTTTGTTTGTTGTTTGTTTGTTTTTTAATAGAAAGGACTTGACTGAGAATATTCACGTATTTTAAAGTGTAATTATGGAGGTGAAAGGAATTAGTTTTTCTACTTTCACTACAAACAGTAAATGCATCCTCCATCAAGGAAGATCAGCTTAGAAATTAAAGGAAATCCTCTCACAGTAAGCATACTGGAACAAAATAAAAGAGTGCATAATTTCTAATAATTTAAAAAATGGCCAAACATAATGAGTGACATAAATGTAGTGGATCCTGCTTTTGAGAACACCAAAATGGACTATACAAATTTCTGATGCCTTTTTAAATGTTTCCCTAAGACTACAGAGATTCAAACCCTTTATCCTTCCAGTCTAGGCAAAACCAGGGAAGGTGTATTCTCAAAAATGTCAGGGTTTTATCTGTATATCCCCTGGGTATACCTTAGAATCACAGAATCAAGGTTGGAAGAGACCTTTAAGATCATCAAGTACAACCGCCAATGTGGAGCTTTGGTCTTATAAAACAAAAAGCTACCATAGTCTTTAAAAAACCCTAGATTTCAAAACAAAAACAAGACTGACCTTAAACAAGGTTTCCTACAAGATTTTGGTAGATGAAGGAGAAAACAACTCAAGTAATTTTTTGAAATATTTTCACATGCAGAATCTTGTGGCAAATTCTGTTTCTTTTCCCCATCTTAAACTACAATTAGATTGTTCCATAGTGATAAACAGCAGTGTGAAGTGGCAAAAATTAGGCTTAAAATTCCAGTTTATCTGGTAACCATATCTTTAAGAGCAGCTGTTCTATCACTCCTCCTCTCCACTTTAATGGTCAGCTGCTGCTTGTGTATCTCTCTCAAACTCCCTACAGAGATTAAATGGCCATGAAGACTGCTGGTCCAACGGGACACAACAACAGAGCAAAAAGGGAATATAATTACAGTGCCATTTTATACAAAAGCATGGCTTTCAAAGTTGGAGGTTCATTGGAAAATTTTAGGTAATGGTTTAAGAGTCAACCCCCCTCCAGTGCTCTTCACTAGAGAGAGTAAATGTGACATTTATGGTGCCAGCAGTCGGATTGGCAGAACACCAAGTCACATTCAATAAGTTTTCTTTAGCAAGAACCGCATACCCTGTTCTCATTTCTTCCTCTTTGAAGGACTGTGTTAGATCTAAGGCCAGTACTTAGTAAACCACCAAGAAACTGGTTACAAAAACCATAATTCAGTGTATTTCTGGTGTAATTCTGACAGGACACTAATGGAGCTGAAGTACTTTTATCTTTGTAAGACCTTCTGCTTGTTAACAACATCTGCAATCTTCTCACCAGTCCTACAGATTGAGAGGTACATTCTGCTCACAAGGGTTGTATACCCTCCCTTTGTTTCAGCCTGAAAATATCTGATTTGCCACCAAAGGAATATATTTACTTAAGTTGAATTATTTTGAACAACTTCATTTGGGAAAAAATTGTAAAGAAAATTGAGTTAGGAACTGGCATACTAATGGGAAGAGAAAGAATATCACAGTGCAAATGGAACAGAGCTAGTGAATATCAGTAGGAGAAAGAGCTTACTTTAATGAATTTATGAAGCCACTTGTGTTGCAAGAGAATGAAAAACTTCAGCTATCCATTTTTTAGAATTAAATGAATGAAAAAACACTGATGGTACTGTGAAACCAGCTATTACAGGTTTCCTCTCAACCCTCCTCATCACTTCCAACTTTCTGATGATGGGAATGAAGGAAAATTCCTATAAAGTTCTCAGGATGTAATTTAATGTGTTACATTTATAGAATTATAGAATTGTTTGGGTTGGAAGGGACCTTAAAGATCATCCAGTTAGAATCCAGTACTACAGCTGGTGAATACTCTTTATACTTGAAGGCTATGTAGCACTTTTAAAAAAACAAACACTCCATTTGGGTTGTGATTTTGAAAACAACCACACCCTCCCTTTCCATCCCTTTACAACACACACACAAGGAATTCACCTGCCCAAAGGTTGCCTTTATTTCTATTCTAAACAAGCTGCTATTCTACCTGATAGTGACAGAATCAACAACATAAGATCATTAAAATTGCATGAACTTCTGTTTACATTAAGACACCTTGGTTGGTTACCTTTCAGACTGTATGAGGAGTTTCTATGTTCTGACTGAGGAGGGGAGGGTATTTAGTCTGAGCTCTAAGGTTACTAAAGGTATAACTACACAATTATTGAAGTTGCTATTCCTCAGCAACCTAAGCCAGGCCTGTTGCAGACTGCTTCAGGCCTTTCCTGCATTCCTCTCGTTATATTTGAAAATATTTTGTTCTCATTTGCTTCAGTCACCACCAGACCCACAGCTGAGATGGTGTAGCCCCCTAGGCCAACAGAAAGCCACTTTATTATCAGGTTAGTTTTCTGCTAACACAGACTGTGTTCCATGGCAGTCTAAGCTGAGCTAAACCCATGTGAGCTACTGCTGCAATCCCATCTCTTCTGAGGCACAACCTCCTGGAATTGCTGCACGGAGGGCTTGTGCAGCTGCATGGTCAAGCCAGATTAGGGATCCTGAGCAGAGCTAAAACGAGAAGAAAAAGAGTGAGTTTGAGAAATGTTGATTCCATTATCTGGCCCACCAGACAGCAACCCAAAAAAGGGATAAGAATAAACATGACTTGTTTTGTCTGGTAGGAGCAATGTAGTTTACTTTCCCCCCCTCCAATTACAGCCTACACAAAACTTACTATTTTCATAAATGATGACACGCTGTAGAAAATAAGGGTCTCATCACAACCCTGAACTCAAAGAGAATAACTTCGTTTCAGAGGAGAAAAGTACTGGATACTACACATTCTGAAGGAAAAGCCATAGAAACAAAAAGGATACTGGGCTTGTCCTATGGGGTTCTGACTCAATTCCAAAGGACAGCCAAGAGGAAATTGTTCAACAAAATAGAGGCAGTGAACATAACATTAATACCAAGCTATCAAAAGAAAATAGATAAGGAAATAATCCTTACCTGGAATAATGAAAGGAGTATGAACTATCATGCAGCTTCCTTAAAGAATTGTCAAGACTGAAGCACGGCAAAAGACTATTCTACATTCCACACTGAGAAACTGATAGTATTTACTCCTTCTAGTACAGCAAAAATTTGTTAAAAGTGGAATTAACAAACACCTGCCTGCGACTGGATTTGTCACTATCTGGATTTCCCAATATTTGCATGGTCACTGTAGCCCATAGGCTCAACAGTGCCAAGTTTTCCTTCAGCCAATCTTGTATACTCAAAAGGTTTTGTAAGTGGGGGGTAGGGAGAGAAATCAGTAGATTTTGGTTGAGTACACAAAGCTGTACAACACAAAAAAAAATTATTACCTTAAAAGAAATGTATTTTAAAAATAGCATCTGGTACAAAAACACAGTTCCCAGGGCAGATTGCAGAAGCTCATTTCAAGTACTGGCACACTATTTTAATCAAGCTCTGTGAAAACTCCACCAAAACACCACCAAACTCACTCCTGTCTGTGACCTTATTACATAGATCACACACGGCACTTTCAAGAAATTAAACATAAAAAACTGCATTTAGGAGTAAAAAATCTGAGAGTTTGAGAGCATGCTAGTTATTCAGCAAACACTGATTTACATTTACATGTATAAATATTGCATTCAGTGTTTGATCTGTAGAGGTCTGAAGAAGAGAGAAGTTCAGTGCAGCAGCAAAAACGTGTAGGTTTGACTATAAGGAGTTCTATGCGATGGAACAAAATGTTCTTTTTGTAAACGAGGGCATAATAAAAGACATTTTAAGAGAGATTTAAACTGAATTCAGAGACAGGTTAGAATCTAGAAAATAAGGCAATACCACATTTTAAATCCTGTTTTTATGGATTTTATCCAAGCTTCAGTGGAAACAAGTTTGGTAGGAAATGCTGCCAGTGACAGATGTAGCGCATTCTTCCAACACTTTCAGCTGCTGACTAATGAGTAGGTGTTTGATAGGGCAGTTGAAACGAAAAATGGCTCATTAATCCAAGCCTATGATTTCATGTAAAACTAGCTAAGGGAAAAAAATTCACACACTCAAGCAAAGTATTTTTCTCTATAACCTTTTTTTGGTAGTTCTTCATTCACTAGCTATCACGTTTCTTACCTTTAAAATAGTACGTAGCAATTTGGACTGGATAATTTCTAACTATTTTAATATTATTTTATAATCATTAATATTAAAATATTGACTCATTCAGGAGATAATATTTTTCTGTATAAACACTAAACAATTCCAAGGTTTTGCTTTTAGAAATGTATATGCTTACAGTACACATTTTAATAATTATTCTAAAACATTTAAAAGAAAAATAAATACAGGAATGTCTGTTTATGCAACACTGATAATGCTTTTAAGATCAAAGATCAGGGACAAAGTTGCTAAAGTAACAGGACAAAGAGCCTCCACAGTTCCTCCACATGATCCAACACATACACCTAACCATGCTGATGGCAGAAAGAACAAGCTTCTGCAGTATTTTCCACTATGGACTTTTTGTTTTAATAAATTAAATAGAGCGCTGCCAAAAAGCCTTTAAAAGCTTGAACAGAGCCAGGATCAGAAGGACAGCACTTAGCAGACTAAGTTAGTCCAATGTAGCTCACTAGGGAGAAGAGAATAATCTGTTTCACAAAACTGCATTCATTGATGTTTTGCATGAGAATGAATTTGTTTTGCCTCAGTGTTTTGCCTTTTAAGTGCCTTATGAATTAGGGCAAATGATCTTTTATAGTAGCATTATCTTGCTTAATCTACCATCTTACTTTGCATAAAATACTTTTATCTAAACAGTGATGCTACCACCTTGCAGCTGGACACAATTCCTTAATTGCCATGCAGGCCCTCAAGAAGCATGATTAATCTGGAAAGGCCAAAGTACTGCATCTCTGTTCTCTACATAAATTACAAGTGGCAGGAGTAGGTTTCTGCAATGAAAGTGATATTAAACATTGAGATCTCCAGTCCCAACAGCTTAGAAGAAAAATGCTCCTCAAAACCCCAAAGCAGTCCATTAGCACTATGATTCCCATAAATTTAATTACATTGCACATGTCCACTCAGTCTCTTTTGTATCATGAAAAAACAGATGCTTGTTTTAAATGAACAGGTAACACACTCTGCTTAAGTTTAAACATATTCCAAGAAGAGTTTGTGGAAATTATCAACATATATGGCTGAATTTCTATTTCATATATGGCAGCACAGAGAACAATACTTGATCTGCTTTTTCCTTTACTTGCTATCAATTTTGCTTACTTATCAGTACTCTGCAGCTGAGGAAAACACACAATCTTACATTTCTGACCTCTCGAGAAATTCTTACTTTTTCCTCCTTTCTCATGGTTTCAACAGTTTTAGTAATCAAAATTTGTTTCAACTGTTACTTTTTTTTTAGGTATCAGACTCAAACTAGAATCACCTCTTCTGCAACTTTGATTCATCAGACTTTAATATTGTCCAGATAATGAAAACAGAGCTATCTCCTAGACAGCTATTTATGGCTTAAAAACATTAGGAAAACTTTAATAATGCTTGCCTCCCTATCAGAGGCCTGTATCACAGGCAGACAAGTTGAAACACCACTCTGATGTTCTTTTACACAGAACAGAGTCAGAATTTGGCACAGCTCTGAGGTCTCTGCCTGACAAAGAAAAAAAAAGAGCCATGCTTTCTGCATGAAATGTGCTCAGAAAAATGACTTGTCATGTTCAGTATTTCTTCCCCCCTCTCTTTTGTTGGTTGTTTTGATTGTTGTTTTTTCTTTTTTTTTTTTTCTTTTTTTTTTTATAGATAGGACTGATAGTACTTTTAATGTTGAAACCATGTTAAGGCAGAAACCGGCATCTCCACCAGAAGATCAAAACCAGGACTGATCAACATGCACAGCAAGATCTTCAACAACAAAATACCAGAATCTGTTTAATCATATCACATGCAGTTATTCTACATTAAGAAAACAATTTATACTTCTCAGCACTAAAAGCCAGTATGTATGTCCACAGCTGTCAATGTAACTCATTTTTTCCTGCCTCGATATTTACATTTATATGAATATTGTATCCACGATTTTGAGAACAAAAATCCAACTCCAGGAGGTAAACAGTAATTTTAAAAATAAATTCAGAACTGTATCAGAAAATAAAAGCTGAACTGCAATCACCAGCTTTAAGATTATATCAAACAACTTTAACTTTTATCTGAAAAAAACCCAACCCAAAGCAAAACAAAAAAATAACCAAACAGAAAACCCACACCCGAACCCATGAACTTAATCACGACACTGGCACCCCAGGAGTCCTCTACATGGTTATAAAAGGATTTTACCCAGCTTTAAAAAAGTACGTGCAGAAATGCTACAAAAAAGCATATTTCTGAATCATGCTCAAATTTACATATGCATGACTAACATGTTCACTGGGAAAGTTTGCAACACTTGAGAATATTAAGTATCAAATTTATTATTCTAAGCCTGACAGAGAACTTTCTTTTAATGACTATTACTTGTAGGTTAAAGTTAGATTTGTGACACAACCGAATAAAACATTTTATCCCAGTCAGGGTATTTTAATATTGCATTTAAGAATTCTCATTGCAACATTTTCTTACATACTGTAAACATTCAGACCACATCCTTAAAAATCCTCACCACTCTGAACAAGTTCTCTGTTTTACTGTTTAGTAAAATTAGCACATTCTTGCAAAATAACATGTACAAATACAAGTACATTCACCTATTTGCACACTTAAAAATCCCTTGGAGCATATAAACTAAATGTAGATAATGGGTAGGGGAGTATCTTAGAAATACAAAATTAGCAAAATTGTACTATGGGGAAAAATTGTCTACCAAACAGCAATGGAAGTATTAGTAAAATGATAAATTTTTATGAATATAAATTCTCATTTTTAATAAAATGTACCTTTTTAAAGCATTAAACATAAATTTTATTTTTCTGTATTAATATTGTTGAATAGAACTGAAACACATTAACATTTAGGTTGCTACTTAACCAGTTATGAAATGTTCCTTTTTGATCTTGGTCAATTACTCAGCAAGTCCATCACAGCAGCAACATTAAGTCCTGCAGATGTGCAGATGCTGAAATTCACTCTCTACTCTCATGTGGTAAGGGACAATTACATTCTCAGTAAAATTGGAGTGGAAAAATAGAATTTTATTTTTTAATTAAAAACCCCAAAACAAAACAAAAACCACAACAAAAAACGGTTACAAAAAATGTTCCAGGGAAAATTCAGAAAACATTAAGTTGGTCTCCCAAAGGTTTTAGATAGTAAACTAAGTTTATAGAATTTACAAATGTTTAAGTCATAAAGGTTTCTTAATATGCATGTAAAAGAAGGAAAAAAAGATATCTGAAAGTAAATGCAATTACTTCATAAAAAAATAAAGAAAAAAAGAACCCAAACCAAACCTAAAAAAAAAAAAAAAAGAAAAGAAAGAAAAAAGAAAAAACCCCATACCCTTCCTTTCCCTCAGCATTAAATCCAGGCCATTTTTTTGTTTAGAATTTTTAGAGACTTGATCAGTATGATGGTCTGGATACTAACTCCATGAGAGCTGAAGGGAAAATTTATTATTGCAGCTGTCAAGTGCACAAGCAAAGAGGATGCAATTCATAACATCACACACTCACACAGCAGGATGAGCAGCACACACATCCCTCAGATTCAAGCTCTAGAGCTTTTTCCAGTGTATGATGATCTATTGGGGTTCATGGAGGTAACCTAGTATCAAGCACTGAAATGAAGATGACCCATCAACACCACCAGAAATAAACTGCAGCACACAACAAACTAAATCACAGAACACTGTGGAATTGTTTGCTAATTTACAATGAAAAGTTATCCATAATGTAACACTGAACTCAAGTTTCTCCCAAAAAGCTGACATGAGAGCAGTTGCAACGAGCACAGACTCCTTCAGTGTGTCAGGGGTCAGGTACATATGAGCTTGGATATGGTATTTTTCAAATATATTTGTAAAATATTAATACTGAACACCTA
This sequence comes from Myiotriccus ornatus, assembly GCA_036023395.1. NCBI lineage: Eukaryota > Metazoa > Chordata > Aves > Passeriformes > Tyrannidae > Myiotriccus > Myiotriccus ornatus. The sequence goes on along the minus strand of JAYRBT010000177.1, from coordinate 53,255,071 downwards.
TGGTGCTTATCTCATACAGAACATATTTTAAAATTTTTAAACAGTTTTAATCTACCCTAAATTACAAACTGCTTTCTTAGGAAACCAAAAGTGAAGAAACTGGTAAGTTTCTGAAGGCCAAAGCATCCTCTGCCATTTATACTTGATAAAACCAAGGCATTAATCTGAATGCTTTCAGATCACCATCAAATAAAAGACACCTTTAAGTCCAATAAGTAATTTTTCCCACTAAGCAACTTGAGAAAAAATCAACCTTCTGTAACTGAAGTACCCATATTATGAATGTTAGCTAACAAAAGGAAGTGGGTAAGCAGAAATCAACATAGCACAGGCTTATTGGCACAGAATTTATCTTTTTTGGTGAAAATAGGTAAGATCTTTTCAAGATATTTGACACCGTCCTGGAGGCACTTCTCCAGAGATACTTCTGGGTTATGTGTGGGCAGACAAGCTACCTGTTCTGCCCAAACTAAATCAGATTGCATTGCACTGTGCTGCAGGGAGCTTCACTAGGTTGTAGCTTTGCTAATATATAGATCTTGATGTTCCACAAACAAATTGCATCAGAGACCTCTCTTTTCTAGGTTCAGGTCTACTCTTAGAGCCCCTTAATTCATAATCTATTTCCTTTTCTTTGTGCATTATCTGAGCTATCCTGCTCCTCCATTTTCTGAATAATTGGAGGGTGCACAATGTTAATTGTAAATTGCTCCAATGAACACAAATCAAACCACACTAACATCAGACACCAGGGCAAATATGTTGATATTTCCGGAAGCTTATCATCAGCACTTTTGTGCAATGCCCAAGAGAAAGTTTGCAGCATGCCTGAAGACCAAAAAAGTATTTCCTAAATATAAAATCTTGATGAAAACCCACTTTGGCAGCTCCTCCTTTCTCTTCTCACTATTTCAAGTGATCTGCTGACCTCATCTCCAGCCCTATGGCATGAAAGAAAGCTGGTTATCTCAGCAATGCTGCAGGTCATTTAGAACTTACCAGTGAAAAGCTTTCACATATCTAATACGGACCTTAAAGTATGCAAAGACAGTACCATTCTATTGTTGTACTTTACCTGAGACTGTATTTTAAGCACATCACAACACACAGTAGTCAACACAACATTTCTATGAAAATACACATCTCTCAGTCTACTACAGACAAAAGAAAGATTTCCCAGGTACTGTAGCTGTAGAAATACAGCCACCTGTTAGAAATAACAGGAGCTTGAAAGCTGGTTAAACACAGCTAACCTGAAGGAACACTACGTTCTTCCCAGCACTTCACAGAAGTGAAACCCGCCTTAATAATCTCAGCCCTTTAAATTAAAGCCTGTTGGTCCAATTTAACTCCTGTCCAGACAACAGGCATTAAACAACACACTTAAAGCTGTCCAAAAAGAAAGTTTCTCAGGTTCACTTTAGCCACTAAATGCACATCAAGACAAGTATCTTTCCACACATTAGAGGAACAGCTTCACTGGCCAAAAGTATTCTCAGCAATAATAGGTTGGAATTACATCAGGAGTAAGCATGTGCAGTGAGCAGAGCAATTACAGACACCTGCTATGATCCATGAGACTGGGCATAGCTTACTAATAAAGCTATTATTACCTTTACTAATAAAAGGTAGCAATTACTACCCACCACTAGATCAGCAATTGCACCAGTGTTCCATAACAAAGTGTGGCCCTTGACAGCCTGGGGATGTACATACAGCACCAGGCACCCACCAGTGAGAAGCTCCAGATCTTTCATTTCACCTGAGAGTGGGGGGAGTGACTGCAGACTGAAAGGCAAATACAATGCACATGCAACACTCCTACCATTTCTTCACATCTAAGTACACTGTGCCAAAAATGCTGGAATGCTCTCAGAAAATATCTTAGACAGCTTTTAAGACTTTTTTTTTTTTTTTACTTCTCACCCCTCCAAGCCCAAGCAGGTATTTCTCTGCCCTTCACTGGCCTACTAGTTTAACTGACACACAGTCAAGGTGGGAACAGATCTAAAACTTCACCTCACCCACTGTAAGATGGATTCCTTCCCCCTTCTCTCATCTGCACTCATTTTTCCCATTTCCAGCTCACTGTCCACTCTGCTTCTAATGACATGCTCAGTTCTGGTCTCCCTGAGCTGCAGTCCCAGGAGCGACCAGAAACAATGTATTTAAAACAGGACAAAGTAACTAATGTTTTCCTTTGTGGCTGAGACTTTGAACAAAAGGTTACTCCAGTCAAGGTGGCTGTATGCATAACTTCTCACAAAAATCTCCACTTTAATTCAGTGTCATTTGCTCATGACAGTCATGCCCTCGATGTCACAGCTTGTGCACTAACCCACTATGTCAGTGTAGAAGACAGAACATATTATTCATAATCTGTGGTGTTAAAATTCTTATTAACAAACTTAATAAATAGATTGAAATGGACCAATTAAGCAGCACTTGAGTCTTGAAAAACTTTAACAGCATCTTGTATATAGGCTGCCATACTGACATGATGGACAGTATTTCTGACTCTTTTTGTAAAGGCAATATCTGTGTGAAGAGAAGAATCTTGCAAACTAATTGGATCTGTATGAAAAGCAGTACAATTCAGATGGGCTGAGAAGGGGAGTTTATTTTCAAGAAACAATAATGCATTATAATAAGAAAACAATGACTGGAGAAAAGAAGTTTTATCCCCAGTATTTTCACATTGCCTACACCAGTACTACTGAACATTTCAGTGATCAATCAGGCTTTCACTGACAACTTTGAACACTAGAAAGCAGTACACACTACACTTCAAAACAGCTTTTTTTTTTCTCTCTAAATAAACCTTCAGAGCAAATCAGCAGTTCATAACCAATAGATGAGTACATCTTACCCCACCTGGAAAACTCTACCCTAGCACTACAAGCTACCACAGCACACTATGCAAACACGTATCTACACAACAGGTAGTAGCTAAAATAAAGATAAAAGCTGTTGAAGAGAAGACACGCCAATTACCATCATCTTTTCATCACAGATGACAGTAAATAGAATTCTAAGAGATCACAAAGCCTTCAAAATCGACAAAGGAAAAGTTCATATTCACTAAAAAGATGCCATTCTGCCCCATGCTCTGGAAAACCAGACCCATAAATAGTCATAGACCAGGTCTTCTCATAACGCCAAGCAAAATTTTAGCACAAACAAAGCAGAGTTTGAGCATGTTGCACTGAGGACAGACGCTTAACATTTTGCCATGAGATGACTGAATATGCTGTCACACAGACATTGTCTATAGTGATTGCCAAGAAAGCAACACACTGGAAGTCTTCAAATATGAATCAAAACAAAACAAAAAACAACCCCAATGCAAGTATGTGCCATTTGCATAGGTGCATACTCAATATATTATGTATGCTGTCCAGATATAAGCATAAAGCTAAAATGCTCCTCAGTTTCATGCACAAGTTTCCCCACAAGAGTAATTCTAGTTTAGAAAGACATACCTTTTAAAGCTGGCAGTTTCTGAAGCTCCCTGTTATTGCTAACATTAAACCTTGAAGAACTCTGCCGCTTTTCCTTCTTCACTACTGTCTGTGGTGCTGGTACTTTGATTTTAGATAGTTGTGCTGGGGGAGGAGTGCTATTTGATTTTTTGTTTGACACCTGTTTAAAAAGAAATTAAAGCAGTTAATTGCAGCTGAACTTGGAGAGAAAATCTTATAAAAAGTGATTTTTGTTACAGCAATGATTAAAGCAAAATAAACTCTTATTCATCATCCTCTGAATGTACAGTCACCTATTCTTCTGCTTATCTTTTCAGTGTCCATTTCTGTACCACAGCCCTCACATACATGGAAACAGATCGCATTGGCACATGGACTAGCCCATTTATTTGAAGTTACCAGCCAACTGAAAAGAAAACTTCAAATAATGTAGTTCCTTAGCTACTCTCACCTTTTTCCCTCTGAGAACTCCAGATCTCCAAGGTATCCAACTTCAGCTTCAAAGGGATCACAGGAACTTGCCTATTTACAGCAGCAGAACCTTTCACTGCCTATTTGTCCTGTGCCTTGCTGCCAGAGTCCCCAGCTTGCAGGGGCATTCAGGCTTTGATACAAAGTTAAAAGGAGTGAGTCTTACTATTGCAGTAGCTTCAACAGCTTCTAAAACATATATGAAGATGTGTAGCAGTTTACTGCCTACTCAGAGCAAGTTGCTTTTACTGTAATAATCCTTATCAGACTGTCACTGTTCCTCTGTATGAAGTTTAAAACATAAAACCAGAAAAATGGCTCCCACTCTAGGTTTCCAGTTTGGTGTTATTTCCAAGACTACACTTGACAGTGCTCTCTCTCAAGCTGAATAAAATGCATCATTAACAAAAGCCTGTCAGAACTTGTGATGCTGCCTTTCTCATTCCTTTTTTTTTTTTTTTTTGAAGGAGGAAAAGCAGGTTTAGAGTAGGCAATAGTTAACTTTTAAAATATGAATAATGTCGTGACATTCTTTACAAGAATGATAAAACATCTAGGAGTGATCTACACTAAAAATATAGAAACGGCTAATCAGGACATCTTACTGCAATATTGCAATTCATTCTGCAAGCCCTGAATTTGCTGTAGAAGTCTTTAAAGTCTGCAAGTTAGAAACACACAGATCTTAAAATATACCTTGGCTTCTTTTTTTTTTTTTTCCCTCACAGGAAAAACCATGTTCTCAGAAAGTGCCCACAAGATATGAAATAGGGAAAAAAAAATCATGTGGGAATGGAATTCATGATGGAAATCAAGTAGTGATGGTAGTACTTAAGCATTTTGAATTGATTTAATTAGCATTTTGTTAAGTATAATAGGTATAAAAGCAGTGCTTCACTCCTCCTTGAAATAACATCAATGGCATTTGCATAGGGCTACTGCTAAAATAAGAGAAACCAATTTTCTTCCCGTTCTAGAAAGTATTTCCAGAAAAGCTTATTCATCAACAATTTGCATAGTCTGGGAGTGTACACATTCAGTGCACATTGAAGTGTTACCATACATAAATTTATCTACCTTTAGAGTCTCCAAGACAGTAATTTTATTCAGATTTTGTCCTAGCAGCATAACGGGGATATAATGTATGTTTCAAGAATAGATTAACAATTGTATTATA
>JAYRBT010000177.1:53234777-53249841 GCA_036023395.1 Myiotriccus ornatus | reverse complement strand
TTTTATTCAGATTTTGTCCTAGCAGCATAACGGGGATATAATGTATGTTTCAAGAATAGATTAACAATTGTATTATACACACAGTACTTCAGATACCAAAGCAACTGAAAGTAACATTTAGTTTTCACTAAACAGATTTAAGATGCCTATTTTGAAAATTTAATATAATAAAACCCCCTTACAGCCTTATATAACAAATAAAGGTGAAGTCTCAGTTACCAAAACCACTCTAGAACTTGTTTTAGTAAAAATGTCAGACATCAGCAAGTTAAAAGCATTTCTGTACAAGTAATACCTGTTACATCACATTTTTCAGACTATTTCAGTTTTTAATCCCAAACACTAAATGCTTGAAAGTGGTTTTGCTGAAATACAAGTGATCTGCAATGTAATTTCTATCCATTAACTGAAATTTAAAAAAAAAAAAAGCATTACAAATAAAAATATTAATAGACTAAGCAGAAAGAAAATCAAATCAGCACTAAGAATTAGGAAGCAATGACTTTCCAAGTATTGAAAAATAAACGCTATTAAGATTCATTATAAAAACTATTACTCCACAGGATTCTGGACTTTCAATATTGTGCTTGAGCCTAATGGTGTTTTTCTGTGGCTACCTTGCACTGCTACCTGCATTTTGTTCACTACTTGGAACAGGAAAAGCCATTTTCCTGTTTCCTCTATTCCCAAACAAATTCTCAGTTTCAGACTAACGGGTGCTCACATGTGCCTGCACACACGCAGATACTACAGTATCCTAAGGCAGCACATACCTCAGGAAAGCAAGTATTCTAAATTGCAGATAAATTCTAAAATTAGCCCAAGTGGTTATTTAAGAGGATGGGTACCATTTCTAGTAAGAAATGTTGGATGAAAGCATTTTTTGTTGCTATGGCAACCTCCCATCTAGAAATGATGACTCCAGAGTAATTCTAGTCCTGAATCCCTGGCCATTTATCCAACAGATTTCGTCCTCCTTTCCACCATCAAGCATGATCATCCCTGCTTTTCAGCCGTGCTCCAGTCAGTCAGCACACACCAGAAGGCTGTCAAAACAGTTTCTAAGTCATTATTACTTCAATGCCACACAGCTGTACCCCATGACCTCTGCAAGTGGCACTACGGTGCTCCCACAGGAGAACTGGCCTCCAGAACTCACCCTTGGATATAAGGACAATGGAGAAAATAAGTTAAGTCAACTTAAGCCACACAGCTCAGCAATTTCAACCAGATCCCTAAAAAAAAGCCCAGCAAATTTAGACTAACAATTCTGTGTATTCATCTGCTAAAGATTTCAAGGTAACACACTTCTCATGAAAGGTACAGTGCTTGTTAGTTCAGATCAAAGATTCAAGCTCAGCTTCCTCCCCCCAGTAACAAACCAAACTACTTCAGAAGCTGCAACTCCTAACAATAAGTAATGGATATTCTGCTCCATCAGTGAACAATTCAATGTATTTGACACCACAACAGTCAAACTACAGATATGTTTTTATCAATTCTCTTCCTGTGACTAGAATGGGAAATACCTATTCTTCCCCTTGTTCTGGCAAAGGCTCCCTCCTACCCAAACGTTTGTATACTGACACATTCAATTCCAAAGTGCTGATAAACTTCTAAAAATGTGTTCAAACTACTCTGAAAAATGTCAGATTGAGAATGTGTTTCTTCAGATAATGATTAAAATGCAACCCTCAGGTTTTTTCATCAATTTATTTTTAAAAATTAGAGCTTTACATACTTCATTGAACATTAAGACAATCAGTAACAGTGTGATTCCAACTTTTAAATTCTGTTTTTAACAATTGAAAGTATATGGTTTATGTTCACCAATGCCTTTGACTAAGCTTAAAATTAATCCAAGAGAGTGAAAGACAAGGAGGGGAAAAGGTTTCCTGCCAGTCTCAGCAGTCTGAGGATGCCCTTGCATCCCTTGAGTCATCCTGTATCAGGCAAGATATGGTACATTTTCTGTCTCAATATCACTTTTTTGAGCGAAGTTGGATCCTTCACCCCCCCTGACACGCACACAGGTAAGGACAGGTCAGAGCACAATGCTAAGGTTGCAACCAGGGGAAGAAAAGGCCAAGCACATCTAAAGTTACAGCTAATTTTTGTTTTTAAGTTAAACAGATCATCATCAAGCATCCAAAGGTGCAATTTTTACTTTTGGGCAATTAGCTAAGACATAAGTGACCATACTGGGACCTGTAAGGAGGGTCTACCCTGCATCCCACATATGTCAATAGGTCAGAAGACCCTATCCTTCCCTTTCTGACAGTCCCCCAAAAATGGTACTCAAGCTACCTTGACAGACAAGAGCAACCAGAGGAACTCTGTCTGACCTTGCCTTTCCAAACACACTTGCTAATAACTCTATAATGATGCAGCAAGCTTGCATATTGCTTGCTAAGATAAACTGGTCAGAGCAGGGTGAGGATTTGAAGATGGTAAAATCACTTGGATCCCTGTGTCATTAAAAGATTTAAAAGACTGCATGGCTTATTACTGACAACATAAGCACAAGGCAAGAGAGATGGTGTTTCTCCACACAGGTCAGTCCAACACTGATCTGCAGATTTCTTCCCTCTAATGAGTATCACACTGAATTCAAGTTTATATCAGTGTGGTATTACCATGCCACAATGGCAGTAGCAAGCCAAATACCAGCAAAAACCTTGAGAATAAAACTCTGGACTATGAAATTTGGACAGTTGAACCTTGCACTAACTAACACATGATTAAGATTCCCTGTGAAATGCAAGTACACAGAGCAAAAAGCACAGAACACTTCAAAAGAATCATCAGTCTGAATCTGAGAGGGAAAAATGCTTATTTTAATGCAGATTTAATCCCTACCTTCTTTTCCTTTTGGTATAGTAAGTAGCCTCCATGGACTTATTTTTCATTAAGATAAACAGAGGTCTGATCTATAGCACCCAGAAGAGCACGTTTCTTGCCAAGGCAGACTCAGAACGCTATGAAAGCATTCTGGATTACATCTAAAACATACTTACAATTAAACTGAAATACAGTTTACCGAAACTAAACAGAGATTATGGGAAAACATGAAAGGGACATTAACAACTTGATTTTCAGAACTGTATGAGGGCCCAGTATGCAACCAAAATAATTTGGCTAACAGGTTGAGGCCTAATACATAATCAATGTAATTAGGCTGAGAAGCTGAATTTAATTTAATCTCTTAAGAAGAGAAGAGAACTGAAATCAAAGATCAAGGAGTCAAAATGGGTGGAGAGCAGTTAAAGAGCCTTCCATGCAGCATTTTCCCCACTGCAGTAACTTCAAAGTAGTGTGATAATCTCTGAACAGTCCAGGAATCTTGAACAGTGCCGTGGAGCTCTCTTCTTTGCAGACCTGCATTTACTGTTTTGGGAGAGGGAACAAGGACAGATCATATCTGGCATATGGCCCAGCTGCCATCAACCTGGTACATATATCCACAGCATACCTGCAGGAGGTGGGCTGGTGGTGGTAGATCTGCAACTGGGAGGGATCAAGACAAGTTGTTCAAGGCAGACACTACCAGGAGAGCACTATCTGTCAGCTGATTTCAATGCTGTGTTATTACCAGCAGCAGTTCAACATGCCTTCCAAGAGGCTAACATCAGAATAAACCCTAGTTATCAATGGTATTAAAGTTAAGGCCTGACAGAGCTATCCAGGCAGTCTGCAGCACTTCTAGTTCATTCAAGTGTCCAGTCACTGGTAGGGAGTTTGTTATGGAGTGATAAGCCATGATTTTTAGTACCAGTATTTTCAATCTACACTCAGTGCAAACTATACAAAGCCTGATATGGAGTCAGCTGGACACACAAGAAGGAGCACTGATCCATAAACAACACAGTTAAAAACAGCAGGGAAATGACATGCTTGTTGGGTACCATTCTGGATGGCAAATGTTTCTGAGGTTCTTTGATGAAGATTCTTGCTAGTATGCCATTATTGTTCACTAGTTTTACCACCACAAGACTGTCTGGACAGACAGCTTAGTGAGGAGTCTCTGGAGATGCAGCTTATGGTGCTGAAGGCTTTGGCTGGTTTCACACAGATTTTTAGATGTTTATTGTTTTTTGCTTATTGTTTTTCCTCAACAAAATAATCTACCAGAACTAGACCTGGATTGTCTGCTGGAATGATCTTTGCAGCTGACCTTCTAGCAAATATGCTTACTATTGTTAAAAACTGTCTCAGAAGTTGACATACACTGGATAGTCCAGTGGTAGTCTCAGCATAACTTACCATGGTTTTATTATATCAAGAATTGCATCCTAAAGCTTTGAGGATCCATGTTGTTATAATGATAAGCAAAAAGATTAACCTCTCAATAGGGTGATGATAACAAAGTTTATATATTTTAGCACACTGTAATCAGCACTCACTGATTTATGTTGTAGTACTTGTTTAGCAACTGTGATTTTGCATTTACACATAGCAGTGCTACTGCTGGCTATTCCTGATGTCTAACAGAGTCCCATTAGCGTTTTGTCCGAGACAGCGTGGAGTATGTTCAAGTGCAGCAATGATTGGGACATGCCCTATAAGCAGTGAAGGCCACCCAGCCCTTTTCACTGTGGAGGGGTGCCCACAGCAAACTTTACAGTCACAAACCACTTTAAAAGATTGATCTACAACTTGCTGAAACTCTTCTGCCTTTCTTGCTGCTGTTTATTTTTCATAACACAAAGCATTGCTTGTATTTCCTGTTAGCTGCTTATACACAGGGCTCCAATTTTATCTTCTAAAGAATTGTATCATCACAGCTTTGTGTAACAGACTCGACTTGCAACACACCAAACCAATCTGATGTCTCAGCTCAGTGTACTGCATCCTTGACATAAACACACTATAATTTTACATTCAGAATTAAATATCAGTAGCATAAGGCTTGTTTTCCCTTTGCTTCTTGTAAACTTAATTTTATTTTTACTAGTTTACTCCAGGACCAAACCAATATTTGACTCCTTTCAGTCAGAGATCATATCTGCAGACTGAGGTTGCAGAGAACTGGCAAAGATGAGAGGCTCAGGCTGTAAGAGGATTCACTCTGCTTTGTGTTTGCTGAAACACCACCATCAGTGAGCATCTGGTACTTCACACAGACAGCAATGCAACACTTGTTTCCTAATGTATCTTCTATAATAAAACTTCAAAGTACCAAATGGCCTTAGGAAAAAAAAAAATATTGTTACCTGCAACCACTAGTTAACTAATTAATGTGATTTTAACCAGATAATGTCCTACGTATTATTTCACAACCTTCACGTAAGGTTTAAATTACTTTAGTTCTTTATTTTCATTTGTAATTTCTCCCTGATCAGCCTGAGACACCCTTTTACTTTCAAAAACAAAAACAACAAAGAAACCTCAAGCCAACAAAAACTACCTTTGTGCTTCTTTTTATATATATATATACACACATATGCACACACATATATATAAAAGCTCCCACATTTGAAGGAAAACACACACTCACTCTTCTGCTTTAGTCACCAACTGCTATACCCCACTGTAAATGTTAATTATATAAAGCTACTGATAAGCTAAGGCTACTGCATTTGTGGCTTTACCACTGATGTCTATTCTTGTGCTCCCGGATCCATTCATAGAAGCTTCTCACTTCACACACTCATATTGAAATACTTTTTCCCTTTGCCTCCTGCCCACCAATTTGGTATTTCTATTAGATGCTATTTGAGAGAGTTTCAGCCCACGACAAGTAACCAGATCCAGTGGAAGGTGTCCCTGCCCATGGGAGGAGAGCTGGAACTGGATGATCTTTACCGTCCCTTCCAACTCAGACCATTCTGATTCTATGAACAATAACCTTAACCACTTCTACAGAACTGTTTCACCAAATCATTTTATCTTTGGCTCATAATGCTTTTATTTTACATAAAAAGCAAAAGCTTACTTGTCAGTATTTCAGACTGCTAAATTAAGCAGTGATGAGGAAGTATAGAAAAGTCACTATAAAGGTGTAGCAAATTATAGTATTTGGCAGTCATCATTTAGTCCTTTAGAATGTATATTCTGGAAAAGGCCAGGATTTTTTTCCTAGGTTGTTATTTTTAAAATTTTTTTTTCAATGGCCCTGAAAGCCTGTTGTGTGGGAACAACACACAAACAAAAATAACTAAAAGCTCTTATCCCATTTCTAGAATTATTCTGGTTTCAAATGAAATTGGGGGGAGGGAGGGAGGAAATACAAGATATAATTCAACAGTTACCTGTTTTTTCTTACTATTTGTATTCTCTTTGGGGTGACTACATTAATAATTCCGTATTACACAACCATTAATGTACATCTGAGTCCTCTCTAGGGAGTGGTAGGCCTTTACTCTTACAAAAAAACTTACGACAAACAATTTGAAACAAAGGATGAAAAGGATGCTGATATCTATTTTTAAAAGTCACTTTGCTGCTTTTGACTAGAACAGCCTTTGCCTCCACTCAGGAAGGATTCAGAGTGTTTGAAAGCACAATTAGAAAGCAGAGGATAGCAAGTACTAAAACAAACCACACACAGTCCTCACACCTCATGTTACACAAGTAGTTGTCAGCCTTGGGTAAGAAGTAGAAGGGTATAGGATCCTGTTTTCAGAAGCATCTCATTTTAGGTAACAAAATACTTGAATGCAGCAGTGTTTGGTACATTTTAATATTTCCATTAGTTTTAAAAGCATAGTATTAAAATTACATAACAAGCACTGTTAAGGTACCCTCCTCCACTAGTCAGTACTGAGGTGCACTTGCTTTGAACACAGAAGGAAACTCCAGTTCCCAACACCAAAAAGGCAAGATGTCAATAAAAATTGGAAATAGAAAATTACAGGAGTTAAAGACAAACAAAAAGTTGCATAGACGCTTTAAGAGTAACACATAGTGCATCTTTCTAGTCAGCAAATAGCACCTCACTTAGTACTAAGGGTGTATTCACTTGCTACATTTAAGTATTTTTTAATGGTTATATAAATCCATTAAAATAATCTCTCTAGGAAAGAAAATCAGAACTGCAAGTTGTGACTAAAAATTATTTTTCAAATTAATTTTTTCAAGAAGTTGGCACACCAGTTGAAAACCAAACAAACCCACTCCAAAGCCCACAGACTTTATTTCCCATCAGCCATGCAACCGATATAAGAGACAATCCATCCCAAGTTGGTTTTAAATCCCATTTTGCTAATGTTAAAAGTGAAATCCCCAAACTATATACCTAGAAAGCTTCACAAAACAGAAGGTCTAGTGCTATCCATTTATAAATCGTCTGTGATTCAAACTTGAGAGGACTAGTTGTTCAAAATTTCAATTTTATTTCATAATGTGAGTATCTTTTCTTCCAAATGAAAGACCACCAATTTTCAAATCAGCTTTATCGACTGCATGGGACTGACTCATGACAGCACTGGCTATTCTCCCTGTCAGTCCAGCTGGGGCATTCTACTGAACACACACTGAAGAAACAGCCAGAGTTCAGCCAGGATTGGTAAGTGATGATTACGCCAAATACAGCGCAATGATTTATCCACTGAAAACCTGGCGGTTGGGGGATGCTTTATTACAGGCTACCAGCCATTCCTGATCTAGATAGCTATATAACTCGAACTGAGAGTGTGTAGGGAGTACTATGAAAACCCTTAATACACTGTTTTAAGCTATAAATAAATGAATACTTAACTTCAGGCATTAATTAAAAGATATAAATCCTTTGCTAAATGTATCTCTCGGTAAAGGATACCAGCTTTTCTGAAGAACAAGTTCACCTCAAAAAGGCTGAATGCAATGTATTCAAAAATGCCGTGCCACTGAGTTACAGAGAATACCCAACTGGTGGGAGGTTGACACACCTGAAGGGCAGGATGCCATCCAGAGGGATCTGGACAACCTTGACAAGAATCTCATGAGGTTTAGGAAGACCCAGTGCTGCACCTGGGTCGGGGCAACTCCAGTTATCAACTCAGACTGGGGGATGAACAGATCGAGAGCTGCCCTGCCAAGGAGGACTGGGGGGTGCTGATGGGTGAGAGGCTGATGTGAGCTGGCAATGTGTGCTGGCAGCCCAGAAAGACTATCGTATCCTGGGCTGAATCAAAAGCAGTGCAGGTCAAGGGAGAGGATTCTGACCCTCTGCTCTGCTCCGGGGAGACCCCACCTGGAGTGCTGCATCCAACTCTGGAGTCCCCAACACAGGAAGGACATGAACATGTTGGAGTGAGGCCAGAGGAGGCCACCAAAATGATGAGAGGGATGGAGCACCTCTCCTATGAGGAAAGGATGAGAGAATTGTGTTTGTTCAGCCTGGAGAAGCGAAGACTTTGGGGTGACCTAATTGCAGCCTTCCAACACCTGAAGGGAGCCTACAAGAAAGATACACAGAGACTTTTTACAAAAGCATGTAGTGACCAGACAAGGCGGAATGGCTTGAAACTGAGAGTAGGTTTAGATCAAATATCAGGAAGCTCTTGACTGCAAGGGTGGTGAGACACTGGAATGGGTTGTCCAGAGAATTTGTGGATGCCCATCCCTGGCAGTGTTCAAGGCCAGGCTGGATGGGGCTTTGAGCAACCTGGTCCAGCAGAAGGTGTCCCTGCCCATGGCAGGGCCATTGGAACCAGATGATCTTTAAGGTTCCTTCCAACCCAAACCATTCTATGATTCAATGACTGAACAACAGTAATTGAAAAGAGCAAAATGATGGATGCTTTATACAAATGATAATAAATATGTAACTATGACAAGAAACTATTTCCAGAAATTACCTAGGAGTAGTCCTAATATAAAACAACCCAAGAACTTTTGGAAAGGGATTCTCCCCTCTCCAATCCCCAAACCTCAAGCTCCTCTGCTGCGGTCCCTAATGAGCTGCCTAATTAGTACTTACTTGTGCCAAGACTTTGAAGTATAACTTAAAAAATTCTGAAGTAGAAAAATCTAGCCACAAGCTGGACACTGTATAACAGTCTACATGCAACATCTTGAAGATCAGATACATTTGTTTCTCAGGGTAAATAGCACCACAATGAAAAACACAAACAGTAAATATGAGAAAAATAAGCAATAGAATATAGAAAATATTGAGTCAACTTTCTAAATAGCTTGCTGATGATGATCACAGAAATTTGTTAATACAAAAATGCTGAATTTATTGCTTTTGTCTATTTGTTGTTTTCCTTTAAATATTAGGATACTTCTACATATGATCTCTGCTAAGAAACCCATGCAAAACCACTGGCACTGCTTCCCCACTCCTTTTGCAGTTTCTTAAGTAAAGAAACAGTCATAAGTGCTCATGGAATCAGGAATCAGTAAAAGCAGTAGCAAGAACACTGATAGTCTTTCCCCACCATGTGCTAATATAGGAAAGTTGATGATGGAAGACTGAATAGCCACCTCTCAAAGTTCTTCAGAAAGATGAAAATCCTTACTTCTGATGAAGTATTTTGAAGATGCCTTATTAAAGAGAGATTTCTGTAATTTTTTGGTAATTCTATTATCAAAAAAATATTACTACTATGTTGAATAGCTTAAGAAATTAACTTTTAAATAAAAAGAGCTTCAAAAAGCAGGGAAGAAAAACTTTTGAAAACAAAGCCTGACAAAATTGCTGCACTGGAAGTTATTAACAATGTTTTTAGTATATCTGCTGAAAAGTGATGGCTGTGAGACAGTGGCAGGACAGAATTTTTCTAAAATTGGTTTCAATAGCGATTACAGTCCAACATGAGCAACACATGCTGTCGATAAATCAAGCTATTTCTTGCAAAGCGAGAAAAAAAGGCCAATGCAGTTTGTATTTTATTACATTTTGATTTGTCTGTATTATAAAAACCACAACAAAATACCTTTAAAGTAGAAAGAAGTAACCAGAGCAGCACATGGAAACAATGAGAATACACAAACACACATATGCTCCTCAAAACCACATTAGCCTTCCGTTTGCTGCTCTGCATGGCAGAAGAACGAGTTACAATTTCTGTTCTCGTTTGTTGAAAGTTACCCAGCCGGTACTGTCTTAAACAACAAAAATACTCTTTCCCTTCCACAGACTACTCAGAAGCTAAATAATTACAATTTTAAATTTAGAAGTTTCACGCCTTCTAAAGCCAGTCCAGCCAGACCTAGAAGATGCCATCACTCCCAGTCACCAACTGTTGTCCGGTATGAAAGGTTACCAGCTACTTCTGGCCCTTCCATCCCCCAGGTGACTCTCAGCAGTGAATTAGTTATCCAAGTGCTCCTGGACCATTTCAGTGACTGGTGAAAAGTGCAAGATTTAGCACACACCTTCCCACAGAACTAAGAGTAAATAGGGTTCAAATTTTAACTTCCTTCCCCTGTGGCAGTATTTGAAAGCCACTGCTAAAGTACTGCCTTTGAATTATTATAAGTGTTAGGTTTTGCTAGAGATAGAAAAGGGTGATGTTTCTCAATCATTAACTATTACCAAGCTGCCTCTTTCTAAAGAAATTAGACAGTCAATAAGTTACTCCTGCCTTAACTCAAAAGTAGATCTCCACACTCCTGTGACAAAACAGAACTCTACACCAAAGCTTATCAACGAGGCAAGTGCATTTCTGGTGCTTCTGTCACAAAAAGAACAGAAGATGGAAACAGAGAAGGACAATCTAAGTAACAGAGGTCCTCCTATCTAGGGGATATGAAGCAGGGTTTGGAGGGGGGGAGAAAATATCTAAATATAACAATATAAAAAAAAGTCAATTACATCATTAATAACACGAAACCAATTTTTACACAATACCCAGTTAAGCAACCTTCTAAGCCACATACTGGTTTAAAGAAAAGTATACCAGAATAGAAAACCACACATTTACTGCTTCTGAATCTCTCCCCTTGAGCGTCAGCTGCTGTCCACACAGCAAATAAGAAGAGAGGTCCATGTTGCTTCACATGTTGCAAGGCTTTTTCAGTATTACATCAAGTAACCAAGGCACAGCCAACGCAAGAACCCTCAGTTTAAGACATTTTCACCTTCTTTCAGCATGAGCATTCTGACCTGGCATACCAGGAATCATTTCAATCCCTTTTCAAACTTGCTCTACAGCTTCAATCAACTGAAATCTCATTTCCCCAACTGCAAGACAGGAAAAACACGTGTTCATTTTTGTAAATATTAAGATCTGTTGTACTTTTTTATCTATAGAAGTTCAAGGCATCATGAATTTCGTTAAGTGCTATAAAAGCGTCTATAAATAAAGTATTTGTGGGATGCTGCTGCTTGTGTTGTCCCTGTTCTTTGAATAGCAGACGGTTTCTAGTCTTTACAATCTGCCATTTGCATTAAATTCATTTGCATCAAATGCATATGCATCAAATGCATTTTGAGAAACAAAAAGATGAAACGAATCAGCATAATTCCAAACCTACTCATAGTCTAGAAGAGGATTTCTAAAAAACCACGTTAAAACATATGTGCAAGGAAACATGAAGAAAACCTTCCTTAAAGAAAAAAAGAAACCTAAAAACGTATTAGAGTGTGCTCCAGATTATGTCTATATTTACTAATCTTCACTATGTTAACAAATAGCCTCCTTTCAGCTCATATAAGCTCCAGCTAACATACATCATGATTACAGCCAGCCACGTTAGAATGCAAAGTCTACATTACTATTTGTGTGCAATTACTCTATTAATTAAGTTAATGAGTCAAGCACTGAGGTGTTCAAAATTATATGGAGACTAATGCCTATTGGGAATTACAAACATACGACATGTGCCAGTCACATTCCCAGCTCCTTTCCCATTCTGCCCCTATTCACATATGATTAAGTATCACAGAAAAATAAACTGTACTGGTCACTCGGAATTCTACCCAGAAGGACAAAAGAAACAGTGCATGAACACGGAAACATATTCTCCTATTGAGACTCAACTCTCACAAATTTTAAGTTTAAAAAATAAAAATCCAGATCTGCAAACACAGAAAGAAATGTCAAACAAACCCACATATACACTTTCAGCTAACATTTAAAGTTCTTGGCTTATTAACCATGGGAGCTTTATACTGTATCCTGGAGTACCAAGAAGGAATAAAAAAAAAAAAAAAAAAAAATCAGTCTTGGTCTAGCAACTTCTCATTCAGAAGCTCAAGAAAATAAGTACTCAACAAATGTCCAGCAAAGATGCTGATAATGATGATCCTTACAAGTGCACAGGAATTAAAATTATGGCCAAGAAGTGATGCTCTTTTTAATATCACAGCAATATACTGTAAAGGCAGAACATACGACAATAAAGTACACCTATTTACACCATTATAAACATCTACATTGATATATTTCCCATTTCATTCTATGAGCTTCCCTAGTAGGTAAGATCCTTTCTGATACTGAGGTTCCCTCCATCAAAACTCAATCACTCTTACCAAAATTTGCCAAAATACTTTTACTTGTAGTTTACAAGTTTAATGACCTTATTAATTTATGACAGTAGCATGAATCTTTCTGCTCAACACACAAATGAGAACTCATTGAAGTGCATCAGAAAGCATATTATAAATATTCCCACCCACCTATCCTTAACAGTCATTTCTGAGCAGGAAAAACAGTAAAGCTGGATAAGTATTTTGTTCTCAAACATTATCTGTAAGCATCAAGACATGTAGTTTAGAGGCTGAAATATGTAAGCTTTTCAGTACAACATTTTACATTCATGCTAGTATGAACATTTTAAAGAAAATTTCAAGAAATCCACCTGAACATGGGATTGTAAGTGCAGCAGAACTACTAATTCTGAGTTTCTGGATTAATGTGGGAAAGGGAGTGAATAATGATTTAATCGACCCCTTTCAAGTTGCTGTGCCTTGCTGGTGGGCAAAACAGAGAGCAATGCAGAAGGAAAAAAATCAGCATCTACAACAAAATAATCAGTCAAAAATGGAACACTCCATCGTATACTTATAAAAAGAAACCACACAACAAAACAGCTGGCAGCCTTTGATTAAGCCAAAGGTCTCCTGACAATATAACAGGCTACTGACACTTAACTGACATGCCAACATCGACAGTTTGAGAGAAGGGACCTCTGGGAATTACAGAGAATGATAAAAACTACAGTGAGCAACTGGAAGACAAGCCCAAACCCTCACAATAACACTAGAAAATAAGACAGATGCACATCTCATGACCAAAAAAAGAAACAGACATTAAAGGAAAAAAAAAGGAAAACAGCATTAAAGATTGTAGCAAACAAATATTTATTTACTCTAAATAAAATCGACTTCCTTAAAAGCTTCTTCTCTTATCTTGTCAAATACCAGGGCAGTTGTTCACAGTCATTTTCCCTCAAAACCACCTATCATGTCAAAATTATAACGATCTAGAAAAACTTAAAGCACTCTTTAAAAGTCATGACAAGCTAGTGTGAAAAAACCCTATATATTTTAATAATATTTACCTCATGGTCTTGGTTATCTTGTCCATCTTTGCCACTTTTTCCACTCTTGACTGATTTTGTAGGTTCCTTAAAAAAAAATAAAAGTTTGCAGTCTCAGTTTTTCTAAAAAGGAGATCTAGACAGATTTTCAAGTCAAGAAATCAGGTTTTTTTAGACACTCACTAAAAGTAATAAAACTGACAGAAAGAAAATGATACTGTTTTATTGAAAGACCTTAATACTGAACTATCAGTCTCTACAAAGCTGCCTTAAACTTTTTTTTTTCGGTAGAAAGGCTTTGGAATGTTATTTATGCCTCAAAATTCACCTGCAAAGACAAGCTTTCCATAGGTGAGCAGGCAAAGACAAAGAATGCAAGTGATCTGAACCATGTCTGTGAACTTGCTCTCTTCAGTTTACAGCTCCAGAAATATTTATATTTAGTTTAGCTTTGAAACCAATATGAGTATAGTACACATTTTACACTTCATTATTTTGTCTGTTCTAGGAACTAGAAAGTCTCGTATTAGAAGTAGGCCCACAACTCACTTTTCTCTCTCACAGCATTCTACGTAACTCGCACCCTTCACCCTCAGCATACTTTTGACATTTGTTACTCTCAGAAAAGTGAAGGAAAGTTTCAATGTTTTTAACGTCAGAGGTGCCATGAATACCGGGAAAAAAAATAAAGCGAACAAACCCCCACAAACCGCAACACCAAACTTCCCTACATCTAATTTTAAAGCGATGTTGACAAACTAAAAGACAAACAGGATCCACCAAACAGGAGCGGTCGAGAGGGCCGGCAGCTGGATGAGGCAGGCAGCACACTTCGCTGTCTCTGACTTCCACTCACACGGCTAATTGCCTCTCACACAAAACAGAGCGCGATCCAGCTAACTTCCTGCTGGATTTACAAGTTTTCTGCCATCATTACTCGCGCAAGCCCCTTTCGTGGCCGCCAGACAAATCCCTCCGGGGAGCGCCGGCGGAGCCTGAGGCGAAGAGGGGCCAAAGATCCTCTCCTATTGTCAGGAAAAGGAGCTGAAAGACTCCCGAGAGGCGATTAGCGCTCCTGGGATACTTATGGAGATCTCCCAAGCACAACTCCCACCGCAGCCTGAGCTACGCAGCAGCCAAACTTCCCGCGATGGGCGCGGGCGAGCAGCCGTGGGGAAAGACCCCGCACGCAGCCCTGCCTGGAAAACACCCCTTCCCGCTCCCCAACACCCCCGGGCCGCCCAGCGAGACCTCCTCTCCCCGCTCAGCCTCCGCCAGCCGCGGCTGAGCAGGACACGTTTCCCATCCCCTCCCTCCCGCACTCCCCCGCACGCCGAACCCGCGGCCGCCCCCACCGAGGCGACACCGGGACCCCGCACCGGCACCCCCGGCCTAGGCCCCGCCGGGAGCTGCCCCTTCCCCAGCGCCCGGCTCCGGGAGGAAGGCGGGGGCCGGCGCACAGCTGTGAAGGCGGAGGGTATCCCTCGCCCGGCTCTGCCCCGCACCGGGGAGCGGGCGCCGCGCTCCGCTCGCCGCTGCCGCCCCCCGCCCCAGGCCCCTCCTCCTCCTCCTCCCCGCGGGGCCTGCGCCCCACTGCCTCCCGGCGGGGCTCACCCCCTTCCCCCCCTTCCCCCCCCTCCTCCCCGCCGCG
>JAYRBT010000177.1:53211764-53234736 GCA_036023395.1 Myiotriccus ornatus | reverse complement strand
GCCCGCCCCGCGCTGCCGCTGCCGCTCCCCCGCTCCGCGGCGGCCTCGCGCCCCCCTTCCTCCCCCGCCCGCGGGGACCGGCCGCGCCCGCCCATTGGCTGCGCGCATCACGTGGGCCGCGCCTCGCGCCGCGTCACCCGAGCGGGCGGGGCAGAGGGCGCCCCCCCCCCGCACCTCGGCGGGTCCGGGGCGCTCCCGGCGGGATCGGGGCGATCCCGGCGTGTCTTTCCGGGCTCCGGCCACGCCTCGGGGCGGCCCCGCGGGCTGAGCGGGGACAGCGGGGCGGGCTGAGGTGTCCTCAGCGCCCCGAGCCTCCGGCAGGCTCTTCCTCAGCCCGTGGGGAGCGGGGGATCGCTGCTCCCCCCCCTCCGCCCTGAGCCGCTCTGGGTAGTGAGGGACTCCGAGTGCCTGTCACTGGAGAGCGGAAATGTTAAGGAAAAAAACCCGAAAACCCCCTGACATAGGGCATACCCGACGCACGCTGGTCCCCTGGTAGGAACCCAGTGTGCCCATCATCAGTTTGAGGACTTCAGAGCACGCTTGCCCTGTGCGGTGCATGAGGAGAAGGTGAGCTCTGCGAAGTTGCAGCCTGGTTTCCTAACAGTATCTTTATCCCTTGTTAGCTTTTAAAAGCGGGGGTGTGTGTGTTTTCACGGTGCCCGCCTATACCAGCGGTAATTTTTTTAAATTATCAGTGAACAAATCGCTTTTTAATCTCTCAAAGGCAGAATGCAAAAAAAAAAAAAAAAAAAAATCAGAACAATCTTGGACAAAAGAAATGTGTAGATACTTCACCTGGAAAATCTACAAATTGTATTTCTCACACTGCCAGATCAAGCCCCCAATTACTGTTAGCTGAGGAAAAAGTGCAGGGGACATTATTACTCATAATAATGTCAGACCATAAAGCATTAAAATTTAGGTTGGACATACTTGTTAAATTCTAATTGAGCTGCACTGCTAAAGGACAGAAAATTACAGCTTAATAAATATAGCATAAAAGTGAGGTTTATCTCCTTCCTTACCCAACCTGTAAGTATCAAAGCCAGTATGAGCAAACAGCTATGCTCTCTTTTTTGGGAACTGGGATTTCTAATAACCTGTGTGTTGTGTCTGATGGGATGATATCTAACATCAGCTTGTATCCATTATATTCGAACACTGCTTTTGCTGTGGCAAAAAGGACAAAGAAACTTTCCCTTTTCCAGGCACTGAAAAGAAGTCTACTCACTATGGAGAGCTGCTTCCTCTTACTTCAGTCCCCTTCCTTTTTTAAGTGCTGGAAAACAAATCATGGCTACCTCTTATCCTTTCCTTAATCTTCTCTGGTTTGAGGGTGTACAAATGCAGTGCAGTTATCACTATTCTGTCTCTGTTAATAGCCAGTCATGAATGAGTTATTACTAATAAATGAGATTTCTGACTGACATAATAAATGACTTTTGGACATACTAAGCGACAGTAAAGGAAAGAAATCTACCTCCATATGTAGTCTGAAGTTTGATCAGTGTGTGAAAGGGTTTGTACAGCTAAGTATAAACACAAGAGCTTCCAGTTCTTTGTTAGGTTTCAGTTTTGTAGAAGCTTAAACTACTCTTAATTCCCAGCTGTTGAGCTCCTATCTCTTTCCTCTGCACTGATGCTGGTACTGTGCAGCTCCTTAAACCTGTTCACAGAATTGATCGGGTTGAAAACTGTCCTCCCAAAGCAGTGTGTCAGTTTGGTTTTGGTTTGGTTTGTTTTTTGCTTTTCTTTTTCCCTTTTTTTTTTGCCTTGAACTGGCACACCACCACCTGCTTCTGTAAACACTAGCACTGGCTGAAGGAAGGGGGTGGAAATATGTGGCGGGGGCGGGATGTGACCTCAACAGCCTAGATTTAGATCAGTTTAAGCAGCTTAATGAGTTTCTCATTGGCTCTTGGCCTCCTTTGTGCTTGCTGGTGCTCATAGTTTTTCCAAATAATGGAAAAACTCTGTCAGTATCGATGTTACCCAAGTGCTTCTGAATAGCAGCAGCTAAAATTGTCTGTCCTTATTTTGCAGTTAGCTGAGAAGCCTTGAATCAATACGTTGGACTGAATACAGGTTCAAAAGATGGTGCTGACTCAGTTAACATTTAGGAGGTTTTCTTTGTGACCACAGATGTAGAAACCCTTGTGAAAACTTGACTCCCCCTCACTGCACTTGCTGCAGAGTCTAATTCACCAGTAACAGAAAGCAATTGTGTTTTTCAAGGCCTGCTGTATTAGATGAAATAGTCGGTGGGTGGAGGAGGTTTACAAGAAAAATAGTTCCATCTGTATGCTCCAGTGTCTTCATAAAACATGAGAATAAGACAAACGACTTACACAATGAAATCTTATTTTTACTACAATGGTACGTCACTGTGGGCCTAATTATTCTGCTACAGAGTAGGATTAACTATGTAAATAAAGTGATGTAATATGAGTGTGAATATGACTATATTAATATTTGCATTAGCTTCTGAACGTTTCATGCAAACTAGGTGTTTTCAAAAATGAGAACAGATGCAGACCTATCTCTGTAACTAAAATGTCAAAACCTAATGCATGTAGTATAGTTTCCAGTTTGCCTTTTTTGCTGTACTGATTAAATTGTCTAAACTTGCAGAAGTTAAATCACCAAATAATGTCAAGTATTGTGTAAAACACCTGGATAATATTTAATAGCTTAAAACTGGGCCAAGTGTCCAGGGTGCCAATGAAAGGGGAATATTTACAGTTAGTCCTTTCCAGCAGTATTGGATATTCTTTTTTGTGCTTTTTCGTTTATTTTTGTTGTCATGCTCTGGCCTGAGTTTACTGAACAGATCACTGTCGCTGTGATGGATGACATCTTCCATCCCCAGCTGTATGACTTTACTGCTTCCCATGCACTGTCTCTGGTTTAATTGGGTGTTATGCCAGTTCAGCTTGTTAAAATGGCAGAAAACTAACTGAGCAGTGAGACAGGAGACAATGAGACCTTTTGCTGGGAAGCTGTTAATTTGGCTCAACTGAAACTATGCAACCGCGCTTGTGGACAAGGTTTGAGAAGCCAATGAACTGTCATCATTATACATAGTAGTCAAACATTGTCAGGCTGTTTCTCCAAACATCTCTTCATTGACTGAAGCAGATCTCTTGCTTTCTGGAGCTCTGTGTCAGATGTAAAGAGAGAATTGAAAACGGAAGCACCGCTGCCAGTAAGGAGGCTGGAATAGATGGGTTGAAATTTAAACAAATTTTTTTCATGCTTGTGCAGGCCAAACTACTACTTAAGGTAACTTTCCTGTCAGAGGCAAATGAAGCTACCAGATTATGTCTGAAGGAACTAACTGAGAGAATAAGCTACTTCATCAGCACCTGCAATAGACTCTGCTTCCGTGCAGCCTTGCATCAAAAGCTGCAAAACCAGTATGTTCAACTTCCAAAAAAAGCTTAAACATCTTTCAGGAACTTTCTCCACTAGGCTGGGTTCATTCTGCTTACCCTGAATTACATTAAATAATTACATTAAATAATTCTTGTGCTGTTCTCAGTCTAAATTGTAAGGCTCTAATTCTCAACTCTTTTAAAATCCATTAGTGTTGGATATCCTGCTGTCACAATCTGCAGTGTTGTAAAGGTTGCAAAACAATTTAGTCAAAGCTGTATAAAAGTCAGACTCTTTTGAGGTAATGAGTAATGGGTCGAATTCGGAGCTTCATGCATGTAAACAGCATGATATTTTAGCTCTGTGTGTGACCACATGGTTACAAATGGCAATTATTGGCATCACAACACAGAATTAGAGAGACACATTCAGAACCATAATTAATTGTATGTATGTGTAGTAGTTTGTAAAATTTGGACTGGTAAAAAAATTTTAAAAATGCTTATGGATGTTTAATTATGCTATCTAAATCTTAGCTTTAAGAATTTTCAGTGACCATGGAATTATTACATTGAAATACAGATTTGTTTGAGTTTTGTCTGCTCTTAATCTGTTTCACTCTCTTCCTTGCCTCTTTAAGTTTAAAAAAATTGATAAGATTTCATTTGAATGTAGTGAACAATATTATCAATTATTTAGGCAATGATAGCATTATAGAAAAGGTTTGCTAGGAGATTTTTTACTTTAAAAAGAAAAAAATCATGACTCTCTTTCCTTCGGATGAGTAGTGAAACTCATGTTACACACCCTTTTCAGTAAGCTCTCAGAGGCTTTCTGGCAAAACCAGAAGTCATCTTGCTTATCTTCTATTGGGGAGCAGCAAGAGCTATCCCATGGGAGAGAAAGAGCTTGGAAAAGGACATGGCTACAGCAAAGACAAGGTCCTCTCTGTCCAGGGTACCATCCCAGTGGGGTCAGCATGGTGATAGTCACCAGTCTGAGACAAGGCAAGGTAAAAAGTCAGCAGTCCATCCAAGAAATCCACTAAGGAAAAACAGGAGACCAAAATGGAGACGAGACATCCTATAACGCAGATCTGAGCTTCAAGGAGACAAGCCCAGAGAGCGGACTATTATAACATAGGTTTAAGGTTCATCCAGGAGACCAGGGCCAGAGAGAATGGTGTACCTGCAATGTACACCTGAGGTCCCCTTAGGAAAGCCAGTCAGTAAGTCATGCTGGAAAGAGACAGGGCTGGATAGAGACACAGCTCTGGCAAAGTGGGCCAAGTTTAGGTGCACAGGCCAGAGCTTAAATAGAGCTCCTGGCCCACTTGGAAATGCTGCCACATATGGCTGGTAACTGGCCTGCTATTATATGCCAGTAACCCTTGTCCATATTAATTAACACGTGGATTCTGGATTTCTGTTTGGGCCAAGTTAATTTTAAAATGAATGTGAAAAAACATAAATAATGAGGATTGAAAACTCATGCAGAATGTTACTAAGGCATTGTGCTGGTTTTAGCTGGGATAGAGTTACATTTCTTAACAGTAGCTTCTAAGGGGCTAGCTATGCTTTGGATTTGGGATGAAAACTCTGTTCATAACATAAGAATGGTTTTGTTGTGGCTGAGCAGTGATTACACAACCTCAAGGCCTTTTCTGTTCCTCAGACTGTCTCACCAATGAAGAGGCTGGGGGTGCACAAGAGGCTGAGAGGGGACACAGCTGGGACAGCTGACCCCTGCTGACCCAAGCGATATTCCATATTATACGTAATCTTGCTCAGCAGTAAAGCTGGATGGAGGGATGGGGAAGTTGGCTGGGGCTGCCATTGCCTGGGGTCTGGCTGGGCATCATTTGGCTGGTGATGAGCAATTGTTTGGGTTTTTTTTGCATGTTTCTGTTTTATTCTCTCTCTTCTTTTTTTAATTATTGAAGAGTCTTTTTCTCAACCTATGAATTTTTGTACTTTTACCCTTCTGATTCTCACCCCCATCCCACTGGGGATAAGTGAGTGAGTGGCTGTGTGGTGCTTAGCTGCCTACTGGGGTTAAAGTACATGGCAGGCATCACTACTGAGATTCAGTAATATCCTGGACAAATAATATATAACAAAAATATCTAATATTATCTAATGACAGTTAAAACATTTTTATCTGCTTGTGGCCACAGTTTGCACGGTGGTTATTAAGTATTAAAATGACCTACATGTGGGAATTCGGATGATGATCAAAGTAAAAGACAGGCTATTAAGCCGGATGAACCATTTGTCTTATCCAGAAAGCCAGTTCCTATGAGAAGTGCCTGCATTTGTGTGCTGGTACCCAAATTCCATAGAGATGCAAATTACAAAAATAGTAACATTAAAATACTTTGTACAAATCTCTTGGTGTTCTTCTGTTTCAGTGAAGCAAATAAAAGGATCATAAAAGCAAGACTTTGCTGCGTGTCATGGGGTTGAATCTTTCCATGAGAATAAACTCAGAGAGGTGCTACTCTGTTGGTAACATGTATGAATTGGGATGTCTGCTGTCACATTTTCATTATTTGTTTGGGTTTACTTTTTGCATTTGTTATGAGTTAAGAGATGCTTGAAAATATGATATAATAATCCGTTTAACATTTATTGTCCATGCCTAGCATTTAGAGGGTAGAAAGGACATGTTTATTTTTGACAGTTCTTTTCTTTTTCATATCCAAATTGAGTATTTTTATGGTGTATTTTGGTGCAATTTTTAGCAGTCTTTGTTCATTCTGGGTTTTTGCTGCATTAAGTACAATGTTCCCATACATGTACTAGGATTCCTTCTTCCCACATGATATCAAAAGGAAGATTAATTTTGTATCAGATGAGTGAGACTAGTAACATAAAGGTGACTGCAGCTAAGACTCCTACATTTTCGTTTTTATCATACTTAAATTGGTATTTATAGAATGAACTAAGAGATCCAATTAATTGTACCTCCTGTTGATGCCGTGCAAGATTTTCTCTTTCAACACTTCATACTTTTTTTCTGCCTTTTTTAGGATTTGTCATAGCTAATATAGCTGTATATTTTTATCTCAGTGTGGGAACAGTTGAAAGACACACTCAGAAGGCCCACTCAGGACTTAACCCTGCAAGTACCACGAGTTTGTGGACACATGGGGGGCTCCTTCTATGTATGCTCAGAAGTGTCCATCTTCTCAACTGATGAATACTCTGCATTTCTGATTTTCAGGAGCAATCCGTGCTTCCTTGTCAGAACGCGAGGAGCAGCTGCCATCAACAGAGCTTTTGGCTTGCTCCCCCTAGGGCAGGCTGCCTGCTGCTACACCGTGCAGGTTTTGCAGGGATCTTGTAGGCTTCTGCAGGCCTTTCCACAGCCTTTCTGCATGCACACCACAAATATCACTCCTCTGCTGCACTCTCATCATGTGATCAGGCCATTTCTTACTGTGTACTTTAAGACGAGTGAAGCTTGTTTTTGAATATTGTTGCCTGGGACTGCACTGAAACCCCTCAGCATCAAGCCGTGCTACCACATCTGTTTAGGTAGTCAGGGTCCCCTATTCAAAAGCTGTGATTAGAGTCCTCTGCCACACCAACTCCCTTTTGGCACTTTAAAGTCTGTGTTTTCATATGAGAACAATTTTGAAAGGTTCTTTAATAACAAATCCCTGTTTTGTTTGTCCAAGATAAAAGGGGAAGTGCTTGCGGCACACCACTTATCTGCTACTGTAACATGTTGTCAGAGAGACGTGTTATGGGGTCATGCCAGGCAAAAGGCTTGCAAGGATGATGTTC
The DNA here is from genome assembly GCA_036023395.1 of Myiotriccus ornatus. Classification (NCBI taxonomy): domain Eukaryota; kingdom Metazoa; phylum Chordata; class Aves; order Passeriformes; family Tyrannidae; genus Myiotriccus; species Myiotriccus ornatus. Next base: position 53,227,570 of record JAYRBT010000177.1, on the reverse strand, counting down.
AAGGATTGGATAAAGTGCAGAGAGACTTTGTACTCAAACCATTTCCTAGAGCTGTCTAGCTACTGAATGGCTTCTAGATTTTGCCTAAGAGAACACCTTGTTATTTTGCTTCAGAGGGTATTCCAGGAATAATCAAGCATGTGCACAGAGTGAATGCTAATAAAGAGAACTTTGGAACCAAACAGGCAATGATGCAACCTGATAGTACAGGTGTAGTCTCCTTATGTGCTGTGTTGAAAGCCTTGGTCTGTAATTCAGCTGTAGATTCTACTGAATGGCAAAATTCCTGAGTCACAGAATCACAGAACGGGCCAGGCTGGAAGGGATCACAGTGGGTCACCTGGTCCAACCTCCCTGCTCGTACATGGTCATCCCAGAGCACATGGCACAGGATTGCATCCAGATGGTTCTTGGATATTTCCAGTGAAGGAGACTCCACACCCTCTCTGTCAATCTGTTCCAGTGCTCAGTCACTGCACAGTAGAGATTCTTCCTCATGTTCAGGTGGAACTTCCTGTGCATCAGTTTCTGCCCGTTGCCTCTTGGCCGGTTGTCCTATCACTGAAAAGAGCCCAGCTCCATCCTCCTGACACCTTCCCTTCCAATACTTGGACATATTGATGAAGTGCCCTCTCATTTGCGTCTTCTTAACACCGAACAGGCCCAGCTCCCTCAGCCTTCCCTTGTGAGAGACATGCTCCAGTCCCTAAATCGTATTTCTAGCTTTCTGCTGGACTCACTCCAGGAGCTCCACGTCCCTGTTGCACTGAGGAGTTCATCATTCTAAATTCAGTGTTTCACTATCAGAGTTATAAGAATTTGTCCACTTTGGCAAACCAGAATATTTTTGCTTAGTCACATTTAGAAGGTGTCAGCTCCATTTTAAACCAAAGGTTTAAAAAAATCAGATACTCTGAAAGTATTTAGATGGAGCAATTAAACACTGGCAAAGTTTATAAGCATTTCAAACTAGAACCTTACAAAAGGAGGTGTTAGGCCAACGGAACTGCAGATTTCTCTTCCATCTGTATTTATATCATGGTGTGTTCTGTCTGTCTGGTATGCCTGTACAGATTTTGCCCTAGACTTAAATTTGTTTGCATCTTGTGTTCAGTATTTATTTTAGAAATTTTGCATAGGTGTGAGTTGTGTTTACATTTTATCATCATTTCTTAGGTATGCTAGAATGTCTTTTGAACACCAGGCAGGTGAATAAAAATACTGACAGAAAATAGTATGTGTGGACATTTACTAAGATGTGAAAAAACAAGGCCTTTGACACAGATTTGTTGCCTGCATGCATTCCATAGAAGCATAACACATAATCTTTTATACATGATGCATTCCCTTCACAGAGGTTCATGGGTGTTTTAACTTTATGCTCTTTTGTGGCTATCTGCAGTTTTTTGCTGTCTGTGAAAATGGCATCTATTGATGTCAGCAGAGCTGATTAATCACAACTGTGGTTACAGAGTTTAATTTCACAAACCAGCTCCTGTCTCCAGCATGCTGTATGTATCTGCTCGTTTTTATTGCAATCCTACGTGTTTCTTTTCAACTTTATCAGAAGAATCACAGTTCATATATTTGTTGGCTGTTTAGAGAAGAGTCCCTATACATGTGACATTGATTCAAAAATAAATTGTGAGAGCTGTTTTTCCCTTCCTTTCACTGGGGCTACCAAGGTAGTTCTATGGGCAGCCTATTGTCTATATTGTGTTTTCTAATTTATAGACTAAATGCCCAGATTTCTTTATGGACTCCTTTATTTTTGTTTCAGAGAAAGAATCAGCAGTCATTTGAAAGTTACCTGCTTTTCAAAATAAATTGAAATAAAAAATCCCTGTTATTAGTGTATGAAAAAAGCAGATTGGTAAGTGCCTGTTCATAATTCCCATAGTACTTTACCTTTAAATCTTCTTTCTGATATGTAAAGAGGATAATGATAGTAAGGTAAACAAAATGTGGACAGAAAGAAGATAAGGTATGTAAGATACATAAAGAAAGGTTTATTTACATACATTTATATAGAAATGCTACTCATCACCCCAAGTTAATTAGTTTTTCTCTGACTGTAGTAAGTTGGATTTGAATTTTAGTTCTGCTAAATATGTGGAACCAACCAGAGGTTTTAATTCAAGGCTGAAGTATTATAGCACTGTATATGAAATACTAGTAAGGAAATGTCTTTTTCACAGTAAAATCTGGTTTTGCTATGTACTTCCCAAACAATATGCTTCATATAGCATTATTCAATGAAATGCTGAATTAGCTAAGTTGTGGGCTTGAAGCCAGAGTGAGAGGAGAATGATCAAAAGTTGAGCAATTAAAAAGTAAAATTGGCTAGGTATACATTACTTAAGAGATGGAAAGGCTTGCTATCACTCAGATGAGTGTGTTCAAGCTTTGACTGTGCATTTCCAGACTGCTCAGCTATGTATAGGTCAGTGTAATTTGACCTGAAGAGATGAAGTTCATCACTTGACGCTGACCCTTGCATTCCTGTGCATGCTGTTCACTGTATCCAGCTGGCCCAACAGGCTCTTGTAGGCCTGAGTGAACCTTGAATACACATGGTACAGCAGATATATTCAGGAGCCTCTTAGTCAACTTTTGATTGTTCTGTAAACATTACAGAGAGATGGTAAGTTCAGATGCTTTGTGTTTAAAAGATCTTTTTATGATCTAACTTTAATTACTACTGGTTAACACTGATGGCTAATAAAGATGTCTTAGAAAAGCCTGAGGGAACACTCTGTGAGCTCAGCAAAGGACTGGGGATTGAATCGTCTGGATTCTATTCTTAATGTGACCATTGATTTGCAGTGTGATTTTGGCAAGTTGATCTCTGTGTTTCTGTTTTTATTTCACATCTTTTATCTCTCTTGTCTGTCTTTACTGCAATTTGTCTCTACAGTGCATAGAATAAGGGAGAAAGCAATCTGGACTAGTAACTGTCATAACAAGTAACCTTAAATACAAACAGAGTTTCAATCATTCTATTGAAGTATGATTGTAATGGATTTGTGTAGTTATACAGAGATCCAGATTTAAGTTATATGTTCAGCCATCTTTAACCTAAAGGATTTAATCCTATCAGAGAGCTGTCTTCATGGTCTGCACTGAGCTGAGAGAAGATAAAACTTGAAGATAATGTCCATGGAAGTCAAGGAGGTAACACAGTTGTATCTTTAACAATTTTGACTCAACATATGACCTACTGCTAGATGTCTGCAGCACTTTTACATGTAAATTCTCTTTCATGCCTGATACATTTTCAAAAATATTCTTGTTAATAAAGCTTTCATATGATACTGACTTTATGTTTGAAATTGGCTTATTAGTTATGTCTGAGATGGCTATTGCTAGGCTTACTCCAAATATACCCTGCTGGAAATTTTCCTTCCATGAGGGGAGTTCTTCTGCATTATGACTTGTTTTGCTATCAGGGTCCAGGTGATGTAGGCAGCTGTTGGGTCTGATTTGAAATACTCCTAGTTTTGATTGGATTCAGTGAAAACATGAGTGTGGTTGGTGTGTTGGGTAAACATGAAAAAAACCTACAATAAATTCAAAGCTCATGGTAAGTTTTGTTGAGAAAAGCAGCTGCCAGGCTTCCTGCTAAAGGGAGTTACAATCAGTTGATTTTTATCAATTTACTAATTCTTTTTGGACAATACAGATGTTTTGCAAGCATGCTGTATGTTTATATCCATAGTAAAAATTCTTGTGCCTTGTGCATGTAAAAGAAGAATACATCATGTCCTTCATACCAAGCTTTATGAAAACACTCGTCTGTCTCATTACACTAACTTTTTTTTTCCATTCATCTCAGGTTGATTTTCTTCTATTTATATTGTTGGTTGTTTATGTGTTTAAAAGTTAATTTAGTCTTTGAAAAAACACCTGATGGACACTAATGGAAAGTGACCACTGAGTCCATTGTCCCACTTGCACCCGGGTTTCAAATTTGTTTTGAAGGGCTGAACCTTTAGACCTAAAAGGATAATCCAGTCTCCTGGCCTACTCAGCCCTGAGTTTGAAAACAACATGCCAGCTTTGTTAACCAGATTGCACAAGAAAAGCTAGACTGAAACTGGTTATTACATTTTGGCTATTGAATACCTGTCAAACAGTAACTGTCATGATCCACGAGGCAGACCTGAAGCAGATACTTTGAGATGAAAAGCTGTGTATCCCATTACCAGTCACTTGAGCTGTTCAGTGTCCATCTGCTGATTGGAGAAGAAAACATCATTAATAATGTATTTAGGGATTGTGATCTAGCTTTTATGTTGCTCTTAGTTCTTCCAGCATGAGCTATCTCAGCATTATTTATCTTCTGAGCTCTAGCATCTCCTTAGCAGCCATGGCAAGTTTCATGATATTTTCTGTGTTAGGGGATAAAAAGAATTAAAGCATATGGTCTAACAACAGAATTGATCCATGAGTGTGAGGTTGCTTAGTGTTTTCATAAGAATCTACGCTACATTAATAAGTTTTATCACTGCTTCGAAATACTTTTCCAAAAGAGGGAGTCTAAGCAAAGAAGAGTAACTTGTATAGTAATTTATTATAACTCAAACAACTAATTTAGTACTTAGTAATATAAATGACTTGATGCTATGAAATGAATAATGTAATGTTTTGGATTTAAGAACCTGAATGCTTACATAGATTGGTGCAGTTCTGTCAGTGGAAATGTCAGTGCTAGTAAAATAGCCAGAAATATCTAGAGAATTTGTTTGTTTTGAACAGTGTTTTAACATTTTTAATTAACAGTTTCACCAGTCACATTACAATTATTACATTAGAACTCAAGCCATTCAAACACATAATTTACAGTCTTATCATTTGGGGAGTTGTTTTGATTTTATATTGTGGAACAATATCATTTGATAAATTGTCAGATGAAAGCCTGCAGCCAAAACAAGATGGTATGAGCTGTTAAGTTCTTAATGTCTCTGAAAGTCTTGTGTTTTTTTGAAGTATTGATCTCTTTTTCCTTAGAAAGGGTGGTTTGTGTACACTGGAAAAATAATTATGTGCCTGGAAGAAAATGGCACACAGGTTTCATCCTTGATCCAAGACATTTGCAAAATAAAAGTTCCTCTTTGTCTATGAATTTGTTTTTTTAATATTTGTTTTAATATCAGGTAGCATGAACTGGCCAAAACCACCAAAAGCTTGGCTGTTTATCCCTACAGGTCTCTGGAGTTTTCATGCCTTTGTGGCTCAAAGCTTGTGTTACTGCAGTACAGAGGCACTGAGGAGCTATAGCTATGGCAACCAGGGCCTGGTAGGTACCTGACAGCATAAATTACAGGATCTCTAAGGGTTTGCTGCAGATTGGTCTCCCTGCTGGTCTGGCTGCTCATTTTGGCTTTGACCTTCAGGGCAAGGACCAGCGTCAAGGCCTTTTCTGTTCCCAATATTCACCCTTCTGTAAGAAACTCTGAAGAGGTTATATAAATAAACAGGTACAGATGGGTCCTAGACTGGTTTAGATGGGGATTTTCTTGCTGTTTTATTTATTGTGAGACAAATTTTGTCTCATTTTTGCTAGTATTAGTATTTGCTACATCTACTGTAGCACTCTAGCCACCTCACCTAGCTCATTCAGCAGGCTATTTTTCACAACCCTGATTGATTCAGTGGTCTGAATTCAAACTCAACCTCAGACATAGCTTTTATTTAAAAAGTGAGGTAGGGCTTAAGGTGGGATATGAAGCATTCTTGTTGCTATTATTTAGGTTATGCAGAGTGTATCTGAATTAGGAAAGCCAGTTGAAACCCTGACATTAAAAATCCAGGTCTTCCATAGTCACTGGCAATTGGAGAACATGTTTCAGAGCAGTATAACAAAAGCCAAGATACTGAAAGGTGAAATACAGGAGAAAACAATTTCTTAATATCTCTGCAGCTTGCTGATTAAATTTTAAGAAGAATTAGACTGATGTCCTGGGTAATGTGTGAATGGTCGTGGTCCAGGACCTGAAGTTCAGTTTCAGGTCTCCTTTCCCCCCACAAAAATCAATTAATGCTGGTTCAAATGTTTAATAGATCAGAGTTTAGTATTTCTGTTGACAATGTATTTAGACTTCTTTTTATGAAAGCTGTTGGCCATTTCTGTAAAGATCATCTGCCAGGATTATCTTTTCACAGTTGCTTAATCATGTGCATTTAAAAACAAGACTGAATGTGCCTGAACACTTATACCTTCAGCCAAGCGTCTTGTTGGTGCAGATATAATAATATTATGTAATAATAATAACAATGACTTAACTGAACAGCCCAGGACACATGTTCTGACATTATATGCAATTAAAGAGCTGTAAATGTTTCAAGGAAAATGAAATTAATTTGTAAGAAAATGAGAACTACAACTTAAAACAAGTTTCAGCAGTCACAGACAAACCCCAAACCTTTATCTGAATAAAGCAGTTCATACTATAGAAGGTCTTATAGATCTAGTGGATTTCTTTAGAATGCAGAATAGAGAATCTTATTGCTTAAATATCATCTGCAAACAGTAAAGTTTAGTGCTGGAATATTAACATACGTTAATACAAAAGTCTACTAAAATGGGAGTAAAATATGTTTATGAAAACAACCACAGTAGGGTGATTTCATCTGTACAAATGTAAGGCATAAAGAAGCAGTTCACAGGAAAAATCCCTGCAAAATGTTTTTGGAGTTTGCTGGGTTCAAAATTACTCATATTGAGTTCATTTTAAATAAAGATGACCTAATAAAATTTAATAAAGTTATAACCCTAACTCAGTTTAAATAACTCTGTTTGGAAGGCTAATGTTTCTGTTGTGGGGTGACAAAGCTGAAGAGTTTGGGGTTCTTTTGTATTTAGTAACTACTAGTTCCTTTTTCTAGTGACTGGTTTCAGTATTGTAAACAAACTTTCAGAAATTGGTAGTAGAGTTCCCAAGGTTGGGAGTTGCCTGATATTATTGATGAACTGACAGCTAAGAGAAGAGAATTATTTACATGGTGAATTTTGCTCAAGAGCATAGAGAAAGTGTGCTCACTGTATGTGTTTACAACTGAAAAACCCCACCAATAATGGGGACAGATTTTTTCTTAATTATTAATAGCTAGTATGTACCTAGTTCAGATCCCTTTTCCTAAAAATGTCATATTACTATTACTGATAAAATGAGTGGACCAGTCAGTGCAATGCTATTTTCCCACTTAGCATTAGTAAGATTGCAAACGAGTAGAGATTTTTGTCCCACAGCTGTTTAGAATCGTACAAGAATTATATATAGGAAAGATGGAATAGATGTGAGGAGATAATCTGCGATAGCCTATTGCTCTTGTCTGGTTTTTTTTCTCCTTAATAATCTATGACAAGTACATTTAAATTTACTGAAAAACCTTTGGTAAAGAAGGTTTTACAGCCTTCTTAGTGGGTCTGTTCCTTGACAGAATTATCATAATAATTGTTTTAATTCTTCTCAAGGTACTATTTAATTAATATTTCCAGTGCTTCTTCTAGTCCATATATTGAGCAGTAGATGATCATCTTTTTATAATTACCTTTCATGTATAAAGAGAATTAACAAGAGAATTAACACTCTTTCAGATTCTTCACCTCCCATAAGTCTCATTTTCTAAGCCACATTTACTGTTAGTTTTCTTCTCTAAGTACTAACAATTGCTAAACCTATTGACTTTTTAAATTAAAGCAATCCAAAATAACTCAGTAAATACACGCCTTAATTTTAGTATTTTCATGTTAGTAATGTAAGCACATAATAATATTAAGGAAAAATTCTCCCTAGTTCTGAAGAGTGTGGTGTTCAGTGTGTCAAATAAGGTCATAAGGTCATCCTAGGTCTAAATGAGTTCACTGTGTACCACTGGAGATTTTCATCTGAAAACAAGTTTGTAAAATATATTCTGGCCCTCTCAATAGAATAATAACGTCCACATCATCACCAGACTAAAGTTAGATTTTGATTTTTTTGCCCTGAAATTAGAATTTTTATTTGAACATGGAGATACTTACAGCTGTCTGTGGGGCATGATTGGCACGGTTTCTCCTCCTTTCCTTTCTTCTTCCTGATGACAGTAATTTATTGTGGCTTCTTATTTGACACAGTGTACTCTTCAAACTTGTGCAGTTTTTTTCCCACATTCATTCTGCATGTTTTAATTGAAGTCTGCAGCTTATTTATCTCTGCTTTGCTGAAGTGAGTGTATAAGTAATGCATTACAGGAGTGAGTTTCTTATTCCTTGTTGTTGCCATAAGTGAGTATTCCCGAGCTTGGTCTGATCTGGTTCCTAGTCCTCAGTAGGCTGTCAGTCAATTTTCAAGTCTAATACCTGTCACTCTCTCAAATATCCAGTACCACCAGAATAAAATTCAGTTATCTGCTGTATGTCAGACCCCTGCACAAGCGCTGTCTCCTTCCAGGAGATTCCCAGGTAGCACACTCTGCCTGAGATACATGAATTCCACTTCCTTGAAAACAAATAGCATATTAAAGATTCTTAGTAAAGATAAACTAATAAGCAATTATGCCATATGATTTTGCTAATTTTTGTTCAAAAAAGCAGGCTTCAGGGTTTGTCACAAAAAAGAAAAATATTCCTTCATTGAAATACAGTATTTTTTTTTCTAGCTTTAGAAAATAAGTAACTTGAACGTTACAGTATTTTCATGTACTTAATGTGTGTGCATAGTAATATGACAACACTATCCTCTAGTGGCAGTATGTGTTAACACAACGCCCAACCTACATCAGTGGGAACTGGCTTATGTGTGTTGAAAAGACTGTGTGTTTGCCTCGTTATTATCTATAAACTCAGAGTTTTGATTTAGATAATGAGGAATAATTAACAAAGTACTGCATACAATGCACACATGTTTCGACCACCAGCATTAGCTGCACTACACCTGTGACTGTCAGAGTATATATACATGATTTCTTATGGTTTTCCAGACTATTGGACTTACACTGTTCTAATCTGCTATGGTTGCTTTTTATGGTTGTATGGTCTTTACAATGGTTGGACCACTAGCTGGTTTTTAGTCTTCTCTTGAACTTCGGTATTAAAATCTAACTCTCATGGTGAGAGTGTCTCTAGACATTGTTATCCACAAGGACAAAAAGTATCCTTAATTTCTTTTTTTTTTTTTTCAGTTTGAAATTTCAAAAATTCAGTGTAAGGAAAAAATTGGTGTAGGAAAAAAAACTCTAAGATTTCAATGCATTAGGTTTTTTAAACTTACCCACTAAAAGGGTTGGTCTAGACTAAAAGTGTATTTGCTTACAGTGAAGATAGATGTTACAAAAAATTAAATTATTTCTCACTCATCCTTTAAAAATGTTCCTGCTCTAGAAGTTTAGAAATTTGTCTGTGTTAATCCGATATAATATTTTTTTGTCTGTGGTGGCTGTTGTTTTGGTTTGTTGGGGTTTTGTTTGTTTGTTTGGTTGGATTTTTTGTGTTTGTGTGTTTGGTTTTGTTTTCTTTTCTTTTTAATATTCTGACACATTTTGGAGAAATTTTATCTAAATATTCCATCATGTATTTTGGGAATAAAGAGGTTTTGATGGCTCCCATTCACGTGTGTGTCACATAAATCCAAGGCAAAGTGAAAGCAGGAAACAGAGAAGACCCAGTTGAAGACACAACTTTAGCTTGTGGTGTGGAGTGGTTACTGCAAGTGAGGAGCAGAACAGAGAGGAATAAACATGTTGACGTTTCCATTGTTCTGATTTTATTTTCACAGACAATTCAATATACAGCCAGCTCACTTGTGTATCATATCCTGTTTGAGGACCTCATACTTGTCTTACTAATGCTTTCATTTTTCTTCTGGGAAAAAATAATAATACTGTGTTTATGTAATAAGAAGTACAATAAAAACAAATGATTATGATTTGCAGTTTCACATGTTCATAATTATAAGAATCTTACCTTAAATACAAGTATAGAAATATAAGAATTATTCTGAAACATTTGAAAACATTATATTTGGCTATGAAGCACTACGGTTTTATGCTTTATTGTTTAGGATTCTAGCCCAGTGTTTTTCTCAGTGTTTCGTTGAACTGTAGACTAGACGTTAGAAGAACTCTGTAATAAACACAGACTTTCTTATCTAATACCATATTTTCAAATGGGCCTTGACTGCTAGCTCTGCAGAACTGAATTAGCAGGGCAGACAACACAGGAAAAATAGCCCAAACTCCCTGGATATAGCCAAACTCCCTTCTCTGTTATCTACAGTTCATTTTGTCTGCCCATTTAAAATTCAGGCTGCTTGCTCATTTACACAAAAAAGAGTCCAATAAAGGCAGAGTGTTGTCTTCTATTAGAAATCAGTAAAGAAATACAGGAAATAAAATCATCAGATGTGTTTCTTACAGGTCACTGAAGAGCTACAATGTCATATGCAGGTGGTAGTTCCATACCAAGGATGTAGAGAATGTGAACTTGCAGTCTAGCACAGTTGTACTCTGTTTCCACTAGTAACCACACGAAGCAGCCCGTTACAGTATCACAGTGTGCTGTATGCCGTACTTAGGATGTTAGATCTTCCATAGGGTGAATGTGTCACTTTACAAATGGCTTCACGGAATTCAGTTCACTAGGGCAGGTGTTGTTCAGTGAATAAAGATACAGTCTTGCCCTGAATAAGGCAGCAAACGGAGTCCCGTGGCTAAGAAACTGTGTAGGCAAAATGTCTCTCTTTTTCTGGTGTTTGACTGATAATGTAAGAAAGGAAAATTCAGCATGTAACAAAGGACAGGGTAAACAAATACACTGAAGGGATTGACTTTGATTTGCTGAGGTTGCTTTTTCTCTACAATTTCAATTACACCAGTGAGAAGTATGCCTTGTCTTTCTCTCCACTGACACTATCCCATACATCTGGAAGCATCAGTCTTAAAAAGGGGCTTTGAGATCTTAAATTAGAGAAAGCAGACCAACTGTATGTGGCAGAGCTATGACAACAAATCTGAAAATCTGTCTTCACTGATTTCAGTTGCTGTCATTTACATTTGATGCAAAACTTTATAAGTATCAACTTGTTCTTACGTGTATTTCTGCCCAAGCTAAATATCTGGGAAGTATTAAGAATTACTTTTTAATATAAATTGAATGGACAGATCATATGGGCGTGTGCTGAGAATTTATTTGAACTGAATAGGCTACATAAGAGCCTTAAAAAATTTAAACACTAAAGTACAATGAAGTGTAGCTGTAAAGTAGTCTTTATACTGTAGAACTAGAGAGAGCAGAATCCTCTGCTCAGTTAGGCTCTTCATCAGCTGATTAATCTTTATAGAATAAAAGAGCCTTGTGATTTCCCATAATATGAAGTCAGAAAAAAAGTGTATTTACTAAGAAAAGCTGTAACTGAATACTTTGTATGATGATAAATTTTTCGTATCAGTTCATTTCCTATAATTTTTGAAAATTAAAGTGTTTTCAATGTACACCTTTGTGTAATTCATGAGGAAAAAATACCACATAATTCTTTCACCTTGCAGTCTTTCAAATGAATGTCTCTAGATATGGTGTAAATCAGAATTTGGCTTGTGGAAGGCATAACTCCTCTTTGGATTCAACATAGATGGAGGTTACAGGCATGTATATGCTGATGAAGAGATTTCGAACCTTATATGAGAAGAAGAGAAGTTGGCTGGTGATACTGACAAATAAAGTATGTCCCTACTTCTCATTTTTTAATGATATTTCATATTGTCAGTAGTATGAAATGACAAAACTACTAGTTTGTTACCAAGTAAAACAGAAGGCCAGAATATGGCCACTGAAATAAACAATTAGTAGTCCTATTTCTCATACTGGGACAATCAGTGAGAAAGGAAAATCATTGTGAAAAAGGAAAATTATTCATAATCTGGCTCTGGGAGCCATTATGACACCATTTCCGAGTGCATGTTTTTTTACTGGCTGTCTCTGAAATGCGAGTTGCTGCCTATGGGAGTGACTGAAGGACATGGTACTAAAGTCATCAGGTTTGGGATGGGAGATCATGGTTTTATATTTGAATAAGTTAACAAATCAAACAGGTGCAAAAAAAATTAATTCTGAATTAAGCAAGAGTTCTAAATGTTTTGGTCAAAATATTGTGTTTTGTTACACTTTGTGCTACAAGACAGAGAAGTCACACAGCTTTTCCAGGGAGTGCCTTTTTCCGTATTTCAGCAGGTCTCTCCTGGGAAACAGTGCTACAAAAATTGCTGGTAACAGAGTGTATCAGGACTAAGTGCTTTAAGAATAATAAGCATTTTGCCTAAACCAAATAGTGTTGTAGTGTTGTTACAATAATCTAAAATTATATTAATTCTTAAATTTTTCTGAGTAATTATGTCAGTTCCTGTTCTCTTCAGGACAGAATACCTATTATTCATTGACATTATGTTTAAAAATGAATAATTAAATTCTACATTCTTTACAGTTTGAGAATACAAACTTGTGGATAGAGGAATTAGCAACATTAATCAAATGTATTTTTAGAAACATTTAACTAAATACTAACCTTATATGTTGTATGGTTTTTTTGCTTGTTTAATTAGCTGATAAACCAAACCATTGATACTAATATTTTTTACAAGATTGAAGAAAATCCCACAGGATTCTACATTCTAACCATTCTTTCATTAAATGTCTGTTATTTATAATATCACTTTTTAAACTAATTTACTACTTAAAAGAATAACTTAAATGAATACTGTGAGAGATGTCATGCATCAAGTTTGTTACTGCTCACATTTCTTTTGATCAATGAAGAACATGACTCCATAACGTTATTTTGTGTCTTAATCATAACTCTCCTCAATTTCTTTGTTACCTTCCAAACTGCTTTGCATGCCTGGACCCACCTACTGTGAAATTATTTTACCCTTAAGAGTGTCTCAGATTATTTTCTTGCCAAATAAATGTTTTTAGCACCTTACATTCTGTTCTTTAAAAGTATCAGAGAGAGCGAGCTACTAAGCCAAATTCCCCTCAGGATTTGAGAATGTGACTCTGTAATCTTGTGCAAAGAGGCATTAACAATATTAGTCACAGTACTCTGCTTTTTCCATATTCCTCACTAGTCCCTGATGTGGCTGTCTTTGCACAACCAGAACTCTCATTGGCATTAACAGATTTGTCAAATCATTCTAAAAAAGTATTGAGATTTGAGATTTGTAGAACAGTGCTCCTGTTGCTTACAGAGACAGCAGTTGTTTTTGCTATTTACTAATGCATGTGAGAGTTGCACAAAAAACTTTGGAATTGTGAATCAACACTATTTTATAGTAGGGAATGCCTGGGTGGGGACCAAGGGTAGGATTTTAGTTATCTGTGCCACTGCCTGTGTAAGAATTGTATGATAAAACTGTTGATTGAAGATTCACAATATGTGACGACAGTGGTCTGGTTTTTGTGGCAAAGGACCAGCAGGGAGAACCTTAGAACTTTCAGATTCTAAATTAACTTTTGCATCAGATCTTGCAGCATCACAAAAAAAGGACCACTCAAACTCCTCGCCTGGGTTATGATCCACATGAGGCAGTCCACCAGCTGCAACTGTTTTGCTCATGTTCTGTGCTTGCTTCCCAGTTCATTGAATCACAGAATGGTTTGGTTTGAAAGGGACCTTAAAGATCATCTAGTTACTAACTTATATTGTAGGAATTGGTTATACTGGATACCAGCCAGCTGGGAATGATTTCTGGGATCAGAGAATTCTATCTAGAGAGGTATCCAGTCTTTTTTATTTATGTTCAAGCAGTGTCATAGGAACAGACTGAATCACAAAATGTGCCCCCAAAGATGTCTTAGAGTAGCTGACTAATTAAAGGAGATGTTTAATAAATTGTCTGTTCCATTCAGTTTTATCAGAGAAGAGAAGCACCTGGATGAAGGGCCCAAATTGTGGTTCTTACTGTGCTTTCTTTAACCTATTCCTGGTTTTGTTATCTTTGTGAATTTTCAGTACATACAAGCAGTCTGCAAATGAAGAATCAGGTGCTTTTTAGGGTATTAGTTACAACTTAATTTTTTATTGAATGTTGATATTTTAACTTCCCTTAATAATTATTTAACTGCTTAAAATTTTTGTTTCTTTCTTTTGGTCAGTTTAATATAATTTGAAGATTATGTTAATGCAAAGGTTGGATTTTTTTTACCTCAGTTGCCTCTTTGTTGCTTGAATTCCATACTGATTTCCATGACAAAGGAAAATTAATTTCATATTACAAGAATAATTCTGAAAACTGAGTGGTATCAAGAATGAGGGAAATGATTAATTAAAGAATATCTGCTATTAAAATTTAATGACCTAATAACCTTATGTATTTTGGATATGTGTGCCTGTAATTTATGTAACATGATGGGATTTGTTCCAGATTGAAGTAGTTCTATTTTTATTTTCTTGTAATTAGATTAATTTTTTTGTGTGTGCTTGAGTGTGAATATAGCCTTTTGTTTGGGAACTGATTCCTATCACTGATTCATTGGAAGGAATGAGCTGTGGAGTAGGTTAAAATGCAGTTCCTGCATGGGATAAGAACATTAACTTCTTGATTAAAAAGAACTGTTAGACCATTCAGGTTTACTGTTTGCCTCCAAAGGCTTTGGTGATTCCAAAACTCTCTAATGAGCATCGTCAATATTTGTCTTTTAATTCCTTTAAAACAGGTTGGAGAATTCTATTTCTTAAAATATACTTAAAAATAGAAAATAATTGTAGTATAAAAGACAGGGAAAGTAGTGCTTATACAGGATATTGCAACTCATATTTTTATTTTAGTTTGTTTTCTAGACTTTATTTAATACAATATACTGGAATATTGTAATGTCATCCAACGTCTGTAATGGATGACTTGGTGTGCACACCATAACTTTTTATGGCAAACGTATACAGGAATCATCTAGTATATCTTAATGATATAAAAATACATTTTAAGGAATTAATAAGCCAAGTGTTTATACAGTTAAATGCACAATGATCTCTAAGAACAAAGTTCAAAACATTTGAACTCATATTTGAAAGCTTAGGTGCTAAAATGCGATTCCTCAGCGTTGCTGTAGGCTCACAACCAACCAACTTGATGAAGACTGTCTTCCAAAATGTTCAGGTCACTTTTGTTTTCGTATCTAAACATGCACTTAGGAAGGTAGCCTTTGGGCACTAGTGGCTTATTTGCCATAAATTCTAGTAGCCGTTTGATGATCCAAGTCCAGAAGACTCATGAATTTTCCAAGAACTCATCACTACTAATTTTGTAGAACTGCTGTGCAGAATCTGCTGAATTCTACTACAGTGTCTGTGGGCTCCTGGATGTAGATGTGCATCCTAAGGCACTGTCAGAACAAGCTCTAGGAGCACGTCATTCCTCTTTCCCATCGATCTAATGCTGTTGTTTGTGTTGAATGGGAACCTAAAGATACAGGCAGAAAGTTTTCAGTTTAAACAGTTTTCCAGACTGAACAAAATTAGAATAGCTGGATGACAAGTGTAAACTCTAATCCACATTTTAGGGTCATGAGCCATGAGAATTCAGTCCTAATATCTTTAAAAATAAATAGGAGATCTCCTTACAGACTTACAATAGAACGATATCTGAGGGAAAAATTATGACTGTATTTACTGAAGAATTTTCCAGCCTTGCAAATTTTAGTGAGAATTTTATTGTCTTGTTTTTCAGAATTATCTTAGTGTCTAAGATTGATGGTATAGTGTGGGGGAGCCCAGCTGGCCCTGGGCTCTCTGTAAGCTAGGATACTGAAGATGGAACTTTACACCTGGCAGAGG
>JAYRBT010000177.1:53175983-53211287 GCA_036023395.1 Myiotriccus ornatus | reverse complement strand
AGAAGCACTGTTGTAATAAAGGGGGCTGGTATCCCTGGTCACCGTGCCGTCCTCCCGCCCCGACCGGACGGCAACAGTATAGAGTGTAGGGACTACACTTAAGAACTTGGGGATAGAGACTGTGTAGGAGTTCAAGGAAAGACGGCAGTAGGCATCAGTGGCTTTTGGACTGTATTTTTTTGCTGCAGAGGAACATTACTAGTAGAACTGGTAAAAAGAGAACTGAGCAAGCACAAGGGGGCAAATAAGGATAAAAGGCCACATCCTGCAAAGTGCTGAGCATGTTTTGAAGTGCTGCCCTTCAGTCCTGTTGACTCCTGCATGCAAGGAGAGTGGATTGAAAGAACGTGTGTATGTGCATGTGTGTGGAATCAAAGAACCTTATTTGAACCTGTCTTTGGGCTATAGCCAAGTACTTTAAGTCAAGACGATAGTCAGATGCTTGGGCTATGGAGTTACTTAAAGCAAAAGAAAAAAAGGAGTATAGCTGCTTTGGTTTTGATCTTGCTCATGTGATAAAAGTTCCAATAGCTTTCGATCCTACTGGCAGGTCCAAAGACCTTCTCTCATTATATTTATATAAATGTTAATAACTATTTCAGTATTATTAATGATGGCAAGATTTGAACTCATTAAAGGTGGAAAATTTGTGGGATTAATTTGCTCCAGCTTCTATTTGCCAAGAGAGCATTTTCCCAGCATTATTCTTTCTCCATATATATTAACTTTGTAACTGTGGATCAAAGCCTACTCAGCTTTGGATGTATTAAGTGAATCTTACTGAAATAGAAACTCAGAAAGGCATTTTCTGCCAAAAAATGTAAGTGGAGAAGTCACGATTGAGTTCAGCTTATTAAATCTGTTTACTCAGTGTGCCTAAGTCTTTTTGGAATTTAAAAGAAAAAATAAAACATGGGTATGCTTGGGCAGTGGGACATGACAAGTAGTACATTTTTAAAGAAATAGTCCTGGGATATAGGTTTGAGAAACATCAACGATACAGAACAATAAACAAGACCTCATAAATATATTGCCTGGAATAATACATTGCTCTGTGAGATGAAAATTATTCAGAAATTGTGAAAAATCAGAACTTCAAAGGCTTGTACTTTATGTTCATCTGAATATGAGAAATCCATCTGGTACTATATCCCATCTCTGAAAATTACCGATACATTTGTACTTTCAAAGGTGTAAAAATGTACAGGAAACTGCTGTGGCTCATTTTGCTGAACTGTAATTGCTAATCTGATTAAAATTTTAGTATCTCTTTCCATAAAAATAAATACAAATAATCATAATAATTGTAAGCATCTGCCCTAATTTTATTATTGCCATATGAATATTTACATACAAGTTTTTGACCTCATTTACTTCATGAAATTCAAACTGTCAGAACAGTCACACAAAATGAGTCTAAAGGTCCATCTGGCTTAATATTGCTTCTCACCCGCTATGTGAGAATTTTATTAGTGAACCTTACTATTTGCAGAGCAACAAAAACCAGATTATTTTTCTCTCTTAGCCTCTTTAATTGCATTAATAACCTTAGTCATCTCAACATTAATATTAGTCATCTTTTGCTTTCAATCTTCTGGATTTTTTTTAAAGTGAAGCATCTTGGTGTGTTTTGTTTTTCTTTTCACAGAAACATAGAATCATTAAGGTTGGAAAAGACCACTAAGGTCTTCGTGTCCAACCATTAACCCAACACTGCAGGCCCACCATTAAACCAGGTCCCTAAGCATCACATCTACATGGTTTTTTGTACACTTTTAGGGATGGTGACTCCACCACTGCCCTGGGCAGTCTGTTCCAATGCTTGATCACCCTTTCCGTGAAGAAAATTTCCTAATACCCAATCTAAACATCCGCTGGCACAACTTGAGGCCCTTTCCTCTTGTTCTATCACTTGCTGGAAGAAGAGACCAACCCCCACCTGGCTCCAACTTCCTTTCAGGTAGTTGATTGATAAAGTGCCCCCTGAGCCTCTTTTCCTCCAGGCTAAACACCTCCAGCTCCCTCAGTTGGTTCGCATCAGACTTGTGCTCCAGACCCTTTGCCAGGTCTGTTGTCGTTCTCTGGACATGCTCCAGCACTTCAATGTCTTTCCTGAAGTGAGCTGGCCAGAACTGAACACAGGGTTCAAGGTGTGGCCTCACCAGTGCCCAGTACAAGGGGATGATCACTTCCCTGCTCCTACTGGCCACACTGTTCCTGATCCAAGCCAGGATGCCACTGGCTTTCTTGGTCTCCTGGGCACACTGCTGGCTCATGTTCAGCTGCTGTCAATCAGCACCCCCAGGTCCTTTGCTGGGCAGCCTTCCAGCCGCTCCTCCCTGAGCCTGTAGTGCTGCCTGGGGTGGTTGTGACCCAAGGCCAAGACCCAGCACTTGGTCTTGTTGAACCTCATACAATTTGCCTCAGCCCATTAATTCAACCCATCCAGATCCATCTGCAGAGCCTTCCTACCCTCCAGCAGATTGACACTCTTAACCAGCTTGGTGTCATCTGCAGACTGAGGGTGCCCTCGATCCCCTTGTCCAGATCCCTGATAAAGATGTTAAACAGGACTGGCCCCAACGCTGAGCTCTGGGGAACAGCACTGGTGACTGCACACCGGCTGGAGGCGGCACCATTCGACACCGCTTTCTGGGTCTGACCAAACAGCCAGTTAATCACTGGTGAACAGTGCACCCATCTGAGCATTGAGCAGCCATGTGAAGCTGTTCCATACTTTTATTTGTCTTTGATACCCTTTCTATAGTTTGATAGACATGACAGTATTTTAGAACCTAAACCTATAGTTTTAGATAGGGTTTTTTTGTTTGTTTGTTTTTGTGGTTTTTTTGTTGTTGTTGTTGTTGTTGTTTTTTCCCTCAGGTGCAATGTCAAAACTGCATACTTTGTAGATGCTGGGAACATGGTAGGTTTATAGTGTTTCAGCGTTATTTCTGTCTGTTTCCTAGTAGTTTGTATGGTTTGCCTTTTTGAATCCTGGTGCATACTGTATTGTTATTTTCAAAGAATCATGCATAATGACTTCAAGACCACCTCTCACTATGATAATATTAAGAGATCGTATTTCTATATGATTTCACCTTATGTATTATGCTGCCTTTATTGATTTTACACATCCACGATCCCTTTTAAGAACATTAGAATGATCATATTAGGTTAGACTAAAGGTTACCCTGGGCCAGTTTCCCATCTTCACCACTGGCTAAAATAAATGCTGTTGAAAAAAAAAAAAATTGAACAGGGCAATCATATATTGTTACTTTGTCAGAATGTTCTCCCCAGCTCCAGCAGTTTGCAGTTCAGGAAATTCCAAAGTCAGAGATACTGTCTTTGTACTTAATGAATTTTACTTCCTGTGCTCAGTACAGGAAGTACTCCTGCAGAATTCTCCTGCAAATGCTAGCAGTAAGTTTTAGATTTGACTGTCCTGACTGATTTTTATCACCAATAATGCTTCCTCCTATTCTGTCCATATACTGTTAGACTTAATTGAAGTGATGAAGCCAATTAGTGTTCATCAGACTTTTAAGTTTGTGTAGAACCTCATTTAATTGATCACTCCACTTTCTTTTTCTCGGGTCAAATGTAGTTTATGTTTTTCTTAAATCTCAAACTGTTTAATTTCCTACTTTGGCTTGTTTGGCTACTTTTTTTTTTCACACAAAGTAGAAAACACTAATTTGAGGAAGAAATTAATGCAATTCGAGGCATCCTTTGACTGGTTAAGCCAAAGCATGCTGCTGATGAAGCTGGAGAAATTAATGGGTATTCCAAATGCATCCTCTACCAGCTGCAACAGTTTAAGTAATTCACTATTTTTTGCGGAGTTATGATATGAGTAGAGATACAAGTGGAAAGAACTGATAAGTGTTTTGATTTAAAATCTTTGTTTAACCCTTTATTATGTTCATATGGTATTGCAAAGTAGTTTTGCAAAAAGTAGGTTGCAAAAAATACTGTACTTAAGCAATTGATCTTTGACTAATGATCTGCCTGAAAATCTGACAGCCTCTTGTCTAGTGTTACATGTAGAATCAGATCCTGCATTTTTGAAATTAATGAGTTTCTGCTTTGACCTTATTTTTAAGGAGCAGGACTTTTGACACCAAAGCATAGCTGGACACATTGAAAGATAAAAAGTTATCTGGAATTGTTTTTTTGTGCGATCGAGTACAGAGGTAAAAACCATAGCACTATTTACACTTTCAGTGTTATTTAAGTGCTGAATTCCTAACATGCATTGGTGTTGCACAGTTTTAAGGGTGATATTGTGTGCAACAAGAATGTGTGTCATTATTCCTTTGAACAACTTCATATTTTAGGCATGGTATGTTGGTTGTGGCTTAAGGAAAGAACAGACATGCAGTTTACCTTGTGGGAAGAGGATTCTCCTGGTATTTCACTATTATTGGATAATGTCTTTGATGAGGAAGAGTCCCCAGTTTTCTGTTATCCCCTCTAAGTCTGGCACCTGCCCTAAATCTGTATTTATTTGAAGAAACAGACCCCCAAAAATGCCTTTCATATTTAGCCCTGCTGTTTCCATTTACTGCCTGATCAACCTCTTTAGAGACTCTTTCTTCAAAGGTTATTGTTGCTGGGGAAAAAAGTGAAGTCCTAGATATGCCCTCTGATCTTAACCAATATCTGTCCTCCAACCACAAGTTCTTGAAAGGGGTCCATGTTAGGTATTATAATGGATTTGCTACAGCACAGGCACTCAAGAACCAAAACTTTGTCTTTGCAATATTAGTAGAAGTGTGCTGTTGGTCCTATTGGTCCTTTCCAAAGTA
Organism: Myiotriccus ornatus; assembly: GCA_036023395.1. Taxonomy (NCBI): domain Eukaryota; kingdom Metazoa; phylum Chordata; class Aves; order Passeriformes; family Tyrannidae; genus Myiotriccus; species Myiotriccus ornatus. The sequence goes on along the minus strand of JAYRBT010000177.1, from coordinate 53,206,473 downwards.
TGCTGGGTAACAATACTCAATATATGGCATACAAGAAGTTCTCTTGTTGAAAGGGAAAGCTTTCCAGATCTTTTGTAATTAATATATTGCCTTTTGCCTCTTCTGCACTGAGGATTTAGTCCAAAACCTCATTTTAGTTTTGAAGAACATGCAAAGGTTATGTCCCATGACCAAGCCTACATGGGATACCTTGGCTTTCTCAAACAGGGCCATGTTTCTCAGGGGTTGTTGCTTTGGTGGTTGTTCAAGATGCAAATACTGTACAAAAGACAGCTGGACTCTGAAGTTTTCTTCTCATGAGTTAAGAAGGCTTTTGTATTTTTATCTTCTCTGTGATTACTAAAAGAAGATCTTATGCCAAAGAGCCTAAATTCTCTATGTCCCTACCCAGTGGTATATATGTGTTTTACTCCAAAGCTGTCTGCTTCTTGAGCTGGCTTATGTGGATCAACCTCCTCACTCATCAGTCCAAGTGGGCTTGCTTATTTCTCAACACTGTTACAGTGTTGGCTGCTCAACTATTTGGCTTAGTTTTCTAGACACAGATTCAAATGGCTTCTTCTCTGTGTTCTTTTGTCCTAATACTTTCTTTTCTCTTTATAATGAAAACCAGATGGTCTCTCAGCCATGACATCACTCCAGACTGTTCTTGATATGGCAGACATAGTTTCCCATTCTATTGTGTTACCTGTTCAATGGTGGTGATTTAAACAGTTACAGAGCACTGGCTGCTTTAGGACATACAACACTAGTTGAGAATTTGGTGTCTAATCATTCCTTCATTTTCATTTCAAGAATTAATCGCCACTCTAAAATCTAAAGAATTCTTAAACCAGTTCCGTTTGCCAGAAGTCTTCTGTTAGAAAGGGAACAATGTTTTACTAATTACTAATATTAGATAGTCTGTGCCTCCACAGGCTTTGAAGATTGTAAGCCTTGGCCATGCCTTATTCGTTTTAGGTCCTTGATTTATCTATCCTCCCAGACAAGGAACTTGCAATAGATACAGGATTCCCCTATTTTCTACACTGTGTACTCAGATTTTGGGTGGAGTATCTGGCTACTAAAAGAGATTATTGAAATAACTGGTGAGCTAGACATGCTGTGTTGGGCATGTCCAGCAATCAAAGTACTTGAGAGAGGAAGTCGATATTTCAGAATGAATAAACTGGCTTTTATGAGAATTAATTAATTACTGAAAGGGGTAGATGGTAGTGCCTAATGGCAATACTTCATATGATGGCATTACTGTTAACCCTTAGAAAACAGTTCTTCAGGGCTCATGATCTTCTTGTGTTTTAAACATAATGTAATTCCTGAATAATGTCTCTGGTCTGGGCAGTGCTAAGATGCTAAGACACAAATGTAAGTTCCCCATCCAAACCTCCACAACTTTTTTGCATAGCCACTGACTGCATTTTAATTGCACCATAATCTCAGGTTTTATGCAAACTTTAAAGTAACTTTAAAGTTCTGATATTTTCTGGAGATCTAAACATTGTAAGGGTAATTTTTGCAGACAATCCTTGTTTACAGAATGCTACAACTGTGGTCTTGATCCAGAGCATTTAGGTAAGATTTAGTAAGGTGTATGGATGAACGTAAGTATGAATTACAGAAGAAGCTTCTGTGCAAAGCTTTCCTAGAAGTACTTCCCAGAACAATTAATGACTCCAAACTGCTTTACTGAATAAATTTTAGTCCGTAAATGCACAAAAAGACAATAATTGCATACTTGGGTGCCTTATATTTTTCTTTTACTGAATTACAGAATAGCAGTGTCTTTTCATTACTAATCAAGTCAATGAGTTTCAGTGAGGAACAATTAATCTGTTCCAGAATATTTGTTGGACCATCATCTGTTAAAGATAAACATTGCTATAAGTGGTAAACAATGTATACAGTGAAAGGTGATTGTTTAATGACTAGTGTGAAATTCTAAGAGTCAATAAACTTTCAGAACACATGGAGACTCAGTTTAAAACTACGGAATGAAAATCATAAGGATTAATTTTGAGAATTAGTCTATGATCATGAGCAGACAGAGCTGGGGATATCAGATTGCTAACAGATAAGTATCTTTACATTGAAAAAACACATCAGTATCCACCTCAGTATTTTCTGGAAAAAAGTTTTGGCTTTTCTTTATTCACTATAGACTTTCTAAACAGTTTTCTGTATATCGTTTATACTGTTTAGACTTTTGGTATAAAAATAATCCCAAATTCATTGATACAATTTTGTTTTCAGAGTCTTCTATTTCCCAGGGGAGAAAAAATGTTTTATTTGCTATCTAGCTTCAATTAAAATTTGGCTAGAAGGGGTTTTTTCGTTGGAAACATTAGTCTGTTTCCATTCCAACTCCAGGCTAACATCCATGCTTTGGGATAAATAGCAATGAGCCTTCTCACAGTTTCTCAGAAGCTCTTTAAATAAACAATAATTGTGTATGATAGGCAGCAACACCATTACAACCTGCTGATGTCAGATGTTCTTTTTTTTAAGAGGCATTCAGTCTCTGCTTTGTGGATCAATAACTCCTGTCCAGATAATGTTTAACAATCACTAAAATATATGCCTATAAATGGCCTAGTGTGAAATTCTATGAGAAGGAGGTGTGGGAAGTTACATTAGGATTTGTTCAGTGGGTTGGTGAGTCACTAAACAGTGCGAGGATTCTGTCTGGATTGTCATAGCTTAGGAGACACTGTTAGACCTTGAGCTGCAGGTGGGATATCTTGTGAAGCTGCCAAAGGGAAATGGAAGAACGTTCTGTTTAAGTTCTCTGATAGTAAAAGAGTGCTCTGAGTTGGTCCAAGTCCCAAGGAAGGCTAACTGCCTATGGCCCTGTGGGGGACGCTGGAAAATCTCATTTTGTGCCCTCTGATTGTGTCCGGTGCCTTGCTAGTGGTGGATAAATGGGATAGAGGGCACTATGCTGGGGTTGCACCATGGGGAAAAGAATTGCTTACTGCATTTTTCTTAGAGAACTGAAGGTGTCACTAAAAATCATGAAGATAAACCCATTCTCTGGAAGCCAGGACACTGTGGAAATCTGGGGAAGTGGTGAAAAAGATGAATCCTTCTCCAGCTGCTGAGTCTGATAAGCCAACATAACAAAAAACAGGGTACTTTATTTTGGTGTTAGGTCTGTCTCAGTGGTTTATACATCTATGTCCTTAAAAAGTGCTAATTGTGGCTATAATTGGAGTTAGTAAGTTCTCCAAGTAATCATTATGGTAAGAACAGCCTAAAAGGTTCAATTTCCATCTGTCATGAAATCCATGGCTTGAATAGCAAACAATTTTTTTCTTAAAATTGGCTTTGTTTCTTGCATTGCACTTGTTTGTCACTGTGCTCAGTATGTGGAAGATAAATACATGCCACTGTAAAAGGTTTTAAAAATTATTTTTAAATGCTTCTTCCTGAATAGTTGTAGGATTTCTGACGGTCATAATTTCTGGTTCTTTCTCTAGATTGTCTAGTGATGAATGTTGCTTATTTAAGTGTTTTCTTTCCGTAATTCCTTCAGCTTGGCTTTCCTTATAATTTAGTGTTTTATGCTTTCTTAGGTCATCTTATAGGTGACCTAAGTATACCATCTCATGATGGTATAATTAGTGAAAAGATATAGAAAATATCTTGATAAGCATGTTTTAATTGATATGATACCAAGCACGGTGGACAATGTAAGACAGTCTTGCAATAGTTCTCCATTCACTCTGCATCTTTCTGTTTTCTACCTTTCAATTCTGACATGAAGTAGTGTGTTAAGCTTCATCCTTGGCTAGGAGACAAAATGTCTGGGAGTATTTGCAGTCAGTGATGTGTCATGGTGCCAAACAGTGTATCAAGAATTTAATAAGACAATTGCCTATGGATCATATTTTTTTCTCTAAAACAAGGTGAAATGATCACTGCTGGCTTTATCACTTTTAACAATGAACAATCATTTGCTACCTTTCTGCCAGTAAGGGATATCAAAGAAATCATTAAATGGGAGGGGAAACAGGTAGGAAATAGAGACAGAGATGGACAGACAGATGCTATACAATGTAGTACACTCTTCTTGGGCTGGGGACTGTTGTCTTCTGCCTCTTAATAGCCTTTAAATGGTGAATTATTTTAGAAAAAATATCTTTCAAGCATCGAACTATGGCTGGTTACCTAAACTTTTGATTTCAGAACACGTATACTTTGTGTGCTGTGGTGTGACTGACATATCCCCATCCAGAGTAGGAGGAAACACTGCTCATTTATCCGTATGCAGAAGCGGTGTGAGGTAACTTTGAAACTGATCTGAGGGAGTTGTGTGATGGCCAAAATGGAAAGTGCAATTACTTTTGTCAAGCATCTGTAGCAAATATGAATTAGCATCTCATGAGATGTGTTAAAAATTGTTTTGCCGAATTTATTACTTTGCTGTTTTATATCCTGTTGTACAAGGGCTTAATTCCAGAAATATTTCGTGGCTCTTGCTGGCTCTTTCTTGTCCATCAGTGGTCTTTGGTAGCCTCGTCCTGAAAAATGTATCTTTAGTAATCTGGTAATTCATATGGAAGCTTAATCCCATAGTTGAGTTCAGCTTCCGTGGGAAACAGCATTGATAATGAAAAGTGCACTTTTCCAATTGAATTTTCACTTTTCCAAAGTCCTCTGTATCTTGTTTAACATCTTCAGTACAAGTCTGAAGAACTAATACTTTCTAATTTTTAATATTTTTTAAAAATACTTCATTTTTTCCCAACAATTTGTATTCTACTAAAGCCATAAATAAAATATCATGCACATCTGCCTCTCTTTTTCTACCAGAAAAAGCTCTACCCAGAGCTTTCCCACTTTCATATTTCACTTCATCTTTATTGGCTGAAAATCAAACGCCTTCTTGTTTACTTTGGCAGGCATTTGAAGGTTGTGACTGAGCCCCTCCATTTTCTTTCTTTGTTATATTTACAGTAGTGATCAAAACCATGAAGTTTCCTTTATGTCTTTCTTTTCTGAGAATTCCTGTCAAATAGTACTGTGGACATAACTGTTTTCTTGGCATTTACTGCCAAAATTTAATTATCTGATGCCTGTGTCATATTATCACTTATTCATTTCAGTCTCTTCTTATAATAGGGTCATATTGTCCCTGCAACCACATTTTCATTACTTGTCTTTGACACCTTTCTCTTTCAGCTAAACGTCTCTTGAAGAGGCACTGGACACAATAGTCAAAAATTCATTGCACCATCACTAACCTTTACACAGTTTATGTTGTTTTTCAGCTATTTTCCCTGTTCTACTAGATTCTGTTTGATGACTTTCTGTGTAAGTTGTGAGACTCATTTGTTTTCCAAAGACATCAGTGGATTTTGCATCACATTTATGCTAACTACAACAAAATTTATATTTCTCAGATTCAGTATTTGGGTTTTTGTACTTTGTCATAATAATGGAACAGACAGTGAAGATTTTCTATATCTAATTAATTTCACTATTTGGTTCTTTAAGATTATCACACTGTTGAGTTTCTAGTACAACAAATGGAATATCAAATTTCATGTATGTAGATTTGATTAAAATATTTTTACATGAGAAATATCATTGTCTAAAATATTTCTAAAAATAAGTTATAACTTGTAAGTTATATATAGCTTTCAATCAATTAAAAAATTCACGTTTTATTGTGCATGAATGTTTTTAATTGATTGACAGCTACTCTGTTCTGTTCATGTAATAGTGTTTGCAAGCACTGGGCTGTTCAGGAATTCATAGTGGTACTTGGAATATTGAACAAAACCATGCTTGCACTCATATTCATATGTTTAATATGCATAAGTACTTGTTACAATATCAAACGTGAAAAATATATATGCATATAATATGTAAAAGTAATTGAGACAAATTAAGGCTTTACAATTACCTCTAAATAGAATGTACCATTGTTTGTAGAAACTGCACCTAGAATTACCTTTTACAAATCTGAATCGGTGGGGAGAGGACTTTTACTGCACGTGCATGAAAAATTTTGCTGGCAACTTTCCCCATCCCCATCCAGCACCACAAGAATGGCTTGTTGTCTTAAGCAAATACAAAGGAACAAGTGAAGGGAGAAGTCACTAAATGCCAGAATGAGGACAACCACAAGACTGAAAAGGAATGAAAAAATAAAACATTCACAATTTCATGATAAACTGAAATTCAGATTGAAGTCAAACTAAAGGAAATAATAAAACAGAAAAGAAGACATACAGAGTAACGTATACATGCACACTGGGATATATTGAAAGCAGAAATGATGCAATTAGTGATCAAAACTTGTAGATTTCTGCCACAAACTCCTATCTCTGTGAGACTTTGGCCAACTTCCTATAAGAAGGCAAGGCTTTTAGAAAGCATGGAATTCTCACAGATGGAAAGAGACTTCAGTATTGGCACACAGATACTCCATTGGCTTCTTAAGTTGTTGATCTAGAAACATTTCTTATTCCAGTAAAAGAATATATGGTAGAATTGCAAGATGTGGATCATCTCTACTTTCTCCTGCAAGAGAGAAGACTTCAGGAGACTGAGTTTTTTTGGGAATGTGGAGCCATAGGAGAGGGTTCTTCTCCTTGAGTCTGCCAGGGAGAGAAAGAAGAAAATGGCCAGTTAGTTCAATGCCATTGGTATACTACAGGGTATGGCACGGATGTTTTCTTCATATTGCATTTCAGTTATGAAAAGCCTTGGTTCTATTCCTGAATGTATTTTTATGTATGTCTTTAAATAATCTCAAAGAGATACAGAATTTGTAATCAGCAATGATTCCTGAGTACTTTTGGTAAGTGCTAAGCTCATTTCCTTACCCACATTTTGCTTTGCTAACTGCCTTAGTTTTTTGTTCTCTTGCTACTAAATTAGTGCCACGTGTCATGCCAGAAATGGCTGCACTTCATTGAGATAAGGTGAGCTTTGCATATGAAGTCCTGTACTGAGATGTATTATATGCCTGCAAATCCTATTGACCTTGTGGGAAATTTGGAATCCTGTGTAGGAGAAGACTAGAGGTCAGCAAGTTAATTTTTATAAACTCATTGCCTTGTTTTCCTTTGAGGTTGACTCCTGAACTACCCAGTAACAGAGTTCATTGTCTAGAATTTTCTTTAGCAGTCTTAGCTTATCCCAGAGCCAACATCTGTGTTCTTCCTTTAAATCCTCATTTGAAGGAAACTGGCTCACTTGGCAGACAGTTACTGGGACAAATATAACTGGACCTCAGTGTAATTCCCTCATGGGCAGATGTAGGCTGACGTTTCTGCTGCTGCTTGTTGTTTGGTGGGAGGTTGCCTCTTGCAAGGCCAGGTTGGTTGTTGCTTAGATTATAAAGCTTATGTGTGGTGGAAAACAGTAGAAATACGTGAAACCTGGAAAATGAAGAGTCCATCATGGTTTTACATTGTGATCTTCCAATGGTTTGGGAAGTAACCATTTGATTTTGGCATTGTAGTCGTGTTCGTGTCAATAAATAAGATAGCTAAACCTCTAGGGAATTACTGTCTCTTAATCAAGCCCATCATTAAAGTGTGTACACAGAAATGGGCCTAGAGTTCCTGCCAAAACCCCAGAAGCCAGAAAAGAACATCAAGATTTTAAAAAACATTCCTGTAAGACACTTACCAATGTTATGCAAGTCTTAGTCCATCTCTTCCACTGTTGCTTTCTCTTGATTGAGAGCATAATGTTTCCTGTGTTGATTGAGAGCTGTGTTTCCTCTGTGTCAAGAGGAGCTTGTGGAGAAGCAGATAGGACAGATGCCTTTTTTTTCACCTTGATGTCATATTCCTCAAGGATTCTTTTGGGTGCCTCTCTGGACTTCTGCAGTCTGCAGCACCCTGATTAAGCAAGGCTTCTATTTGTTTTTAATAGTCTCAGATTTCACTCCATGACTGCCACAGCAAGTTTGCAGGGCCTGTGAACATTGAGATTTTAAATCTTCATCTGAAATGTGTTTATTGCATGTTCATAGACTGAAATGTGTTTATTATTATGTGCATAGAATGGGCATATTTATATAAATGTTAAATGTATAAGCTTATATTATTTTCTCTTGTTGCATTTACTTGTTGCTAAGAACCGTTCAGTCTAATTTGTATGTATATTGTAAGAATACATGCAGAGCAAGGCATGGTATTACTGGTGTTAGCATAACCTAATAAAAGCATCCACTTCAAGGTCTGGATCTGACAGGTGTTTCCTATCACATGGTCATTAGGTTTCAAGCAGACTATGTGTGTATTACATGCACAGACAAATATACTGTCAGCTGTAAGGATCTAACATTGAAAATCGGACCTCAAATCTTATAGTTTCTGTATTTCTAGGTTTTCTCCACTTCCCTTGGTAATGTGAACAAAGTTTGAAATTAACTTGTTGTCTTTGAAATGAAATAAATTGCAGAAAACAGTAATTAGGCATGAATCTTCTTTTTAATTCTTGTATGGAATTTGAACCTATAATCAGCAGTGGTGAGGGCAAAAAAGAATAGCTCAGGAGTTAGACTGACCTGAAGTGCATTCTTTCTACTGACTTCTATATCTTTCTTGAATGAAAAAAAAACAAACAAAGTTCAACAAACAATCCACACAATTGGTGCACAGATGGTACAGAGCAGAACCAGATTCCTCTGCAGAACTGTAAAGCTTTCATCCCATGTGGTTTCTACACTGATACAGATTTTACCCATCCATCTGAGCTGTTAAGTTTTTGTGCACTGAGTGTGAGACTCATAGATTTGGCTTCAGCATCCACGCACCCCCACAGATAGGGGTATGTCTTACAGACTTTCCTTGCACAGTGCCAGAATCTTTCTCCTGCTCCATGACCGGACACACCAGCTGCAGGTGGCTGGCAGCTCCCCTCATCCCCTGCCTCCCGGTGTGCTGGTCTGCCGAGTGGGACAGTCTGCTGGGCTGCGTGTCCACCAGCTCTTCCCCAGGTGTTGGGCTCCAAGGAATCTGCTTCCTGGCAGGTTTCCTGGCTGCACTACAGGAGCTTTGGCCTTTTCCCCACCATGAACCCCAACAGGCAGATACATCTCCTGCACGGGACCAGTCCGCAGTTTTGTCTTATTCACTGGAAAAGAAGAAATATGAGAGGACCGAGCCACTTGTAAATGAAGTTATGCAAAGCTACAGTCAGTTCTGTTTGCCAAAGCTTGATGATTTGAAAAATTTCTTTGCATATTTCTTCCAGCCTGTATCAAATATTCTGGAAAGTCATCTGTTTCTTCAAAAATCTTTTTGGTCCTCTTTTGTATCTGGATAAATATATCTGAAGGCTACTGTTTTAGTGGACTTCCACTTTTATATTGATTGTCATTATTTTTCAGACAACAAAAATAAACAGTTCATTTGTTGTTCCATAACCAATTCCACTGATGTGCCTTCTTAAATTTTTGCTTGTTTCAGGTCTGGCTCAGCTATATTTCATCAGGCAAAGCTGCCACCAAAGCTTGATGGGAGATTTGTCCAAGTAAAGGCTCTAGGATTTGACATTTCTACTGTGTCTTTGTGCTGTTACTGTCTTTCATTTGATTTGAAACATAGATAATTATATTCTAGATTTAAAACAACAACCTTTTTTTTTATATAAATAAAATATTTGTTTTACTATCCAATGCCTGGAAACACCTTCAAAGAGGTGATTTTAGTATCTTATAATTTTCTGTACACCATAAATGGTTACTTGGAATGTGCTTCTAGTTGTCTGCCCTAAAAGGAAAAAAATACTGACCAAAAGAATTTAAAGTGCTTAAGAGTTTTAACCACAAAGGATACACAGAGAGGCTAGAATGGCACATGGTGCTGAGCCTGTCAGATTCTTAAAATACCAACAATTTGGTGGTCTATAATCCTGTCACTCTTTTCATGTATCTGAAAAAAATGCTTAACATCCTTGTTAATTGAAACTAGAGCTTTCAGGCAAGAGATTTGATTTTTCCAGTATCAGTGTTATAAAATCATGGAGGATTTAGGTTAAGAGCGCAGGGTTCTACTTTCTAAAAACCTACTGAAGCTTTATGAAAAGATTTTGCAATGCAATTTACTAAGAAAGGTTCTCTTGTGTATCATATCCACAATTTCTCTTTTCCCATTTTTATTGTTAAAGAACTTTCTTTACAAACTTCGTGTTTTAAAATCCATTTGTTCTTTTTACTTCCTACCCCCAAGAATTAATCCATTCTTCGTGATTTCGTTCCACTGAACTTTTTATGTTGTCACAAAAGATCAGATTCAGAGAAAACCTGAGAACTGATAGAAATTAGTGCTCAGGATTTCATAGGATTGAGCCCACTGAAGGTATTACAGTCATGTTGAGGCATGATTTTCTAACAAAAGCCAATGAGCTTTAAATGTAAAGTCGTCCAAAAATATATGAAGCATAAGGATGAATATTTCAAAATAAAATGTTTTCCAACATTTTCTGTGAAGGGTCAGCTATACAATTCCAAAAAAAATAATTATTCTTGTTTTAAAATCTAAGAATAGAAAGTTTTTAAACCAGAAATGATGGTACCAAATAGCACATAATCTACAGTGTATGAACCTAAAGACATCCTTGAATGAACTGTAGCTTTGTGATTGTTACCATAATCATCTCACAATTATTTATTCCAATACATTTAATCAGGGATGTCTGGTTGTCTCTATCCTTTTCTTATCTGTGTCTTAGAAGCAAAAACTATATAGGGGTGATCTGGACCAATAAAGCAGTAAATTGTAAAACCTCATGAATCTTATTTGTTGAGCCACACATGGTTTGTGTTGGAGTGTAGGTTTGGGGGAGCTTGTTTGAGGGTTTTTTTGTGAGAAACAAAGTTTTCCTCTCCTCAGAAGCATCAGGAGCGACAGCAGAGAAGGATCAAGACATTCTGAACTGCAATAGATGAGTTACTCAGCCTGCCAGAGCCTTTCAATACAATCAGTTTATTCAGTTCATAGGTTCTTTCACTGAATAAATGGAGAGAGGTGCTTCTGTCAGCAGAAGACCAGATGAAGGGAAACTACCTTTATCATTTTCTGCTATATAGCATGTACATACAGATGTCCTTATCCAGTTGAAGACTGGTATCTTGAGAATTTATATCGTGCATGTTGAGTCTGTTCGATCTCAAGAATAAGGTCATACCTTCATTTTACTGGAGTGTATGTATACTCTTGAAAAATTTTCTCCATCTGACAGCAGCAAGGTGTACAGGAGAATGAAAGTGGATGTTCTTCCACCAAAGAAGGAGGACACCCTTGGTTAGCACAAGGTATTTGTGTGTAATGGGAAAGATAGAATCTTAAAAAGCTCTGTTGACCTTCATCATAAGATGAGAAGAGGACCAAATCACAAATGTGACACTTGTCTCATGTTGAAGTCTGACCGTGGATTCCTATATGCAGACTTGTATCTGGGAAAAGAGCTGAGAAATTAGGGGTTTCACAAATGGGATAATTTGGTGCTGTGTTTTTATTTGATGATTGGCACATCTGAAATTCCATACAAAACAACTTGCCTGCACTGTGATGTGATATCCTATGTGACTTCTGCTTCCTAACTGAATGAAATGGATTGTTTCCTTCTCTCTTATATTCTGTCTTCATTTCTAGACTAGTCAGCTTTTAGAAAAGGGATAGTCTTGTAACAATGTTCATAACCTCTTGTCACGTATCCTATATTACACAAAGTCTCTTAGGTATTCTTTGATTTCCAGGTTTTCCAAACATCTCTCTCCCAGATACTTTTTGAATGATTATTTCCTTCAGCTCGCGTTTTTCCAGAGTGAATCTCATTTTGGGTGATGTCCAAAGCCCATTGAGGTCAGAAGAATGTCTCCTATTGACTTCAGTGGGCTTTGGATTTGTTCCTTTATTTCCTATTTCCAGGAGCCAAATTCTGCACACCTTATTGTTTTAATGGGAATTTTGTATAAGCAAGGCAAGCAGCATTGGCTTCCATAGCCTGATATTTTCAGGCTTCTTTGCAATGTATTTAACCCTTTTCACTAGCATTTGTAATGGTACAATGTAATTTACAAGTGTAAGTGCTATGTATGTATCGCCATGGATAGTTAATGGAAATCTTTAGTAATACTGAGTGAACCCTCTTGTGTCCGGTATCACCTCTTTCCAGACTTGGTATATGTTCTTCCATTACCTTTTGTTTCAGTCTTTTAATTGCTTTGCATTTCATAAGGTTTTGTAAGGGTTTGGGAAAATATGAATCATTTGTGGGTAAAGTTTTGAAAGGCACTGTAATCAGATACGAAGTCCAGTTACAGGTTATATTCTACATTCTCTTGCCCAGATTCAGGAAAGCGCTTTCACATGTGCTCGAGTCTATCCCTGTTAAGAAATGCAAGTAGATTCCTGAGGCTTGTTCAACATGGAGAAGATATGGATTTTGGGGGACTTTGGAGGATGGAGCCGGGCTATTCACAGTGCTGCATGATGGGATGACAAGAGATAATGGACAGATGCTGAAAGAAGACAAGGTCAAGCTGGATTTAAGGAAGAAATTTTTTACACTGAGGTCAGTCAAGCATCAGAACAGATTGCTCAGAGGAGTTGTGCAGTCCTTTAAAGTTTTCAGGGCCAAGCTGCATACGAATAAGTTGGTCATATGTCATAGCTGACACTGTTTTCAGCTGGAGGCTGGACTGGATGAACTTCAGGGGTACTTTCCAACATGAATTATTCTGTGATCTTTTGATCCTATTCTTTTTTTTTTTTTTTTTCCCCTGTTGCTTATGATTCTAGTATGTTCTTGGTCTCTCTTTGGGTTCATATGCTTTTTTTCTAATAACATATATTCAAGTGTTTTTCTGAAAGGAGAAGTGAGAGATACTGAAAGCAAGTGCTAGAATTCTGTGGACTCCCATGGGACAAATGCAAATTGTATTTCTTCCTTTTGAATTTTTTTATTTCTCAGTACCTTCTCATCTTGGCATACCAATTTAATTGTCAGTGGTTCATAAGTTAGCTATATAATTCTTTTATGATCTGTGGATTCATATGTCCTCCTTCTGGTTTATGATTTTTTCTAGCTGTTTGATTAAGTACTTTTTATAAATAAATGTACCAGAAAGATTCTGCTGCTCTAGTTGCTCAGGCATATTTTCCTTAGTTTTCTTGTTAAAGACTTTTTTTTTCAATTATTCCTTTATTCTTCCATTTTTTTCTCTTCAATTTTTTATCAATTTGAGTAATATTTCACAGAATCACAGATCGTAGAATGGTTGGGACCTATGGAGGTCATCTGATCCTATCCCCTTCTTCAAGCAGGGCTGCTAGGAGAGAGTTGTCCAGATCCATCTCCAGATGGCTTTTGAGTATGTTCATGGATGGAGACTCCAAACCTCCCTGAGAAACCTCTGCGATTGCTCAGTCACCCTCATAGGAAAAAGTGTTTCCTGATGTTCAGGTGGAAACTCTCAGGTTTCAGTTGATGCTCATTGCCTCTTGTCCTGTTCACTGGGCACCACTGAAAAGAGTGTGGCTCCACCTTCTGTGCACCTTCCCTTCAGGTATTTATTTCCACTAAGAACCTTCTTTTCTCCAGGTTATAGCGTCCCAGCTCTCTCAGCCTTTCATCATGAGAGGTGTCCAAGTCCCTTAATCATCTTAGTGGCCCTTTGCTGGACCCTCACGAGGGTATCTCTTCTACCTCACTTTGTCCTGGGGAGTCCAGAACTGGACACAGTGCAGCAGGTGTGGCCTTACCAGTGCTGAGTAGAGGGGAAGGATCCCATTCCTTGATCTGCTCTCAACACTCCTCCTCATGTAGTCCGGGATAACTTTGGCCTTCTTTGCAGCAAGGGCACACTGCTGGCTCACGTTCAGCTTGCTGTCCGCCAGGACCCCAGGTTCTTTTCTGCCAGGCTGCTTTCCAGCTGGTCCTCTCCCAGCATTTTTTAGTGCATGGGGTTATTTTAAGACGTTTTTATTTCATACATAACAGAGAGCCTGCAAGGGTAAAGACTGGCAGCTGAAGAAATCTGAAAACAGGTAGTTACTTAATACAACCTATTCATATGCCTAGAGCTTTAGCTGGGCTGTATGTACAATTACAGGTTGACTGAGCAGGTGAAGCCTATCTTTTCAGAACATAGTTCAGTGCAGTTACTACCAAAGACTTTAAAATTTATATAAATTCCTCTATTACAATTAGGTTGTTTTTTCAGTATTTTTCCTCATCTTTTAGTCTAAGTTTTTGCTTCAGCCTGAGTGTGTTTGGGGCAGGACACTTCTGTTTTGTTTCAGTATCCCCTACAGGCATACAAACCTTTTCTAGGATGTTTCAGGGACTATTAATCAACAGGGACATATTTACCCAGAAAATTTAATCTATGAAGAGATACTACTAAACAGATATTGTTTCTACACAAAAGATATTAAGAATTCCTCAAAGGTAGATTTTGTGGTGTTGTCAACTGATGGCATGCCATGGACAAACAGATTCTGATTTGGTCAGGGAATTAACTTGTTTCTCAAAACAAAACAAAACAAAAAGATACTTTTAAAAAGAAATTCATCCCAAGTGGGAACTAAAAAGACAAATTCTTGAACATCTTCAGGAAAAAAAAAAAGATTCAGTGTATTGCTACTTGAAGTTGTTTGAATTGCAGTGTTTGGCTAAATAAAGATATTCAGTTAAACATTTGTAATTTTTTGTAATGTGAAAATTTGAATTTTTCTTTTCCAGAAATGTCTGGTTGAAATATATCTAGATTTTAGAAGTGTTTTCCACCTTCTCAAGGAAAGCTTAAATTTAATTTAATTCCTTTTAGGAAGAGATTCAGTGGAAATGAATTGCTAGTGGAGAGTAACATAACACATTTTAACACTTTGTGCAATTAATTTAACTAAAATACATCAGTATTCTTTCTATGAGAAAGAGTATTATATAGTTGATCGACCTCATACAGTGTTAGGATGATTGGTTTGTATTTATTAAGCAGTGTAATGACAGAAAAGATCAATCCCCAAATGGAGTTACAGAAAATACTGTGGTGGTCTAAAAGACACCAACTTTCAATGAGATTGAAAGGTGCTGTCAGGAATGCTCTGAATCACTGACATAAATTAATGGTTAGTTTCATTAAATCATTAAAATCTTTGTGGACTTTGTTGTCCAGAGTTACATCAGGTGGCTGCTACATGCAAAAATGTGTACCTTTTGTACATACCTTTTTTCCTAACGTAGAAGTAGCTTTTAATTTCATCTGTCTCTTTACCAGCTAGTCTTTTGGGACTGTGAGATGCTTCTATACTTTGCCTCAAACAACTGGTTTTAGTTTTTAGTTTTTGACTGTCCTGAATAATTTCAATTCATCAGCAAAATGTATAAAGTTTCTGTTTACTCAGTGTTTGAGATCACTTAGGAGCACGCTGAACAGCAGAGATTCCAACAGGGACCTTGTAACACCTTGTGAACAACCTTCTTGCCCTGTGACAACTGACCATTCATTCCTTCTTTCCTCTCCTAACTGGAAAAAAGCTGATAACGCTCAAGAGGACCATTCCTCTTGTGCCATACTAGCTTCTTTCTTTTAAAGGCCTGTGAATTTTCCCAAAGCTTCATGGAAATCCAAGACATATGCACCAGAGCATCCAAGTGTAGAATTGCAACAATGCAGTTACCAGGTCATCTTGTCCACATGTTCCTTTAGACAAGCCTAGTACATTTTTGGGACATGACTTCCATCTGCAAATCTGCATTGATTCTTCCCCAGTTAAAATCTCTGTTACAGCTGTAACTCCCATCATATTGCCATGCTAGGGTAGGCTTGTTAAAATATGTGGTCTTTGTCTTCTAAATTATTTGAATACTTACCCTTTGATTTACCCCAAGTAGTATTTTGCTTTTGTTTTTTTTCATAAATGATACTGAGGGGACATTTTATCCAAAAAGAAGGTAAGAGTGAACAAAATACCACGTATTTTTCTGAGTAAATCATTACCAGTTCTTCATTAAAGAATGCTTATGAAGAAAACCAAATTTCAGAAGTTTATTTTATGCAAGAAAAAAAAAAACAAACCAAAACAAAAAATCCTTCAAGGTTAAGTTCCTGAATCTGTACTAATTAGTTACTAACCTGTAACTAATTAAATATGATTTTCTTTTTGAGCTCTCCAATATTACTTTCTGTGTTTTGATTTTCACATACATATGTAGGCAACTTTTATAGAAAGTGAATTAATCTAGGCTTTGGCTTTTGTTCAGCTATGTCTGGCATATACATATCTGAGATCTGTAATAGAAGAGACTGTTTTAGAGACATGCACATTCACATCAGTATCACATTTCTAAATTTCACAGCAGTCTTCATTTTCAGGCCTTCATACTTTGTATTTGCAAGATTTCCCTATTGTGTCAGTTGGCTTTTCTGCCTGTGAAGCACTGCATAAAGCATTGGTAAATTCAAACAAAAATTGCCCATGCTGTTGACAGTTTCTGCTGTTGAAAATGTAACAACAAGCAACTCAATTCTGATTTTCAGCTTGCTATAAATTTACAGAAATGGTGTAACTGCCACCTGTTTCTAATTATTCCTGAAAAGCCAGTAAGAGGTAGTACTAAGGGCCACTCAGGAGTGTGGTTCACAGTAACCTGGAAGCTTTAGCAATTGATCTATGACTGATGACATTCTCTTTGCGAAGTCTGATGTGTACTAACCAGACCACAGGTTGTTTGTAGTGTCTGTTGTGTTGTATCCTGTCCAAGGAGCAAAATCACAGTGATGGGGGTTCAGAGAAGGTGAGGATATTCTTTTTCTTTGAAGTAGTACAAAATAAGGAAACAGAAGGGGCTTAAGAAAGTGCTTTTTTGGTATTGATAGCTTCTGTGAAAAACTGAAACCTCTACAGCTGATCGATGCCATCAGCAGTTACCAGATATCTGAGCCGATCGCTGCTACACTTCTATGACAAATGCTCAAAACTGGACGACTTGTTTAAATTGCTTCCTGAATCTATAATGATAATGAGTTGATAGACAGTGTGATGTTTAGCCAAGTTGTACCTCATAGCCATTCACTGAGATTTGTCGATATCGGTTACTGAGGTGCAACAACTTTACTGAGACTAGGGAAACTAAACATGGATTTAAAAGTTTAACATTAGGATAATAACTGTGCTAGTATTTTGGCCCTATTTCCTAGAAATTTTTCTTTTTCATCTTAAAAAAACATCCACAAAGAGTAAAGCAATTTTTAAACATCTTGGCTGCTGGGTACAGCATCTTAGAATCATAGAATGGTTTGGTTTGGAAGGGACCTTTAAGTTCATCTAGTTCCAAACCCCCCTGCCACTTTCCACTATACCAAGTTGCTCCAAGCCCTATTCAACCTGGCCTTGAACACTTCCAGGGATGGAGCATCCAAAGCTTCTCTGGGCAGCCTGTTCCTCTGTTTCAATACCCTGTGGGTAAAGAATATCTTCCTTATATCTAATCTAAATCTCTCCTTTATTAATTAAAAACCATCCCCCCTTGTCTATCACTATCTGTGTTAAAAGTTGCTCTCCCTCCTTTTTATAAGACCCCTTTAGGTACTAGATGGCCACAGTGAATTCTCCCTGGAGCCTTCCCTTCTCCAGGCTGAACAACCCTAATTCTCGCAGCCTCTGGACTCGCTCCAACAGGTCTGTGTCTTTCTTGTGCTGAGGACCCCAGAGCTGGACACAGTGCTCCATGTGGGGTCTCACAAGGGCAGAATAGAGGGCAGAACCACGTCCCTTGACCTGCTGGCCGTGCTGCTTTTGATGCAGCCCAGGAGTTACAGAATCCTCCAAAAGTTTAGTATTGGCACAATAAAAAAATTGGTCCAGGTTTCTTAAAGACACATAGAGTAGAAACAAAATCCTACTAAAATGAAAGGCAAGTTTATTGCTTTGCCACACTTGTGGGTATGAGGCAGTGAGATAGAAAAGCTTTATATAAGCTGGACGTAAAATGAACAGTTTCAGTATGATTGTCTTTTATTTTATGTAGCCAAATTAATACATTTATTGTGTGTATGAGATCCCTCACCTAACTCTGATTCTTGAGGAGTCTCAATCACTTGTAGCTTCCTGGCTTACTGCATTAATGCTACTATTTAATATGGATTCTTTTCTATTTCACTTAACACTGTTCTCGCCTTTTCTTAAGTAAATCTCACTCATCCTACCTCCATTTCTCAATGATGTGTTTATTTTCACAGTTCTCTCAACCATCTCTTGCACAGGCAAGCTCACTGACCATTTTTCAGTAACTTTTGAGACCCAAGTGTGTACTTTTCTTCACATGATCAGCTGGTAATTTGAAATCTAGGTCTCTTTGTCCTCTTATTTCCTGGCAGCTTTTTCCAGAGACTGTCATGGGGCAGCCAGTCATCCTCGAGTGCTTCATGCAAGAAGCTGATCTCTACAGAACTCAGATAACTGTCGTCTTTTAGGAATCTTCTTTATTGAATGCCCATTGTGCAGTGTTATGTGCTTACCTTAAGGTATATTTACTCAGTGTGTCACATGAGCATCTGCAGAGCAGATAACAGCAATTTGTGGAACTTCGGTCCTGGGCCGCAAATAACTCTTTCGTAATACAAGCTGCCTCATCCTTCGTGCTCCAGAAAAAGGGAGGAAGCATTGAAGCATACAATGAAAATCAACTGATGACTTTACTATAGCTTACTAGTGTTGATTTCCCCCCCCCCTAATTAAAATGGAAAGTTCTTCAAATAGTAGAATGAAGATTTATATTTTTATTATCAGGGATAGTATTTATATCTACAGCTCCTAAAGATAATCACCTCCTCTCTTAAAATGCTTGTTTGGAAATCACAGCCAGGACCAGGCATGAATTCTCCCCTTCCTATATTCACTATTGCACCAGTGAATTCTGTGCTGTCTCTGACATAGCAGACACATGGCACTGCTGGTATTCACATATGATGAATTATGGCTCAGAGCTGATGTTTCTGTGTTGGTTTTACAGTAGAGCATATAATTTTTAAAAAAGTATAAACCCTAATGAAACTTTTATATAAAGAAAGCTCTCAAACGGTCATAGGCTTAATGTCCCTCCATCCTTTTCACAGGAAGAAAAATGACTAAAACTTGAAGTCAGACTCTGGCATGCTTGAATACCATATGCCTGCACTATTGAGAGACTGGAGCAGAGTATCTGGAGAAAGATGAGAGAGTGTGGGTGGCAATAGAAAAAACAACCACGACTGTAAGTTAGAAAGATAATATCCTTACTTTCTTCTGTGGGTCTCAAGAGTGATTAAAAAAACATTGGTGTTTTAAAAATATTGCTGAGGACTACAGTGTGACTCATAATGCTTCAGAGAATGGAATTCTTGGAAGTTTCACTGTAATGCCAGATTTTAGAATGGAGGGCAGCAGAGCTGCAGAGAAGTAACATGAGGCTATGTTGATGGGGAAAGAACATCTCTGAGGAAATGCAGGCGAGAGGGAGAGAAAGGAAAGAGAATGGGCCTGGGGAGATATGACAAGACAATTATTTATACTGAGAACTGTTGCTTGCACTGATGTGAGTGTTTCACTGCTTTTTTGAGGTTTTATTGGCCAGCACGCCTGCCTGCACAATTCTTGGTTATATGCACAGCAGGGAGAGATAAGTAACCATGTTGACCAATCAGACAATGAAAACAGTTACACACAAGTCCAAAAGCCCAAAGCCCATCCTAGAGCTGACCTGAAAGCTTTGAGTAAAACTTTCTTTTTTTTTTTTTTTTTTTTTTAAAGTTTGTTGTTGTTGTTGTTGTTGTTTTTGGTTGGGGTTTTGTTTGGAGTTTGTGCATATTTCTGGTAAATTCAGCTGTTTTATGAGGGAATGTATTGGCTAAATGTTGGGAAGCTTTCTCAAGTCAGAATAGACTTTCTGGTCAGAATAAAATAAAGAAGAATGGTGATCACCTGGAATTAAACAGTAGCCTCACAGTTATGGCATGTACCTGATATTTTGCTTGATACTGTAACACGGCTGGTTTATATCCCGAGTAAGTAGCTTTGCTAGGAAAGTGAGCGCTCTTCCTTTCACCATCCCCCACAAGTGCTGATCAGTACTTCTTCCCCTAAAGTTCCAAGAAAATGGTTTGTGTATTTCACATTGTCCAGGACATGAAATTTCCAGGTTCAGATCCATGGACATGGGCTGGTCTTGTACCAGAACATCCTCCTTTAGGTGAGTGTCCTAACTATCTGGCAGCTGAGGTAGAATTGATTTATCTCTCTTGCTTACAGGGGGAAAAGATATTCTTTATACTGGAAGCCTCAATGCTGAAATCTAGGCTTTTTTATTATTATTTCAAAGAGCATTCTTAGTATCTAGGTTTCTCTTATAAACTATAGTTTATGCATATTATTAATTAAAATATGTTGTTTCAGAGTTCTGAAAATGTGTGATGGCCTAAATGTGGATAATGCTGCTGTCTACATAGAAACTTTGTATATCTTTTAAACATTTAATGATTATTCATCTGATAATTAACATCTGAGAAATGCCATGACTTGATATTTGGTATTTCCTCTCTGAAAAAAAAAAAAGTCATATAATCAGCAGGGGAGCAAATATGACACCATTTGTATAAGTGATGGTTATATATCACAGTTAAGCAAATATTCTAAGTGAACAATTAGTCGATACATTCTTGGCTGAAATTTGTTCATGTAATTTGATCCATGAAGTGTGTGGATAAAGAATAAATTAACAGATCATAACCAGTTCCTGTACAATTCATGAACAGGAAAAAAGACTACAGAACAGGGAATATGAATAATGTATATTTTATCTCCCTTTCCTAACAGGAAAATGTAGATTTTTGAGTTGGTCAAAGTGGAAAATGAAACTTTTATATTTTTTATTTTGTGTTTTGGTGTTTTTTTTTTCTGGAAAATTAATCTAGTTATATTTAGAAATGAAACATCTTAAATGAAAAATGTGGTCTGTTATGAAAATGGGCATAGGGTTTTTTGTTTCTATTTTTAATGTTTTTTATGTTATATTGAATTCTTGCTGGAAAAATTTTGCACTTTTCAGAGGTACAACACATGGATTTTTACCAGGTTGAACTGCCAACATGGGTGGATAAAAAATTCAATCCAAAGTTTGTCCAGCTTTCCTGGGCTTATGATCTACCAATTCTTTCATTTCCCAAAGCAGTGAACAGAGAAATGTTTGTTTGTTAAGGGGTTAATGCAACTAGTTTTCTGTCATCCAGTAGATTTCATAGTAGGTGTACACAGCGAGTCGGTTACGGTATCGGAGTCAGCAGTAAAATCTACAATGCATGATGATAGTGGGTTCTCAAATAAACAGGACTTTGGACAAAATGAAAAAATCCACCAAAAAATTTGAGTAAACAACTGCAAGACAATCTGCATTGTCTCAGTTTCTGAAGGAGATAAGTTGGAGCTGGGAAACATTTTCTGATATGCCCAGTAATGGATGTACAACTCATCCAATCACTCAGGAGCTAATACTGCACTTTTCTGTTCTGTGCATAAAAAATGTCATGCCAAATGACTCTGAGTGGTATCCATAATGATGAATTTACAGCCATCAGTAAGGAGCCTTCTTCGATTGTCTGCATTAAAGCAGCAGATGATTATGATCCCATCCAGTTATGCTTTTCCTTGGCCTTATTAAAAAGAGCAGCATACAAGGCAATCATACCCTTGGGTGTCTTTTGACTTGCTCAAAAGTATGGCTTAAGTGTTGATTTCTTTTCCAAAAAAACCCCAAATTCCATTTTGCAATGATGACACATCCGTGCCTAAAAACAAATAACATGGGCATTAGAAAGAATGCCCTGATTGGTCACCTGGTATTAAAAATAGTACTGAGTTTCACACACAATGCTTAGCTAGCCGTATCTGTCCACTATCAGTGCTCTGCATGGGAAATAGATAACCATCTCCCTCTTTTCACTGTCCCACAGTTTGGGCCTTACCCCATGCATTTGTAATACAGTGCTGCAGTCTCTCCTGGAGACCCCATAGACTCAGTGGCTTCTTTCCCATTGTCTGGCCCATGAGCCACTGTCTTACTGCACTGAGCAAGAGAAGCTGGACAGATCTGGAAAGGAATTGTGAGTCAGCAGGCACGTTCAGTAACTCCAAAGATAAAATAAAGTCTGATATGCCTTTTTGTCAAGTCTCTTTTCTAGGGATTAGGTTTGTTAACCAGATAAAAAATTCCAGGGGGAGTTCACAGTAAAGCAGAATATGTGGTAAGAGACAAAGGAGATCATTCCAGCTTCTGGCAGTGTCTGCAGGAAGGACTAATATGCATCTCTCTGGTAGGTTGCTATCCAACTTTAGAAAACACAGGTGAATTTCTATGGTACATACCAATTTGTTTCAGTTCCACTGGTAAATCATTACAGAGTTCCTCCAAACCTGCCTTTGTGTTCATGAGAATGCAGCTGAAGACTTAAAGGTTCAGCCAGTAAAAAAAAGAGCAAAACCAAAAGGCAAGATCCATGACATTTCTTCCTCAATCTGCTTTTTTTTTCTTCCTTTCTGTTCCTCTGAATAGATAATTTCTGGAAATTATTTTGGCTGAATGAATCCAGTGAAGACATCTCATGGGAATAGGAGAGGTCTTGCAGGTCAGTTTTGGGGAGAAGTTCCAACTTCTTCTGTTGCTTTTGTTTACCAGACCTTTGCTCTAATCAGGTAGATAGAACTATTGGCTCAGATTGTTGTTGTGGTAGATTATTTAATATCAGCGATACATCACAGCTGAAACACCTACAGGTCTGCATGAACATAAAAAAGACTAGAGCTCAACATAATCGTTCCAGTGGTGTGCCTTCTAGAGAAAGCAATAGACAGTGAAAAGATTCAATGAAATAAAGGGAACAAGGCAACTGAGTTCCATATTTTCTGTTTCCCCAGAACTGTTCCTTATTCACTGACATACGTGCAGTGGATGTGTTCCACTTTTGAGTGAGAAGAAATAGAAATCAACTTGTTAATTTGTTTAAATTTTCGTGTAATTATCACTTTTTGGATTAACTGTTTTATTCTACAAAATGCATAACACCCTGCCTCTCCCTTTTCAGTGTTCCAAAACCACTTTGGGCTAATTTGATCTCTGCCATTGTATGCATGTGTCTGTGTGGCACAGTATGTTCTCTGTGTGCATGTGCTGCAAATCCAGTTGACAGCAGCCTTGTGCCCTATTCTTTCATGATTGTCCGTCATCACAAATGGAAAGTGAACAAATAACTATTTTTTTTTCTTGCACTGAATTGTACAACTTTCAGAACTTCTTTAGTTCAGGCTCATAGTTTTTTTTTTAAAGGATCACTTCCATTAAAACACTTCTTGAAAGTCATAATATACACATTTAAATTTTTTTTAAAACATAATAAAACATAATATTTTCATAAACATATGTTTTAAAATTTATCTCGAGGTTAATAAATTATTTTTTAATCTTAGAAATTATTTCTACTCTCAGGTCTTTGGCACTAATGATATCTTTGGCATAATTATGCATGTGAAGTTATATGAACTCAGAGAAAGCTCTGAAAGATGTTTCAACACAGAAGCGTTCGAGATACTTGAAGTGAGGTTCTGTGCTGTGACAACTCTTTTAAATTCCACAGTGTGGTACCTGATTTGAGGACTTATGCCTGATAACCTGTAGTAATTAAATAACTATACTGAATTTTGTCTGCTACAGAGAATGTACATCCTGACTGACTCTTCAGGCAAGAAAAGCAAGACACACCGAGAAAATAGAAATGTGACCCTAAAAATCCAGCCTGGGGTGCCTTAGAGTTGATGTGAAAGTCCAGTCAAATGCAGACTGCTCAAGCACCAGTTGCTTTATAAACCTAAGAGGGTGATAGGGGAAAGATAGGCAGAAAATATCAAAGGCTTTGCCATGGTTCTTAACCTCATTGCTAGGATTTCAGAAAAATTTAAATCTGTTTATAGTTTTTTATAGTACCCGTTATTCTGTAATGGATAATTGAATGCCCTTCTTCCAGGGACCATGTACTGGTTCATTCTTGAAATCTCCTGAGAAATGCAGTTCTTGGATATCTTTATCAGAGATTAAGGGATTGTCTCCATTGTTGGGGTAATTCTGGGCACTGGGGGAGCGACATGCAGGAGGTTGAGCTACCTTACCCCATATGGCCATACCCTAAATGTCCTTTTAAGATGAGGGATATTTATTACTTTAAAGGAAATGGAAGCAAATGCTTCCATAAGCAAAGTCAGGATAGATCTACTAACTTGCAAAAGAGAGAGGAAACATCAGAGAGGCCTGATCTTCTAAGTTGGATGGGCACAGAAACTCCATGGACCAGACTGAGGGATCCTCACTTTTGAGGGGGTAAGCATTATACCCTGAGAAAGATTCTTATACAGAATATATTAGCTGAAGGATTTTAACCTTGTCCTGTATTGCATTTTCACGCAGGGACTACTGAATACTGTTTGCTGTTCTATTTAAGATTTTTTGGCAGTTGATTGTTAGTGCATTTACCGCTGTAAACCACTTCCAAAATCCCTGAAGAAGCAGGTGGAAGGCCAAGTAGATGAGAAATACATGAATTAGCCAATTAAGTGAAGGTCATAAATGAACCCCTTTTCAAGAGGCATCATCAAACATTTGTTTGAAAAGAGAAATTTGCGAAGAAGGAAGCAGGTGTCAAATTCCTTTCGGCAGCTGGATGCTGAAAAGCAATTAGAATGAAAAGCTACCTGATCCAAAGCTCAAGACACCAGGAGGATGTGCCTTAACAAGTGGAAGGAAACATATCGATGGGGTTTACAACTCTCATGCTGTAGGGAGGGTGCAGAGCAGTGAGGAAATGTGCTGATGTGCCTAAATTCTGGCAGGATATAGGACCCTGGCATTGCCAGTAAGGAGGAACTTGAGAGTGATTTTTAGGCTCTGTATTCAAACAGATGTCTGTCTTCTGCAGCATGCTGTAGGGAAAGAGAGGTTTTGAACCATTAGAAAAGCAAAGGAAGTGCAATAGCCCAGATTTTTATCATAATTACACCCAGGTGGTTCTGAAGTGACTACATACGTGTCATTGAAGTTACACCAGAGCAAAACTTGTGTGAGAACTGAAATCGAGCTCTTTGTTTTCTTGCAGTTGTGTACCAAAAGAGTACTCTAACAGCTCTTAGTAAATAATAAATTAATAATGATATAATGATCTCCCTTATGACTGGAAGAAGTACAGAAAAATTAGTGTCAGCGTAAGAATTTGCTTGCAAGATTCTTCGAATGTGTCATTTCTACAATGGTATTGAATATAGGATGCCTTACTGGACTAATTTTAATTTCTGGACCAATTAAAATTTTTATTTCAAACATCACAAACCTCCAGTGTAGTCAGATAGCATGTGGTGAACAATACAACCCCCAAAACATATAGTTCATAGATAAATGAGTAAGACATCTGTTTTTTGCATTGTAAAATACCTTTAAATCCCCAGCAGAAAGTAGTAATGAAAACAACTAATGAAGGCAAGTGCTTTTTCTGTCTCCCTGCTGTAAAGCAAATAATATTTTAGTAGTTGGTTTCGTTTGTGTTTCCCCATTTGTGCCTCAGAATACACCAGATTGCAATGTTACATCACATTTTTAATGACTGGAACCATGTCCTGAGATCCCCCTCCGACCACACCACAACTTCCTTTTTTTTTTTCTCCTCCTGGCTAGAGGACTGTATGTAATTATGGTGAGGACATAATTCAATTAATTATTGACAGAGCACGTAATCACCACTCAGATCTTTCTCTGATAAATCTCTTCTTGCTCTCTGACTTCTGTTTGTCATGCACTAGGGAGGTGGAAAGGCACTAAAAATGCGTTTTAAAGATAGGACGTTTCTCAATCCTTTGTATCAGCCGGAGAGGCTTCTGCCGCCCTGGGCTCTTTAGATGTACAGCGTATTGTTCTCGTCTGTGCTAAACAAGTATCCCCGAGAAAGCTCAGTGGGATGGAGGCTTATGATTCATTTTAAGTGGAGGATATAATAGGAGCAGATAACTTTGATTTGTGCAAAGGAAAAGTGTGATCTCTTTCAGGGATTCCAGGAATTCAGAGCAATTTTTTCTTCTGTTGCTGATTAAAGAGAAAGTGATAAATAAGAGCTCTGTGTTCGGTTTAAAGGAGGAATGTAGCTTCAGAAAGCTGACTTATTTAGGGAAAAAAAAAAAAAAAAAAAGAAAAAAATCCTGACCTCAGATAGCCTTTGACCAAAATCTGCTGGTAGTAGAGTAAAGACGAGGCTGTTCCTGTTACTATTAAAGCCCACGTAAGGACAGTGATCGCCAAAGTCGTAAAATGTCCTGGGGGCCGGGCTGGGGTGGGAACGTGCCAGGGGTTTGCCCGTAACTTCGGATTACAACTAAAGCGTGCCAAAAGCGGATAAGGGAAAGAGATAACGAGGTGAGAAAGCAAAGAATGGCTTTATTGTAAAATAAGGAAAACTAAGCTGAAGGAAAAAAAAAAAAAAAAAGAAAAAGAGTAATCGCGCACACAGAGGCTGCCCTTGTAGCCGGGAGGAGACCCGCTGCTTCTCTACCTTTGGTTTTGACGGCACGACGTGCGTGGGGCTGGGAAAGGCTCTGCGGGGGCAGGGCCGGGGCCACGCTGGGAGCCGTGGGCAGGGGGGCAGAGCGGGGGCTCTGCTGTCCCGCAGCGGGTCAGGGCCAGGTTTGTTGGTGCTGGGGAGTCTGATCCCAGGGAAGAGCGCTCGTTCGTCCCTCGTCGGGGGCCTGGAGGGAGCCGAGGCTGGTGAGCCCATGCACCAGGCGGGAGGCACTGGCGGTGCTGGCCGCGACTCAGGCACCGACTCCTTTGCCGCGCCTGGGCGGGCGCTGCCTGCGCCGGGAGGAGCGGGGGGATGCCCTGCTGCACCCTGCGCTGCCGCCGAGGCTCCCCTCCGCTCCGGAGGGATCTGTGCTTGGCGCCCAGCGCGCAGCCAGGGGAAGCAAGCCCACCTCAGGGTGGGCTCTCGTCCCACCGCCCCAGCATCAACCGGAGGCGCCCGAGCCAAGCGGAACTGGTGTAGCCCCGAGCCCAGTGCCGGGGGGGTCCGCCCTTGGGGGCAGCGGGAAGGTGAAGGGGCTGAATAGGTTTTAAAGGCCGTCAGAGCAGGCGCGATGGCCAGGCTGGTCGGGAAGCCCGAAGCGGCCACCTGAGCCGGATCTTTTGACACCTCAACGGAGCGACCCGATTTGCAGGGGCGCTGCGCGCCCACCGAGGGCGGGGGCTTCGGGGGCAAAGGGGACAGGAGCGGGGTAGGAGCGCCTGATATCTCTGTGACGGACCAGCCGGTGCTGCTCGTCTTAGGGGAGACAGCGGGAGCGGTAACTCATGCCATGAATGTTGAGGGACAGGAACACTGCGGGTCCGGAGGAACATTGTCACGGTCAAAACAGGGGCTATTACGCCCTAACAAACACATTTCCGCAGGTTTAGTTGAGAACTGCGGGCGCGACTCTGTGCGCAGCTGCGGAGAGCGGCGTCCCCGGCTTGCGCTGCCTCCGGGCCGTGCACCCCTCTCCAAAACTTAGGGGCTTGACAGCTCGGGCGCCTCGTCCCGCTGCTGCGAAGAACAAGGCGGCGTTCGGAGGCGCCGTGGGAGGTCCTTAAAGACCCGCTGTTTCTGGGCGGCTTTACACAGCTCCTGCGGCTGCTGCGGGATGCTCTCCACGCCCGGTCTCACCTGTCGGGCTCTAAGGGAGCAAAGTCCTTCACCCCGCACCCTTTGGAGCGCAGCTACCAGCCCCGAGGAGAAGGCTGAACCTCTCACGGCCGGGCTGGGCGCTGCCCTCCTGCCCTGGCCCCGCAGCCGCGCCTCGCCGCAGGTGCGAGTCGCGCTGCCCCCGGCTGGACTCCGGTCTGGCACCGCCTGCGTGCCCGAGACGGGGCGTCCTCGGCGCGGCGGCTCTGCAGCCCAGGACGGCTTTCCCCTGCCTGTGTTTTTGGCCTGGACTCGCTTGCATGCCGCCGATCAGCCCTGCACCTTCGCCCTCCCGGGGGCGGCTCGCCGGGGTCACAGAGGGAGCGCACGGTCCTCCTGGCCTGTCTCCTCCCCCGGGAGCGCCAGAGGTTTGGATTTCCCCCTGGGGACACCCAGTACTCTCACTATCAGCCAGGTCTCGGGCGTTGCGCGCTCCTGTCACCGCCGAGCGAGGGCTCGCCGCCCCCAAGCCCCCAGCAGCGCATCCTGCAGCTTCGCCTGCCCCTCCTTGGCTGCGGGGAGGGTGTTGCGAGGTAGGCAAAAAGGAAAGTGAACATAGCGGTCTGAAGACAGAGAAAGGCAGTCAAGGTTAGACCTGTATTTACTCAACCTTTATTATTTAAAAAAATTCATAAAAAAAGGAAGGTGAACGAACGTCTTACAAAACCCCCCCACATAAATAGGACATTCCGTCCAGCTCTGGCTATTGGCAGTTCTAGTATTTGACAACATCAGACGCGATTTCCTGGCATTAGAGAAACCCATTTCAAAATCGGTCATCACAAAGAAATACTAGAAATCCCAGTTAGCACTTGCTAGGCAGCACGGAGCACTTGTACACAACTTTTCAGACACACACCCGCGCACACACGCAGCTGGGAACAGATCCCGTAGGAAGAGAGCCTCCTTAAAAAATAGTAAACGGTTCTCGAAAAAAAAAAAAAAAAGAAAAAAAAAAAGGAAAAAGATTTATTTACAAAACGCAAATGGAAATACAGTATTGACAGAGCGTGGCTGGCAAATCAACATGATTTGAATAGAGAAAGGACTATGGCACATCTTGCTCGAAAGCTCGCACAGCAGCCTCCTTCGAGTGTCCCCGCGGGAAGACAGCTCCTGCCATCCGCGACGCAGTGCCTTCTCCCTCCCCACCTCTCCTCCCGCCCTCCCGCGCCTCTCCACCCCTGCGCTTCTTGCCAGGTCCTTTTTACACTTGGATGACCACCGTGCTGGGGCTCTGGAGCCGAGTTTTGTACTGGTCTAGCCAGCTCCTCAGCTCCGAGATCTTGTAGCCCTCTGGTCCTCTGCCTCCCTGGTACATCACCTTCTCCTCCTGGATGATGTAGAGCCTCTCGAAGTAGGCACCGTAGGCGGCGCTGGAAGCATTGTCCATGGTGTCCACGGCCAGGGGGCAATCGGGCGCCCCTTCCCTCATCAGCTGAGCTGCCCGCAGCCTGTCCTGGAGGCACTGGTGTTTGGGGATGTTGTAGGCTGCGTCCGAGCTGACCCAGCCGTCGGAGGGGTGTGCTTCTTCGATGTACACCAGCAGGAAGTCAGCAATGTCCACGAAGTGCGCGGCCAGGCGCTGGAAGGACCTCAGGCGGGCCATGAACGGGGGTCAGGTGCAGCTACCGAAGTTGAGGATGAGGGGTCTCTTGCCGCGGGCGAAGTCCAGGATGCGGAGTCTCTTCTGCCCGTCCAGCTGGATCACCTCGGGGTTGGGGGCCACGGAACCCACGTGCGCCGACTTGAAGAAGTCCAGCTTCTGCCCATGCCACACGGCTTTCAGCGACTCCAGCGTGAACATGCGGTTGGAGTCGGACACGCAGACCGGGGGGTCGTCGGGGGGCGGCCCCTCGCTGGCGCTGGCCGTCTCCTCCGCCGTGGGCATCGTCAGCATCTTCTTCCTAATGCACAGAAAATCCAGGAGCCAGAGCATCACGGCGGTGAGCAGGAAGCGAGGGAAGAGGAGGATGCAGGCGGCCGCCTGGGTGAGCAGCTGCAAGGTGTGAACGCCGAGGGAGTGGAGCATCGCAGCGGCTTGTGCTGCAGGGCGCTGGCTGCCGGGGGGCCCCCACGCACCCTGCGTGCCGGGGTCTGTGCAGCACAGCTGAGATCCCGCTTCTCTTTAAGCCCATTTTATAGTCAGGGATTTAAATGAAAAGTGACTCCACCTCCGGCCAGAACCCGCCCCTCTGGAACTTGAGCCTGGGGATTACCTACCCCTCCACTCTAATGACCTAAAAATACACAGACAAAAGGGGAGAGAGCCCCGGCGGGAGCCGCGAGGGACGTGCAACGGAGCAGGGTGCAGGCGATATCAGGCACGGCAGAGAGTCCGAGGCAGGGCACCGCCGGGGTCCCTGGCCGCAGATAGCGGCGGGCGCTCACAGACAGCCCCGCCAAGGACAATGCAACAGGCACAGCCCGCCCCCGGCCCGGCTCCCCCCGGGCTGTGCACGGAGCGCGGGGCCAGGGCGGCAGCGGGGCCGGGGCCGTCCCGGCAGCGCCTGCAGGTGACAGGGACGGGCCGCCCGCGCCGCGTCCCTCCCCGCGCCTTCCTCCCCTCCCCGCCCCGCCCCGACAGCCCGGTCCCCCCGGGCACAGCCCTGGCCCCTCCGCACGCCCCGGCGCCGCGGGGGCACCTGGGGCTCTAGCCCGCCGCCGCCCCGCGGCCGCATCCTGCGGCGGTGCGGGGGGCGCTGCCCCGGCGCGGCCCCGGCCCGGCGGCGGTGCGGGGGG
>JAYRBT010000177.1:53165653-53175869 GCA_036023395.1 Myiotriccus ornatus | reverse complement strand
CGGAGGAGGGGCGCGCGCGGCGCGCGGCCGCGAGGGGGCGCTGTTGGCCGAGGAGCGGCGGCGGCGGCGGGAGCGGCGCCCGAGCCCGGCCCGGGGTGTGCGCGGCCCTCACGGCCCGGCCCGGCCCCGCCGCGCCCCCACCTGCCTCCCACAGGGAACGAGGGTCACCCCCCACGCTGCGGGGCGCGCCACGGTGGGTGGTCAGAGCGGACCGGGGAGAGTGGGGGAGCGCTGCGTCTGCGGTGTCCCCCTGCTCGCCCGGGTCCCGCTGCGTCCAGGTGAGCAGCAGCGCAGGGCGGGCGCTCCTTTACGGCGCCCCAATAGGATCCAGCAGTGCTCTTCTACACCTGCCAAGCGGCGTATAAACACAAGCTTCTCGTGGGAGTCGGTCTGGCGAAGTCCTTAAACAAATGGCTGAAGCGTCACCTCACGGGCACGGCCGGGTAGACCCTGTGTGCCACCCACGGAGCGGTTTGGGGTTGGGCGGGTTGTGCGACGGTAGCGAAGTGCTCGCAGTATGAAGCGCTGAGCACCGACTGGCCACCTTCAGTCTTCACCTATCAAGAGGAATTTATGGCCTGTAGATAGATAGCGATCTAGATAGAGAACTAGATAGAGACCTGTCCCGGAGGTACAGAACTTGAATCCAGTTTGGTGTCTCTACTCACAGCCTTACCTCTCCATTGTTTGCAGGGCTCCCAGCTTGCAGCATGCACATCGTTTCCTCACCAGCTTCCTCAGAAAGAGATATTAGTTGTCAAAAATGCTGAACACTGCCCTCTGCTATGCAAGTGCAGCTCATGCATCGCTGAGCTGCTGCTACAGCTGCCACTCACGCAGGTGGCCTGCCACACTGACTCTGGGACATGCAACCCAAGGATTCAGTGTGCCAGTGGGACCTGAGAGCCCCATTGCTGACTGTGGCCAATGTCAGGAATCTGGTTGCAGATTCCCAAGGACCCTGAGGACCTCCGACTCCCCCAGGTGCAGCCTGTGCTTCTCCAAAAGTGACCGTGCATGTCTGTGCCTCCCGTCTAACATCTGCGAAATGCAAAAATGAATGCTGAGCTTCGTCATGGGAGTCTAGGCATCTTGCTTCATTTTTGTGTAACTTATTACGAGAACTCTGAATAAAAGGCAAAATTAAAATCTCATTTTATTTTTTGCTTTATCTAGTTTCGAATAGGCTGGTTTAGAGCAATCTAGTCAGATGCCTGGTTTGCAGCCCTCACAGTGCATTGTCTTTACTTGGTGTCAACAGCAAGTGAAGGTAATTCAGCATTTTAGCATCTGAATGGAAGTGCCCCAGACCTCATAAAGCCACATTCATACAGCAGCCTGATTAATAACTTTGGCATTCCATGGTGCTCAGTCCAGGGAAAATTACTGAGTAGATATTTGCTATATTGTCAAACTTATTTTGAACTATTCATGTGGGCCTCTCACCACCTCTCTGTGCTGTTATGCAATCTTGAAAACCACAAATTAAAGCCTCTAAACAGACGCAATAACAAATTGTGGTAGCTCTGAAGAAACCCCCAGGAAAAAAAATTGATCTCTCAAAGCGACCTCTTCAAACTATGCTGACAGACAAAAGCCTGAGTAAACAGATGGGTTTGCAACCCTGAATATCAACAAACTTTGCTCTACTAGATCAGTGAGAGATATTCCAAGGTAAAAAAGCTATTTGGTCTTATATATTGTATTTGTAGATGGATAGGGACTTTGGAAATGACTTTTTCTCCGTTCCCTGGAAACAGCCTTGCTTTATTTTTATAGCTTGAAGGAAACCCTTGAGTTGGGGTTTCCTATTCAGCTGCGGATAGAGAGAGAACTGAAGCATTTTGCTCCACCTGCCTACTGCTACACTTTCCTGCCATAGGAAAATTCAGGTATAACCTGAGGGCACTTTTTTCACAGTTTAAGAAACAGTGGCTCTACAAACCATGCGCTGATGTGCTCAGTTGAGGTATTAACTCTGTGGGAAAGGGTGGAATTTCTTCTGCAGCCCTTTGGTTCTCAAAAGGTTTGAAGTGACGTGTTGCTGCTGTTCTCACTTCTGTGTTGTGCTGGACAATTTTCGAAATCACGTGTTTTCACTCTGACCCCCCTCTCTACTGCAAAAGGGTTGTACCTCCCAGTTGGAGCTTGGATTATTTTTAGAAATGTGAAGGTAGTTGATCTTTCTAGGAATCCATATCACTGATACAAATAGTGTGGGAATTTACGTCTTCCTGAGCACTGAGGATTTCAGAATATATCCTAAAATACGGGATTCACAGTGGCACATCTGGTTATGGGTAGTTTTTACTCTTCTGCATGTGGTCTGTGGTTCAGCAGTCACTAGCTTAAAAATATATGTTTGTGTGTGTGTGTGTCCCCGCACAAGTGCACATACATGGTTCATATTATTTCCTTTTTTTCTGAGAACTTTATAGTTGTAGTTTTTCTTCATTTGATAAATGTAGTTTGTAACTCTTTTAAAGTTCTTTTCATAAACAGGAGCTACAAAATAAATTCAACAACTTGTAAAAACAAAACCTCAAAAAGCTGAAATTAAAACCATCAGGCCTTCTTTGATGTAGAGGATGTGTTGAAATGGTATATTTACATGTTTATTTTCTATTTTATAATTTCCTGCACAAAGGCACGCAATACTTTCTGACAGGAACCATAATATATTTTGGAAGAGTTCCACCTCTCATGTCATCTAAGCTACATGTCGTTAATGTGTTAGAACTTTACGTGAAGGAAATGAAAAAGACTTTCCTGAAATAAGAGCTGGACAATGTCTACTCATGGAAGTGGCTACCCAGTGACTGAAGAGAGGTGCAGTGGTGCAGTGGTAAATTACTCACCTGTCTGGTATCTGTAAGAAGTGGGTAAATATTATATTGCTGAAATTGGAGTAGGATAAACTGCATTTGCAGTTGTTTGCTTGTAGTGACACCTCTGGAAAAAAGTTACCATAAGCTGGAGCCTGTGCATGGGTCTGGCTGTCTTTGGACCTACCTCTCTCTTAATCTTTCACCACTTTTAGGTGACACCTGTTTTTCTTTTCCTCCCTTCTGCTGCCTTTTTCAATTTTTTTTTTTTAATAATATATATATGACTCAATAAAAAAAAAAAAAAGCGGAAACCCGAGCACCTAGCCAATGCTTGGAGTAGCTTTGAGTACTGAAACAAAAAAAAGTGCTGTGCTGCAGATTGGTCTACACTAGCAGAGACATGGACTTTGAATCTCCTACCTAACCCTGGCAGTCTCACCTTTGAATATGAGACAAGTCTGTCATATATGACAAAGAGATTCTCTGCACTGAAGCTTTTTAATTCTTTTTTCTCTCACTTCTTGCTGACTCTGGGTTGAATTGGGAAAGACCTGTTTAATTTGGAGGGTGGACTGATTTTACAGCCACAGGTTTGTTAGTGCAGCGCTCAGGTCTCACTCTGGGTAAGTGGAAACCAACATTTTCTTAAGTCTGTGAGTCACCCACCAAAGCTTTGCTGTGTGACCAAGTGTACAGTTCCCCTGATGTGTTAATGGGTTTTTGCACCTGGCTTTACATGGCTGCTCCCCAGTGCCCCTGTTGTGCCAGCAGCCTGTCAGGCTAGGGTAGAAACTAGATAACCAAAATTCTGGTTTTAAACCCAGTGATTTTGGTGACTGGATTCACTTTGTGACCCCTAAAATAATGTGTAATAGCAGAATTTCCAGTGCAACTTCATGAATGACAAAAAGTGCAAATTTCCATCCCATTGATCCTTCCTCATTTCTGCTTGCACTGTGTCTTGGGTGATCTTGCAGTGACCTGTGGGGACCTGCTTCAGGGACTAAGGGGGCAGAGAAGCTTGGCTTTAGAAGAAGAGAGTTATTTCCTGACAGATTACTTCTCTAAACTTGCTAATGACAAAATGAAATGATCACCTGTGATACAGGGGAGGCACTAGAGGAATGGCCAGAGCCTGCAGCCAAGGCAGGGCTAACAGGTCCATCCCCTCAGACTGCCTTAGCAATATTATCAGTCTGTCCCTGGGTGGAACTGCATAGTGAGAATGTGTTAAAAGCAGAAATTTCCTGAACAGGCTTCGCTGCAAATGTATGTAGTCTTCCCCTTTTGTGTAGTGGAAGAGCACAGGAGATGTACAGGAGATGACAGTGGCTGTCACAGGGTCCTGCTGGGCAATGTAGCTGCAACGGGGTGCACAGCCGGCTTCTGGGGGGAGCCAGCAATGTCAACTTCAGCAGCAGCTGCTAACACACTTCCATCAGTAGGAAATCAGATTATCCATAAACCCCCGTGCCAAGCATATCCCTGCTACCCATCAAGCAAACTGCTCGAAAGCTGCTGTGGCTCAAGAGCTCAGGCTGGACCCCCTGGTAGCACGGTATAATTACAGTCATCTGAATGGTTTGCTCTGCAGCAAAGACAACAGTCTAGTCCAGAAGTGGAACCCCATAGAGTTATACTTAAGTGGCGACTTTATACACAATGAATACAGATGAAGTCCTTGGCAGAAAAGAGAAAATAATTCTCCCATTGTCTTTGTTAGTACTGGTTTCAGGTGTGGTGTAGATGAGAATAAGGAGATGCAATTTCCTTGAATCTAAATCTCCTCTAAGAAGATTGTAACAAAATTCACCACGTGCAGTGTTTTTATAACAGAATATGTTTCAGCATATGACATAAAAATTCAGTGCACTGTTTAGAGAGATGAGCACAGCAGGCTGATAAGTCAGGATAGTTTTTCATCTTTTAAAAGGCAGCATGGCAAGGGTATTTTCTCAAACTGTTAAGAGGATACTTTTGAGTTGAAAGGCAGGCTCCAGGCTCTGTTAGGGTAAAGGGAACACCACTCCTTTGAGATCCCTTGCCTTGCAGGGGTCTCACTGCTGCCTGGCAGTCTTTGTCACGGGCTGGTTCTCAGAGCCCCAAGGTCTGTGTGGTGAAAGCTGTGAATGATCAGCAGCAAAGCTCCTGGTGCCTTCCTTGTGAGTGTGATTTTGCCCAAGCCATGTAGCACAATAACAGACAAAAGGAGATCTGAAGACTTAGGGTCCAATTTCCATCATCTCACTTTCCTTAGCAAGTACAGTAAAACATCAAGAATTTAAAAATAATATCATTTAATAATTCTCAGGTTTTAAGCAGATTGTGTGTGCCCTGCCTGAACTGATACACACGTTTGGATTTTCAATCTCTAACAGACTCAGAGGGAGGAAAAATAGCATTTAAAAAACCCATTTATTCAAGAAAAATCTGTAGGGATCATGTATAGGATAATCTTTTTCAGGGTGACCCTCATTTCTACGTAATGGTTTTACCCAGCAGTGGTTTAATGGCTTTGAATAAGCTGTAGAGTGAAGGAACAAACACTTTAGCAAGAATGGAGTAGTTTACCCAGAAAGGCAGGAGTATCAGCCTACTTTGAATATAGAATGGAGGTGATTATTCTACTGACCTTTTATCCCCAACACCACTAAAATGTATATTATGAACATAGTGGGGTCTGGTTTTGTGTGAACGATTGCTCTAAGCATGACTGACCCGTTCGAAGCAAGTGGCATGTCAGGCAGGAGCCTAGAAGGAACCATTGCTGTGCACCGAGGCTCTCATCAAATAACTTTCTTGCTTGAAGCCTTTTCTTTGAACATAAATGTTTGTGAAGTTTTCCAGTGATTTTTTTTTCCTGGCATTCACCCCGCGACTCTTATTATTTTTAGCCCTGTAAAATGGCATTATGCAATTGCTGAATTTGTTTCTTTCAGCCCATGATGATTTATAAGACTTAATTTCCAGTATACTCCCTTGAAGTTACCTTCTCTTTGTGACCTCAGGATTTCTCTTCCCAGACCTTTGGTATTTATTTTTACTATTTCTGTGGTCGAGGTTTGGCAATGTTGTTTTGGATTAATGACAAACATACATAAGAACTGGAAGGAACACGTGTCTTAAACTCCTAATTTAATGCGTGAATTGTTTATCAATAATAGAAGGAAGTCTCTGGACAGGTTTAACACATCCTAATAATAGGCCTCTGCAGCCAGATAGAAAGATTTTGATGTATCTGAATTGCATGTAATTCTTCATTTGTTCCAAAATAGATGAAATTTGCTTATTTTATATTGCAATGCAGTATTTCTTTCTCAGACTTTGCCCAGAAAGAATTGGAAGTGGAAGTCAGTTATTTTGGACAAGTATGCATTGTTTATATGGAATATTTTAATTGACATAAAATTGTGTAAACCTTCTAGCTCTTCTGCTCTTGGATGAAGAAAAGATCTTTGGCATAGCAAGGGCCTGAACTTCTGTTCTATTTTTTATTTTTATGCAGGAAATTACAAGTAATTTAACGCACAGATGAAATTACTCAGCATTTTACTCAGTTGTTGAATTTTCCTCGTAAGCAGTATATTTTTCTTTTATCATACACCCAGTAATTTTTTAACTGTCATTTTCTTATTTTTGCTTTCTCTGTATGTTCTTATTTACTTTTATCATTTATTTACTTAGGCTTAATTCCTTCCCTGTACAGCCTACTGTGAATAAAGTGTTCCTTTGAAAACGATTAATTTTCCACTTTGTTTACAGAGTAGTCTTGCAATGTTATATCTGATACTCATTAGAAGGAAAACAGAAATAAGAGGAGAAACATTAGTTATCACTGCAAATCATTTTGAATTCACTGGGATCAGGATCTGACTCAAAATGTTTAGGTTAGCTCAACAGCTCAAGCTGATTCGAAGGGTCTCAATGTTTATGCCTAACAGTGTGTCCTCCTATGACTTTTTATTTTTAACTGCTCAACCGTTCTCACTTTCTGTGAATTTTAAAGTTATTCTTAGACTGAGCAATACAGTCTCTTCACAGGGAAAAACTGTGACAAGCATATCTATGTGATACAGCTCATCATTTCTGAGGGCCCATCACTTCTACCTGAAGCTCTAGCAGAAAGAAAAAACAAAGATTAAATGGTTACTTTAAGCTTAGATATGAAATTTTGGATTCCAGTTCACTCTTTTCAATATCTGAATTATTTTGGACACCTGGAATGGTCCATGCTCGCTTGTGAAACTAAATTTAAGGCCCAAAAATTGCTTCTGAATATTAACATATGTGCCAATCCATTTCCTGAAATCCAACTATACTTTTATTTTGGACATTTTAATAAAATTGATTTTGTGACAGTAGTAATCCCTTGCTACATAGTCTTACCTGAAACCAAGTTTGAATTTATTAAAAAAAGAAAATGCTGCATTTTAGAAAAGGTATTAATACACCCTTTTTAAAATGGGAATAGTATACTTCCATATACTTATACATGCAAATAAAATAGATGAAAGTGATCTAAGTCCACTTGTATAAAGTGCAAAGAGCTCTGAAATGCACATTTATTGCAGATGAACCCTGGATTTACTAGGTAATGAGTGGGTTATTTTTTTAAGAACAATTATGTTGTATATGAAAAACCCGACATTTTCTTTCTTAACTAATTTTAATTAGCATTATGCTCACATTGAGCCAAAAAAAAAAAAAAGGAAGACAGCAGCAAAATATAAATTAAAGCATAGTCAGAAGTCTCTGAAGGCTTTTTCACAAATACCTTCTTCAAAATGGGGTGGTCCTCAGGCAGTTGTAGCTTGTGCCTGTTCCTTGGCCTCTTCTACAGTCGTTGACATTGCACTGCCAGTGAAGCAGCTGTCACTTTTTACCAGCATAATGCCTGCCAGCAGCTGGCTCAGAAGTGCAGCTTTTAATTAAATTTCTGATTTCAATTGGATTTTGGTTTGCAGCTCACAGCTAACAGGGATTTTCAGGGTGGGGTCTTATGGGGCATCTAGGAGTGTTTCAGACACCTCTGTGTTACAGACATCTGTTCAGAAACATCAAACATCACCTTAAAATTAGTTACACATTTCCACCATTACTTGAGAGAGCTGTTCCAGGATCTTGCTGCTATGATGGATAGAATTATTCATATTTTCAGTTTAAACATATCTATGACAGATTTACACCATTTGTTCGTGTGCCAATATAGTCTCTTTGTTGAGGCAGTTTTCCTGCCTCCCCTTTCTCTGTGAGTTAAAGAATCATAGAATCATTTAGGTGGGAAAAGACCTTTAAGATCATGGAAGGCAGTCCTACCCTCTTGGGCACCACTCCACTGGGTCTAACAAGCCAAACTCTTGTGAGGTGTATTAGCACTGACAGGGACAGGCAGATCCAGGCTCTCTGCTAGCAATGTGAGTGAGCTGGGATGCGAATTGGCCCTGTCCTGTAGGGTGCCTGTAGGGCTATGGTAGTGTAATGCTAAGCCTGAGCCGGTGAGTTCTGCTGGAGACTTCATTAGCCCTGAGCTAATTTAGACTGTGGATTCTGGGACAGTATGAGGCCAACTGAGGCTCGCATCGGTCTGCACCTGTTTGTTCAGATGTGTTCACAGTCTGTTCTCGTGAGATGGATTTTCCATTTCTCTGATCCTTCTAGAAGCCATTTTCTGCACCTGTTTCATGTCAAGTCTATTTTCCTGCATCATATAGGAAGAAATTAATTGGAGAACAAGAGATGGCTCCTACCCTTCTTTTTCCTCGCATTAGCCTTGTTTGGCACAGCATACGGTCACTGGTTCAGCACAATCATTCTCATCAGTCTGGTTGACATCTGGAAGTCACAGACAAACACAGATGCAGCTTGACAGCTGAACACCTGGGCAAGGAGCGTGGCACGTTGGGGACATGCTGGGTGTACCCTACATGCGCTGTGTTATTTGAGTACTGCTGTACAATATGGCTTGGACACACCTGAAACCCAAAGGACAAATGAACAGTTTGTGTACGGTAGTTCTGGAACCTCTCTTGTTGTATCAGCCAACACAACATAGAGTCAACCCATCTTGGTGAGCCCGGTGTGACCGAAGAGCATCAGACGGATTGTGCACTCGCTGGCCATCTGTGTCATTCACGTTTCCCACAGGGTGGATTTCCTGCTCATGTGGTGCATGGCATGGGATTTCCCAGACACAAACATGGGAGCTCAGGCACATGCTCAGGGGGCCGTGTGACAGGGCTGTGGCTGTGGATGTCCCCCATATGGAGCACAGCTGTGTCTGTCCTTGAAAGGAGTGACCTAAATTTTACACAGTATTCTAGTGATGTGTGACCAGCACATCCCTCACTGCTGGAAACACCCAATGTGTTTTTGAATTGTAGCTGTTTACCACTGCTGTATTTCTTCAGGGGTTCATGCTAACCCTGAATTTGACTGAACCATCTAGTTTTCTCCTCCACGTGCAGCTGGCAAGTGCCCAGTTTATTGTGATAGTTTTTGCTGCCAGCTTCACGAGTTTGAGCTAGGCAGTTCTGGATTTCATCTGTTTGTACTGCTTCAGTCCTTGAAGTGATTTAGTTCTTCCAGTGAAATGCCCCAGTCCTGTTCTGTACACTCACAGATTTCATAAGTTTATTCCCAGTTTTTGCACCCCAGTGTTCTATGTCATTGCTGACCATATTCTTGTGTTGTAGTTTGATAATCAGCAGACGGCAGATAACCTTAGCTGATGTAAACTGTCACAGCTTTTGCTATGAAAATAGTGCTGGTAGTGTTCCCAGCTAAGGTACTGCCAGAATGTAATTAGAAATGTACCTTTAAAATTTGATCTTTCTTTAGCTACTGGAAACATACTTTAAAAAGAATTCCAAAAGCTTTGCTTAAAAATACAACCGTGCTTATGAAACGGTTACTCTTAGACCAAATTAACACTAAGGGCATAACATAATACTAAAGGTGCTAAAATATTAAAGGTTTAGATTTCCATTGTTAGGAACATTTCCCCTTGTTTACAGATCAGAGAATCACAGAATCATTTAGTTTGGGAAAGACCTGCAAGATCTTTGAGTGCAACATTTGACTGACCACCACCATGCAAGCTAAACCACAGCACTAAGTGCCATGTCCAGTTGTTTCTTGAACACCTCCAGAGCTGGTGACTCCACTTCCCTGGGAAGTCCATTTCAATGCTTGATAACGCTTTCAGTAAAGCAATTTTTCCTGGTGTCCAACCTGAACCTCCCCTCTCACACCTTGAGACCATTTCCTCTTGTCCTATTGCTAGTGGCACAGCCACTAAGTCTTTAATTGAGTCTGACCCTCACCTTGCTACAACCTCCTTTCAGGTAGTTGTTGAAAGCTGTAAGGTGTCCCCTGAGCCTCCTTTTCTC
>JAYRBT010000177.1:53142332-53153319 GCA_036023395.1 Myiotriccus ornatus | reverse complement strand
CTGTGGACCCAGTCCAAATGCTACTGGAGCCTCCAGAAAAAAAACCACAAAACCACAGAGAAACAAAAGGTGCTTTTCTGTGCTTGCATACCAAGGCAGATTTATATCGGTTTTGCTTTTAAACACGAATCTCAGGATGTATCCAGACCCATCCAGCACATGACTACACAGTTGATGTGTACATTTCTCCTTTTTCCATTCTCATGAAAAGGTTCATCAAAGCCGTGGAGATGTTTGATATTCCTGGTGAGACGAGGTCAGTGCCCCTCTCTTGGAGTCGAATCATGTGAAGTGGAAGCTGAAAGGGGACAGAGGGCATGGGAGAGAATAGATACTATTTTTAGCACAGAGACATTTGTCAGTAGCCCTGGCATCACTGAAAATCTGTGAGAAGTCTCTGTTGGGGACATGATTCGTGAAACAATATGCAGAAGACATGTAGAGACCTGCAAATAGCAGGCTCCTCTATGGCCATGCTACTGACACCTGTTTGCATTTGGATTTTATTGTACTTGTGAGCCAGTATGTCAGATGTAATATTTTTTCCCCTCGGTCATTTAGCAGGTAGCACAGATGATGACTTCTCTTGTGTGTTTTGCCCTTTACATTTGTTTCTAGCGACCACCTGACAGCCTTCATTGAGGTTCTATTCTTTTCGGAGTGCTATTGATTATATACTTTGTGGGGATCCAGTGTAAAGGGACACCAGATTGTACATTCATGTACAAGCCATCATGGGCTCTAGGTATCTATTTTTATCAACCTGAGCAATTGTTGCTTAGAAAAAGAGACCCCTACTTCCCCAGCTGTGTGTGGTTGACTTCGGCTAGTCCGAACTCCTTTGACCTCAGCGCAGCTTAAGCGATGTGACAGCCGAGTCAGCCCCTTTAATTCCAGTCTTTGTGAGGCTCATGTGATAATCATGCACTTGCTCTGTCAGAGGAGCCGGCAAAGAGTGATTCTGTCTGTACTTGCTCCCTGCAGCAGACCTCTTTCTTGCCTTCTCTCTTCTACCAGATTCCTTTCATTTTGTTGATTCTACTCAGGAACAAAGAGGACTTTGTTGGATTGTCTTTGTGGTTTATTTTCCTGAGCCTTGGAAGATAACAGACTTTTGCCACTGTTTTATTCAACCCTTTATCACATGCACAATACCCTGAATGTTTTAACGGAGGCTACTGTGTGTTAGCCTAAAACTAACTGATTTTTTTCTTTTTTTTTCCCCAGGTTGGAAGCCAAGGCTGACTTCTGAATGCCAAGTTAGGAATAATGGCTGGAGGAAAAACTCAGGGAGGAGTCTGTCCATGCAGCTGCAATAAAGGATTCAGTCAGAGGAGCTGCAGTCATCAGTAAACATAATTTTGGTTTTCATGTTCTCTGGTCTTACCAGGCCCCACTGTCTATGCAGAAATCTGTTTCTTTACAGGTGTAGAATACATCTTCATCAAACAGTCTTTGGGCATATGTTCAAAAAGAGGTAAAAAGGCATTTGCTGGTCACTACAGCTGTTAATAGTTAGCAGCTTTTATCTGAGCCTGTAAAAGTGTTTTCACATGATAAACCGCTACAGTCTGCACAGATGCAGAAAGACAATTCAGAAGGACTCTAATTTATAGATTTTACCATAAAAGTCTTCTCCAAATCTCAGGACAAGTTAGTAGTGTGGGGAAGACTAAAAAGAGCAGCTGACTCTAATCTTTTGCCCTAACCACTGTCCCAGCTGCTTTTCACATGGCCTGCCACTCTACCAATTCCCAACACAAAGCTCTCGATGTGTTTTCTTTATTTAATGCATCAAAACATCTTTTTTGAACCACGGAAAATGTAGCCACTACTCAAGGCTGCCCTTGAGTGATAGCTCGCTCTATTTTGTCTATTGCCGGAAGGACACAATGTGGTCCTGGAGAGTCTCTGGATAAGGTAGTAACAGAGTTGCTTCATCAAAGCTCTTCCCATGAGGGATGAGATCTATAATCTTTGTTTTTAGTGGAGCAGACTAACATCTCTGAAGGCATAGTAGGCGTCAAAATACAGTGCTTCTGAGCTCTGTATGCAAAAGGTCAGGCAGTGTTAATCCTGGGGGTGACCTCATGGACCTCGAGGGAGTTTCATCAAGGATGTACTTAGTCTGTATTTTGCAATAATCTGAAGGAAATAAGCTTGGTATTTCAGAGATAGAACTCACAAGCAGTGCTATTCCAGTCACTCAACGTGCTTTGTAAATGGGATTTCTGTGGCTGTTTATTTCTAAAAAAGTCTCATTTTCAAAACTGAAACTTTCAGCCCTTACTTTTGCAAAAGTTGCACAGAAACCAGTATGAATACTGCCTAGAGCAGAGTGAAGTGAAAGCTGGAGGATCTGGTGCTGTGTTATTTGGCTCGTGCTGCAAAACTTCAGCAAATTTGTCTCTAGCGAGCAAAGTGAACAGTTTTGACAGCTTTTATTATATTGAATTACAGTGACAAATAGGGGCATTGGTTTGTAGAACATTTGAAAGCGTGATAAACACAGTCCTAATGAGAAAGATGTTTCTTCTTATTTGACAGAACACCAGTGTTTTTTCTCATGCATACAAGTGCACCAACAAAAATAAAAGACCTGGTTATTTGAGGCAAAATTCCTGAAATATTATTCTCTAAGTCTCTAAGCTTTGATTTATTACTTTTTATTCCCAGAAGTATTTGATGATTTTACTGTCAATAAAAATTGTAACAGTGATAAAAGAAAACAAAATTATTAGTTAAAACATAGAGTACCACAGTGTTTTCTTATGAATTTAAAATCAAACATGCTTTTCAACATAAAAAATCTTATTGTTCAGAGGATAAATGGTGCTTGCAATGAAGGAATTGCTCTTCTATCCCTTATGCAGTTACAGTCTTTGGGTTGTTTAACTCCAGTTTCACCCACCGTGGTGCCTTGAAGCCTGAGTGAGTCTAAGTGAACTTTGAGCAGAGTGAGCAACTTGTACTACAGAAGACAATAATTTTATGTCCACATGCACATAACAGCTGTTGCAGGCTCACTGGAGAGAAATCTGTTTGGAAAGCAGCTAGTGTTATGGGTGCTGCTATAAATAGCAACAATAGCAAGATAATTTTGCTTATTCACCAGTAACAATCACAAGTGAAGTAATTTTGTCACAGCTGTTAGGAATTCAATCACTTCTAACAAAGGTATTTAGTCCAGGATGCTGGCATTTTACATGAGTGTGGATTTTGCTGAAAACTGTTCAGTGCTTCTGTCTGTCGTATTTCTAAACTTGCATCTATCTCTGTCCAATCTAATACCTTCTTTGCGTGTGAGGAGTTGCAGTGAGCCTGTGCAGATTCGTTCTGTTACGCTGGTTCCCACACACATGGACCCATGTACTCCATCACTTGCTTTGCTTTTGATGTGGCATTCAAATGGAACTAGGAAGTTATTGCTGTTCAGACAAGTCTACTCACACATTCGAGCCC
This sequence comes from Myiotriccus ornatus, assembly GCA_036023395.1. Classification (NCBI taxonomy): domain Eukaryota; kingdom Metazoa; phylum Chordata; class Aves; order Passeriformes; family Tyrannidae; genus Myiotriccus; species Myiotriccus ornatus. The sequence continues at coordinate 53,149,857 of JAYRBT010000177.1, read as the reverse complement.
TCAGGCTCTGTATCATGCCCTTCACATGTGTGTGTCCCTACCAGCACGTGTGTTCCTTTGGTACTGCGAACCTTGATGTTCTTCTAATATTCTGAGGAATTTTCAGGAGACTTAGGTGAGCCGTCTCTCTGCTGGCTGAGCTTTTTCCTTACTTCTTACTTACTTTTCGCTTGCCCGTTCCTCTTTGTCCTCCCTGCATGCCAGCCTCAAACACTGTGCAGCCTGCTGAGATCAAGCCCATGAGCTGCCCCCGGCAGGGACATTTCTTCCAGTGCCTCCTGACAGCGATGCCTGTTCTCTTCAAGTTCATCAGTCCAGGAATTCACTCTGTGTGTGTGGATGCAGTGGGGTGCAGTACCAGCTGAGAGGGAGCTGCCAAGAAAGCCACAGGAGCAGAATGCATATGGAAATGAAGCAAGATATGACAAATCTGCCGCTAGGGCAGCCTCAGCTCACCCAAACCGTGCTGAGCAGAGGCACAGCTGAAGGAATTTTTCATGTGTTGTCACATCCTCAAAGCTTGTTTTACAGAGAATAGACATGCTTTTTATTGTCTTGGAAGCCACCTCCTGCACATTTACAATTTTCAAACCAGCCTTACTTGGATTCAGCAGAATTAGGGATAGGGAAATCCTATTAGGTCTCATTATCATTTGAGTTACCAGAGCAGTATTGTTCTGTATGTTAATTTGCCAAGCACTCTGTTCATGTTTAAATAACTCAGTGAAAAAAACATGTCATTATTGTCTGTGCCTCTTAATGCATATTAATGTTTTGGAATAAAGATTTTTAATATTTCTCCTAGAGTTCAAATACCTTCCTGCCTCTTTTTAACCCTTTTCACCATTCTTCCTCATCAAGAAGATCAATTTAATTTTGATGAGGCAATAGAGGGAGGGTGAAACTACACAGACTGCTTATGTTATATGTCTTTTGACAGATTGTTTTTAAACTCCCTTTAGAACCAATTGATTCCCTTAAAATAAAATGCAAGAGGAGGGTTGTCCCCTGGAACCTCTTCTGAGGCACAGTGAAGAAGGAAATGCCTACTTTGACTTCTTGCACCCAACACAGACTATGCTCAGTGGCTCCTTGAAGTGATGTTTGAGACAGTACATTTTCTCCCATGAGCTCCATCTCTTGGACAGGCAGGAGAGGTGGGAATAAGCTAGCATGACAGGCAGAGAGGGAGTTTATTTGACCGAGATAGTGTTAGCCTAATGCATCTACTCCCTGTCCAGCAGTCTGGTCTCTTGGCTCACACCCTTGCAGCCCAGCTCACAGAGGGACACCTTCCACTCTCTCCCTCTGCCAGCCATTCCCATCCAGGCCCACTCTGGAAGCTTTCTAACTCCATGGCCAGGGTTTCTGCATAGTTGTTTATAGCGATGATTAAAAAAAGAGAGAGAGAACATGGGGATAGATGCACTTCAAAGAAGGAGATAAGTAGGCAGAAAAGAAGTGAGGGAGCAATAGCCATGGTGCTGATTTAAGGATCTGGAGACATACAAGTATACTTGGTAGTCTTGGGGCTACTTCCCTGGTCTGGACAGAGACTGAAGCTCTTGGTGGCTGGAACAGAAGTGGAAAGAAACCTCTGTATGTGTGACATACACTGTGTGACTGGCAGTGGTGCTGGAAAGAGACACTGCCTCTGAGGGGTGTGTGGGGAGAGGAGAGAAAGACAGATACTGCCAGAATGATTTATTGGTGACCTGGCTTATGGGTGGCTTACTGGTGGCCTGGAACGGGTTATGCAAGAGGCCGCAATGACCTGTCCAGCCTGTCGCCCCAGATTTGTCATGGTGAGGTCAACTAGCCGAACACATGCTCTGCTGAGAGCTCGCAGGCAGCCAGACCCATCCTTGTATTGATACAGTGCCCAAATCTCTGTAGGAGATTGTAAGTAGAGTTTGCCCACGTGCCGAAAAGTGTTATGTTGCCAATATCTGAGATAGGAAGAGAACCCCAGCTCCCATGGCACAGAGCAGTGTTTCAAATAGCTGCTCTTTTGCAGGTGTCTGGTGCAGTTGCTGGTTGTCTCTGAGCCTTCTGTTTAGGGATCAGAAATGGGAAGAGTGGAAATCTCTTTGCTTGAGGTATTTCTGGAAGATACTAAGGAGTTTCATTAGTTTGTTTGGATATCTGGAGAGTGCACATTGGGCAAGCACTTGTATCAGCCTTCTGGTATTTTCAGTGGACATATTGCATGAGCAGACCAGCTGGCAAATAGCACAGACCTCTATCACAATCATGCCCATGACGAGTTAATAGCCATCCTTGAACTGGTTGTCAGCAACTGGTGAGAACTTCGAGTGATAAAACTCTCTAAAGCAATTGCAGAGGTTTTCTCTTTCACTACAGGTTTCTAGAAGGGGAACTTCAGGAAACCCTGAAGCTGGTCTGATGTATACAGAAGTGTTGCCTCCACTGAGGGCGATCCTAGGTACAAAGGAACAAGCTGTTCCGGGGAGAATGGTCTCCAGACCTCACCTCCGGTGAGCTTGAAGAGACTGACACAAAAAGCAGATGGGACACCGTCCCATATTGGTTCCATTAATATGGGATAGCTGCCCTTATCTTTGGCATCAGTCTTGTCTATGCCTTAGAGGTCTATCCAAACAAGTCTGTCCATCTGACACAATGCCTTGACCAAATGGACTGTTTTTAAGAAGGCAGATCTTTTGTTAGATGGGAAATAGCAGCAAGGTCTGTAAGGATGAGCACGAGCAACTTGCTCAGCAGAGGTGAAACAAGTGGGAAGAGTGGTGATGCTGCTGCTGCTGCCTGTTGGACAATGGACACCAGAAAGCTTAGAGTATGGCACATCTTTAATGTGCTTGGCAGTGATGTGGAGCAAACAGGAGTTGAGCTTGATGCGTAGGTCAAACTGGAGCTGTGATTCAGTGATTCAGAGGTTGAGGCTCACTCTGGTTGCTCTTTGGTGCAAGTAACCCTGTCCAGTGAGACTTGGACTCTCTGCATTACTGACACTCAGAGAGGAATATCTGTCCTGTTACACTAACAGGAAATGGATTTGGACTTCCTAAGTTCCAGTGTCTCTGTTAGATACTGCTGGAACTCCAACAGTTGAATCTGTTTCTCTTATTGTACATTACTCTCCTCTGAGGAATACCTCTTTCTCTGTATAAGAAACACGAGAAATAAGCTGTAACAGAATTTATTAAATTATCCAAGAGATGTTGTGCAGGAGAGCATCCCTGGAAGTCATCTGCTTGCTCTTAGGCAAGATCACAACTAGATGTTCCCTAGGAGAAATTCCTGTAGCTCTTCCCCAACACCTCCAGTGATGCACCATCAACTATAAACTGAGGCTGCAATGCTTCACTCACCTTGCACTTCATTTATTTTTGTTCTCCTGACCTCAGTGTATCTTTGCTGCAAGTCAAGATTACAGTTCCTCATCCAACTCTTGCTGCACATGGCAAAGCTTTCTTTTGGTAACAGCCTTTCCTTCATACTGGACAACTCTTTGGAGGCCTCTTTCTCTCTATCAAGGCTTCTCTTTTGCAAAGCACTTAATCTTCCTGCTGTACTCCACTGGCCTCTCCCTGGCTTCCCTGCACTACTCTTCTGGTGTGAAGTTCGTGTCCCTGTTGACTTTGTTAGCAAGGTCTAACATTTGATGCTTAACACAAACCTAGGAGTGAAGCGTCTTGCTCCAGAGATCCTGGCTGAGTTCTAGCATGTGGTTTTCCTAAAGAATAATAACTCCATGGGGATTTGGTGACCCTTTTGTAAGACCTGGGGAAGGGAGTGCTGGCCAAGGCCTGGGGAGTTCTTCTGTGGCATGTTGGCCCTCCCTGCTCCATCTGCTTTCTATTGCGCTTGAAAAGGAAATGAACTGAGCGAAATGATTTCAAAGTGACATGCTCCACTCTGCACTCTAATTCCGTTCCCAGTATTAAAACGTTTAAAATAACAGCCTTTGAAAAGAGCCAAAGCTTCGAAAGGGCCATGCACCACCTCTGCTGGAATAGTAAAATGGTGGCAGAATAATTTCCACATGCAGTGGATGGGTGTTTCGTTATTTGGGAGTTGAACATAGTTTCTTCCTTTGCCAGGAATTTCTTTAAGTCAAGAGTCAAAATTACTTTTTTCCTTTGGGAACTCTTTTAAACATTGTATTGACTGATATATCATCTGTGGTTTGTTCTACTGTTGTCCACTCAACCTGACTGGTGCAAATTTTTGAACAGCAAAAGAAGGTTTCAATTTTTTAACGTGGACTACTCTGTGTCTCTGTATAGAGAGAGGGGTGAAATAAACTTTTACTCTTTGCCCTTTGATCTGATTAATTTCCCATGTGCAGTTCTGTAAGTGCCTCTGTAGCAATGATAGCACTGACTTGGTTTAGTCTGACACCCACTAATAGCATCTTCATTGTTGTGTAACATCTGGGACAAGAAAGACAATGCTCAGGCAGTTGGCAGCGGTCAGCCACCAACGATTTGTTGGCCAGGGGTGGTTTGTACATCACAGCTCAGGAACTGCTGGTTGAGAGACTTCAGCGCAAGACTAATTGCGATTTTCCCCAATTTTTCCTAAACCATTAGCTGGTTTGTGTTGCATTCATTCTCTAATGCTATCTCCATTTGCTCCATACACACCTCATATTTTTCCCTTCCCTTGTGTTTTTGGTGAGATTTTTTTTTTATTTCTTGAAATCTACCTCTGAAACAGTTCCTCGTTTTTGGCATAATGTATCTACCAGCACAATTAACTTTGCTCTATAGTATTGAGTCCACTTCTGGAACTCATCAAGTTATTGTAAAGACTCTTGTATGTATTCCATTAAATGAATGTGTATCTTGCCATACCTTTAAACAACCCTTCTGTTGGTTTTGACAGAGAGAATTCAGCTTTTCTCTTAAAGAAAAAAACAAGCAGAATAAAAATAGGAAGCAATCTTTTCAGCAACGAGCAGTCAGAATTTATGTTCTCATTGTGCACGGCTGTGAAGATGTGATGATTCCATTCAGCTGAGCATCAACAAGATCAAAAGACTTTACTGAAGTGTAACTGTCACTTTGATCAGAGAGATGTATTGGAAACTTAATGAAATGAGTGGCTTCTTTCGGCAGTCGCTTCTTTTGGCTATTTCTAGTTGTGGTTGTGATACTGTGGGAAAATAACCTGACTCTGTTGAGTCCAGACACTGTGGTTGGGTTTTGGGTGAGAGACTGGATCAGGCTTTCCTTTTTTCGCCAGTAAATACAGTTGCCTTGAATTTTGGCTCAATTCAGCTGATTTCCGAAGATGAGGGTTTTTTTTCCTTTTTGTCCTGATCACAAGTTATTTCATTCATTCCATATTTTCCAGCTTTCTCAATAATTCTGAAATGGATGCTGTTTCTTAGTGCTGGGCAGGAGAAATAATCATATGGCCATGGCCCCAGCCTGAGACTTGGAAAATTTTGGCAGAATTACGTGAAAAAAGCTGTCCATATTTTGTGTGAAGGTTCAATGACCTGAAGTTCAGTTTTATTGCACTTCCACTATGCTTGACCCTATGAAATCACTGTGGAGGCTAGAGAAGACTGTAGGATGGAGTTAGTTTGGGAGGTTGACTGCTGGGGTGGAGTCAAGGAATGAGTCAGGAATGAACAATGCAGGTCACTTCATGGGAAGCTTTTTGACTGACCCTTCCTTTGAATTGTCTCACTCAGATGGTGACTGAACTTGTCTTTGAAATTATTTGCCCCTAACTAAATATAAATAATTTGGGACAAATCAACCTGCTTTTTTCAGCTTAGTTCTGAAGTTATCAAGAAAACTCTTGTTTCAGTGTATTCTGAATTCTTTCTTGGACTGTGACCTTAGTTTCTCTGGAAAAAACAATTTTTCTTCTTTTGCAGTGGGGTTTTAATTTTTTTAAAATACCTACAAAAAATTCTCAGATTTAAAGTTGGGCCATTAATTTCCTTAAGTCTTTTTTTTTTTTTTTGCCCTGTGGTCTAATCCTTAGAGCATTACTGCATGACACACTGTCAGATGGTGATGGATCTCAAATTTTTTAAAATGCTGAACCATAAATAAGTGCCCGTGGATAAGGCACTCTTGTTTCTTTCCCTAACTGGTTTCTACAAACACAAGCTGTAGTCACGTTCAGAGACTAAACTCACTAGATTTGGGACAAATGAACATACTGCTCTGAACTCTATGAGGTTTATAGTATCTATTGCATGCTAGATTTGAAGCCTGATGGTAACCAGACCGCAGCTTCCCATCACTGTAATTCTGCTGCTTCAGAGAAGGTGGTGGAAATGTCCTTACACACTTGGGCCCACTCTTAGAAGAGATGGCAGCACTCAGCTTCCATTTCTGTTTTTTTCGTCAGAAGTCAGCTGGCAATTTTGCTGGCATTGGCTCTCTGGTGATGCAGAGGGATGTCTGCCCTGTGCAGAGCTTAAGCTGTCTCCAGGTCCTCTGCAGAATGAACTTTCCTTTTTGGTTTTTTTTTCCCCAAAGTGACACCTCCCAATAATGGTCAGTACCAGGTTTTTCAGAAAAATTAAGCAGCCGACTAAAGATTAACTTGTGGTCTGAAGGCTATGGCCTTTTGAAAGAATCTTGTTTAAAAAAAAACACAGAGAAGGAGGAGGAATTGTTTTGAGCTGTCTTCACTAAAAGGAGCAGTTGATAGCAGAATAGCGTGTTTCTTCAGTGACACCTTGTATCCCTCACAATGAATATATCTAAATTCTAATTTCCTGAACCCTGGAGAGGAGTCAAGCATCTGAAGAGAGTTTCTGTGCTCATGGGTCCAAGACTTCTGCATTCAAAGTGCTGGGCAGACAGTTTGTCTCCACTTTCCTCAGGAGCGTGTTGCCAGAGCTTGCCTAGCTGCTTCTGACAGCCAGTATTTCCCGCTGCAGAGCAGGCTGCTACCTCCTCCCTCAATCTATTAGTGGCCTGGGAAGCCCAGCAGACAGTTTGGACCCTGCCATTCACAAGTCATATGCACTAGCCCCAGGATTTGCTAAACAAAGAGAATATAGGTGTTCCCGCATTCAGGCTGAGCAGCCATCCGCTGTGCTCCCCACCGCCCTGGGAGCGGGGTGGGGCAGTGTGACTGCCTGGCCTCCACCATCGCAGCCATGGGGATGAGCCATCAAGTTTTCCTCACAGTTCCTAGGCTGCTTTATGCCCTGAAGCTTGAAAGTGTAAAGCTTTCCAAAGCACTTGGCTTTATCAAATCCTTGTAATTCTAAGTATTTTTTTATGACCCTTGTGAAGGCTTCCACCAATGTAACTTCACGTATTTCTAGAAAAATATTCTTGATTTCTATCCACGTGAGAAGAGGATCATATTCCAGGACTTTCCAGCCTGGGACTATTACATTTTCAATTGGAAGGATCAGCATTTTGTCTATAGACATTTTCAAACCCAAATTATACTGATATTTGACTTGCACCTATTTATTTCATTGATGTTTTGGTTTCTTGGCCTGTTTTAGGATAGAAATAAAAGTTGAAATAACAGGATTCCCTCCAGATTGGAA
>JAYRBT010000177.1:53119202-53142232 GCA_036023395.1 Myiotriccus ornatus | reverse complement strand
CATTGATGTTTTGGTTTCTTGGCCTGTTTTAGGATAGAAATAAAAGTTGAAATAACAGGATTCCCTCCAGATTGGAAGGCCTTATGAAGCATGGGACTCTTTTGTTGCCTTAATTAATGTGTGTATATATAAATATATATATATATATCCATCTCTCTGTAATGAGCACCTTTGGACCCTGAATAAAATTTTACTACAATTAAGTGTTACTTGTAACAGCATTTGGCAATTTACCAACAAACAGAGAAATGTCCAACTTTAGTCCAACAGGAATTGTATAGTAACTTCATGGATAAGCTTCATATTGATCAACTCTCAAAAATAACTTGTAAGGAATGCAATAAATACTTGAGAATAGAAAACTTGTGTATTTACAAGCTAAACACAGTTTGCAGTGAAAAAAGCAAGAGAAGTAAAACCATGATAGCCAGGTCAGTCTCATGTCACTGAGATTTTTCTGTGTGGGAATCTGGCACAAGCAGAGGTACTATGGCAAACTTAGAGTATTTTGAGCATGCTGAGCATCTCTTTTAAGCTCTCCCAGGCAGCTGTTCAACACTCCCCTCTTCTTTCTGCATTCCTTCTCTTCATCTCTGATTGTTGGACCTGTTGCTCTGCTGACCTTCATCTTTTCCAAATCAACTTCTCTGCCTCTTACTTTGTTTAAACAAAGACCGACCTATCTATCTTTAAACATTTAGTTCAAACCCTTTGTTTCACACTTAAATTTCCCCTCTTTCCTCTCTTTTCCCTTCTATTCCCAGGCTTTTCAAGACTGTGGCACTTGCTTTTAGAAGCAGCCCTTGGAAGGAGACAGGGCAGGCAAGAGGGCATCTTCATGGTTAGGAATACACAGGGGAAAGTAATTTCACTTTGTCTCTTCCCCTCCAGTTAATACCGGAAGCTTTCTGTTGAGACTTGGTTGCATGATAGCTTAAGTGTTCCTCTTCCGTGGGGGTCAGTGGGGACAACGGGTGTTGAGCGCCTCTGAAAATCCTTCTACTTAGGAAGCCCTGCCTGGAAAGGCTGGACTAGGTCAGGCTTGGCCCCACATGGCTACAGATCGACTCTGAATTGGGCCTGGTCGCACCTGACATATGCCGACCCGATGGCTCAGCTAGTCTTTGGCTATTTTTGTCTTTTCTTTAGGGAGACAGCTTGACTGCTTAACACAGCGCTTAATTCTCAGGTCATGATCTGCATGTCTTCAGGTCATAGGGGAATTTTGGCTTGCCAAGTGTTAAACCTTCTGTGTTCATAAGCATTAAACCTTAATGTGGTTACTGCTAGCTGCTCTGTGTGTTTTGTTTCAATCTGGTGAAGACTATGGCATGTAGCTTAAGGGCACTGCAGACAGTAACTCAAGCTTTGTTTAAGACACGGCAGATAAAAAATTTTCATGCTACTAACCCATTATGGTAATGTGGGACACTTTACACTGCGTAAATATAAAACTTTCGTGTTACAAGGATGAGATATTTGATATTTTCTTGCCAAGGGAAATATTTACCTATTTTTATAATATTGATTTGTACATCATTAAAATAACAGCATATTTTGCTAGATTTTGTGTGAACTAGGGTATGGAATCTTCAATTTATTTTAAAAATAAAAACCACATCATGCAATCATATCCACACAGTGTGTGAGTGCTGATCTCTTTAGTCACTTCCAAAGCACAGCGTGGCTGAGTAGGGATGCCGGCTTGGCAGTCACGACAGCATTGACAGCCTGCAGGTGAATGACATGTGGGGAAGGCTCACTCTCTTCAGTCTCCCCACCTTCTTATTTCTCTGATAGCTTTGGATCAGCATAAAATTCTTGTCACACTGAGCATCTGCTGACCTCAGTGATCTGTTGAAGTCAGCCTCTGCTGACCTCAGTGATGTCCCTAAGAGCTATCACGTATATGAAGGCTTTCCTGTCCTTAAGACCTGTATGTTAAGGTCCTGTCCCAAACCTCACTGACTTGATGACAAGGCTTTAACTGACCTAAATAGGCTTTAAATTGAGTCTTATTGCAGAATTTGCTGTGGAATACTATGAGGATTTTGTGTCCTGGCATATTTTAAGCAGAAGTGACTTTCTACTTCTGCACAAAGAGGGCAAAGCTTTATTTATGTGGGATGGGATCAGTTCCTAATGTGGGTCCAGGGAAGTACTTGTATGTAAGAGGCCATGGCCAACTCTTCTGCAAGCACTAAGAAATGCTTAAAAAGCCACTTGGACAGTTTTTAATCTAGTTACAAATATGTGTGCAAATCTTATTTCAAGGTAAGTGGAAAAGAAACAAATACTGAGCTATTAAATTTAGTCTCTATCCAGAGCACTGTAATAAACAATGAAGGAAGAAAATACCTAACTACCAAAGAACCATGCAAACATACAAGGTCTTCTAAGTTTATGTTTGCCCGGACCACAACCAATGCTTGGTTGCACGCTATAAATTTGCAGGTGGTATTTCTGTGTGATTTCATTCAGCCTCTAAAGGTACCTCTTCTCTAGATGGAAATGTGTGGAGGTGTTATTTTACTCAGCTGTGCTGGAAGGTCTTACACATGCACTTGGATGATGTCTCGCTATAAAAAGCAGTGATTATTTTGCCTTGTATGTATTGGTTGAGCGACAAGACCTATATAACAAGGTACTTTGCTCTTTTCGTTGTTGTGGGGCAATTGCTGGCATGTTATAATGTGTTTTTATAGGAAGCCAAATTCTGATCTCATGTGTAAATTTACAGACTTTATAGAATATAAGAGGCTCAGATGCATCTAAACGAGAGCAGGAATTTACTTCATTTTTCAGCAATTTAAAGCAAAGTACAGCCATACAAAAAAAAGAGGTGAAAGAGTCCTCAACAGAACCTCAATCATCGCTGTGTAGCAAAGAAGGACCAATTATGCCTGTGCTGTTCCTGTCAGCTGTTCATTTAGCCTGTACTAGAAGATAATCCACTATGGGAAAATCCAGATTATATATTCCAATGATTCACACTTAGGTTTTTCTTAAATCAAATCTGAATCTTCCCTACTGCGATCTTTACCCAATTCCTTTTTATCCTGTCTACCATGCAATATCACATTCCTGATTTTTATATTGCTAGGAATATTTTCCTCTGTTGTCTACCTGGGGGTGTTCACAGACATGTTTTCCAGCAGAACAATTGTAAGTTAATTAAGGTGCTACGAGGCAACAAGAATAGAAGCTATTACATCTACTAGCAACAGTCATATCTCTGCTTATCAGCGTGATAGCAAAACAATTTAATTAAATGCATTGGCTTAGTCAAGTGGGTTTGCAGTCTGAATTTACCATTCCTGTTAATGGAGCCAAATTTGTTTATTTTTAGGGATTCCAGAAATTCATGTAACCATTTTCCAAGAATGGCTGTTGTCAGCAGACTGATAGTAATTGAATCATTTGTGCTGGTTGTGACAAGGATTTCTATTCCTGAAGAGACAGCCACTGAAAGGCAGGAGTATGTACGGTTACAAACCATGATGGGTGTGTGCAGTGCTGATGACGTGAAGAGGACAGAGGGGGTTTTAAAAGAACAACCAGACAACAGAGAGAAGGGGATTCAAGATAGGACACCGTGGACTTGGCAAAGGAGATGAAAGCCCTGTGAAAGAAGCTTTCTAAAAATGCCTCACTTTGGCTCTGCTCCAGTGACATTAGTGAGGTTGGAAGACATTGTAATAGACTAAAGGATCAAAAGCATGAGTGGGAGTTCTCTGCTGTGCCATACTGGTGGAGCTGGAGAAGTGCTCACAACAGTGGGAAATCCTTAGTGAATATCCCTAGTATAGAAAGGACCCCAAGGAGCTTTTAGGAGTTAAATCTGCAGGAAATAAAAAGGTGGTGAGGGAGTGTGAGAGATGCAGCACAAACCATTCCTAATAGGAGTAAGACTGCACATAGCTCAAATATATGGAATATAATTGAAAAAGATGTTTTGAATGAACAATAACCTTTAAATTCTTTAGTGTGTGTTCTCTGAGCTGTAGAATGTTCTGATTGTTAAGGCAATTAGCTTTTAAAAATAGTTATTTTTTTAGATTTTAATTACATGCTGCATTTTGCCTTTGTTATTAGATGAGGTCAGTAAGGTTACTGAAGTAATTATTGCGCTCTGCTTGGCACTGGTTAAAGCATAACTAGAGTAACTGCATTCAATTCTGTATGAAAAAAACATGGACAAATTGAAGAATTTAGAGTGGAAGAAAGATAGTAAGAAATCTGGCGTTCAGATTAAGAGGAAAGGTTAAGATAACTTGGCACCTTTAGCCTAAAGGCAGAAGTAAAGTGTGGGGAACATAACAACGGGAAACATAAAGGAATGTTATGAAGAGGACAAGGATCAATTATTCTCATTAGTCAACAAAAATGGGACAAATAATAATTGGCTGAAGCAGAAGGGAAGTTTTAGGTTAAATATTAGGCAAAACTGTAGGGGAACTGTTCGGCAATTGGACAAGCTGCCAAGAGCCGTTGGACATTCACTGTCAGAGTTATTCGAGGCCAGACACCCATCTGCAGGAACAGTTATAGAATAATTAGATCAATTCTGCCACAGACAGAAGGGTAGGCAAGGGGTCCTTCTGGCCTCAGTGACCAAGACTTTGTTATGGATCTACTGTTTCAGGATTCATGCCCACCCTCTATTTTGTAAACTATGGTGTCTGCCACAGCCTCCACTAAAACTGACGAGGAGAGCAACAGTTTAAAGCTGCTCTTCATAGGGTCAGAGAACATGTGAGACATAAAATTATCCCTCGATCTGTGGCCATGCATTTCTTTTTATGACTTCTTAGAATGAAACTTCCTCTCCTCTGGGCATCTCTGCTTTGTCTCTTTGAAAATGTGAGCTCTGGCAGAATAAAGTAGTAACCAAAACAGAGTAGAATGGCTTTGGACTTAATCATTGCTATTCACTACTTTATGGCAGCTCTTAGAAGTTGAATTGTAAATAACGTCTGCATTTTATTGACAATATGCTCCTCATCTTCCCTACTACTTATATGGAAGAAACCAATCATGCCAAGTGCAGATTCTGCCTTCCTGGTATCAGCAGACCTCTTCCCATTGATCTGTTGAGATGCTGAAAACTAAGCAAACCAGGAGTAACTCTACAAAAATTTGCTCTGTTATACAACATTTACCAGCTGCATTTGACCCAAGGGTTGGCCTGGACAGGTTCTGCTTCCAACTACATGATGAATGTCAAAGTATGGCTCCAAGTATTGGTCACTCTGTTTGCAAGCAAAGCAGATCATTTTTAGAGGTACATAACACTGTTTTCAGCACATTCAAGATTAGAATCTGGCTGCGTGATGGACAAAAAATGAGATGGCTTACGTGTGCTCTGAGAGGCACTGCAGAGATGATATAAAGGGCAGTGAGCTAATTTGTATTGCTAATAGTGATCTTAAAGTGGTAATTACATATGCAATTATAAACCATGAGCCCAGCCTATTTATTTTTTCTGTCTAGTGCTAATGAAAAACAAAGTCATCTTAGTGTTTTGTGAGATCCCAATGCAGTGCAGGCAAGCATTTGGCTGGCTAACTGGCAGGCAGAGGCAGAGTATGACACTGGTTGTGTCAAAAAAAAAGAAAAAAAAAAAAGAAAAAAAGAGTGTCAGTGGCAAGGGTTTTAAATCCCCAGAACAATTGCAAAGTCATACATAATCCTTGTATTTGCTAAGCCTCATAACACTGAGCAACCCCTAGTGTCTGGAATGCCTTGGTCGGCTATGCTGTGTCCACTTCTAGCTGGTAATGTTATCTCAGAGATGCAGGGATATGTCTGCAGTGGAGATTATCTCTCTTTGCTGAATCAAGAGACTAGAAAACAGCCACAGAGCAGGAGATGCCATTGCAATGTGATGCATGACCCAATATGCAAAGTGAACAACCCATGACTGTAACTGTGAGATGCCTTCACTAAACTTCATTGCTCTTTTTTCCCTTCCCACTCCCATTTCTCATGGACAAAGCAAAAGGTGCTGAGATGCTTTGAGAGGGGCTGCATAGGAGGTCTCCCCTGTGACCTGAGAACCGTGGGAAGGCTGAGCAGGGAAAAGTACCCCCCCCGGGGAACCTGCAACAGGTCTGTGTGCTGGCTGGTTACTTCCAGCCAAGGGGCAGGAAGGGCTGATGGTCCCACAATTTGCTTCCCATCGTGGCCCTTATACATCCAGAGGCTCCATGAGGAACCATGGCTGTCTCATCTCTAGGCTTCACTCTCCCTCACTCTGAGGGTGCTCAGATCATCTTCTGAAAAGGGTGTTAAGGGACAGCCTGCTTTACACAGGCCTGGTTTTCTGCCCTAGTAGTGTTGAAAGAGACCATTTCATAGCCTTAACTCTCTATTTCTTTTCTAAAAGCAGATTGCACTTCTGACGAAAAACTAATATTTAACAGCCATTAAAAACAAGCACACAATGGCCTTTGAATTTAGTTATCCTTGGAAAATACTATTGATACATATATGTCTAACAGGTCGTGCATCTAAGAGGGGAGGAATGAACCTTTTCTTCTGTAACGTCTATTAATGAGTCTACGTGCAAAACTTCATCCAATGGTTTTTGGAACTATAAACCCTTCCTTTCTTGGCTTAGCTCTTCAGGCTGTGTCAACGCTTTTTTTTTTTTTTTGCTGCTGTGTCATCCTGGACTAATTCACATGTGAATGTGAGGGGGAAGAGTACCTTCACCACCCCTTCAGTGCTGAATTGTAGCAGTCCGGAGGGCCAAGAGGTCAGGCATTTCTACCTATAAAAGCGGCTGATGTAGTAATATGGAGAGCAATGCAGTCCTAACACTACCAGGACTTACTAAGTCAAAGCTGCTTGATGTGGCCACCCCTTTTCTGCTTGTGGGTCTCCATGCCTGCTAGAACCACTTTGTAACCTTGTGCACCCTCGAGACCCACCTCCCTCTCTTTTAATTCTTCAGGGAACTTGTGACATAACAGCATTAAGTCTCTGCCTGCTCTGGCTTTTTCTGTGATGAGGCTGTTTTAAACAAGATTTTTGCCACAAAGTTGAAAGACTAGAGGAAGAAAATCTGACATGACTTAGGGGTAGCGCAAGCGAGTCATAGGAAACTCACTCTAGAGATATCTCCAGAGACTAGTCAAGACAAAAGTTACAGCACAAGCATTTGGAAGGGGGCCACTGCAAACAATTTGTCCTCATTCCAGTTGAGCAACTGTAAGCAGGGACATTTTCAACACAGGCCATTTAGGGACAGAAGGAAAGATTGGATGGCACTAAAAGAAACTACACAAATACGTGGTGATAGGATGACTCGGCCACTCGCCACACATACTCTGCTGCTTCGTTGTTCTTTCTCCTATCATCCCAACATCTGAAAAGATTTCACCCCAGCACAGCAGCACAGCTCAGTGAACAGCATAAATTAACTCCAGGTGACAAAATCACCTTCCTCATCTGGCCTCTGCTTGCAAGAAGGGAGGGAAGGGGTCATATGTGGCATGAACTGAGGACAATGGGGTGAAAAAGGAGCTGAGGACAATGGGGTGAAAAAGGATTTTGCAGCAATATATCAAACACAGGGAGAAAAGATGCTTTGCTCTGCTGTGGCATATTTTGCTCTCTGTGTTTTGGGTTTAAAGGTCTGCAGTCATCCTGTTTTTTGAGGAAATACTTGGATACCGTTATTCCAATTTCTTTAATCCTTCTCTTCCCCCTAACTTACAAACTGTTCTTGCTCTACTATTTTGCCCAGCATGCCAAGGTACCCTAACTTTCTGTGGAAAGTTTCTGATTTTGTATTCACGCTGCATAAATAAGAACAAGACCTCCCTCCAGCACCTTGGCATGAGGTGGGGAGTTGGATGGGAGGACGGTGCGTGATAGAAATATTATGTAAGCAAGGTCCGTCTGTCTGTAGCTGTGCCTCTAGACAGTCGTTATCCACAGATATTTTAAAACTGGTTCTTTTTCTTTTATTCCCTTCTGAGCATCACATCACAATACAGTTTCATTCAGAGAGGAGCTGGCATTCAGGGGCTGGATGGCATGGCTGGCCCAGATGGGGAGCCTTTCATCTGTAGGTCACTGCTTTGAATTCTGCCCACAGTTTGTTTGGCAACTGGGAGTCCTTCAGTTCTGATGGCAGTGCAGCAGCATATGCAAAATTGCTAGGAAGTCTCCGATCCTAGACACCATGTCTAGATCATAAAAGCTACCATAACAATGAGCCTAAATGGCACCCCTCTTGGCAGCTGAAGCAGAGGCCAAGCAATAAAAGGGCTATGGAGAATGGGCTACTGTCTAGCATCTATAAGCTAAGAGTGAGTAACACTAGTCAGGGAGTGTGAGAAAGTATGAACAGGCCATGAAAGCTCTTTTGGGTGAAGAAAGAGAATTTCAGTCTCCTAGGCTGAAAGGCCAACACCTTTCAATAGCAGAAGAATCATTTACAAATGCGAGAACAAAACCATTGTTAGTCCTCGTGCCCTTAACAATGCTCCTTCCTGCTGGCATCTTCTGCTTACTAATAACAGAGTCCCACGATTTGTATCTTCGTAGCTCTGCACGAGCACTAACTAATTAATCCTTTCTCACCCCTTTGAGGCAAGTAATTTTTTATTTTTAATGGTCTGTAGTAGAGACGTCTTCTTTAAAACGGTTGCAGATATCTTTATAAAGGCTGATTATTATGTGACTACACTGTGTATGCTAACCTTAGGATTTCTGTTTTTGTTCAGGTAGGCTACACCCAGTTATATGTTTTGTTGAACTGAAATCTTAATTAAAATAAATTAATACTAATTCTTGGGAAAAAAAACAAAACACACACAACTCAGAGCAGTCCAGAGTTTCAGTATAATGATACGAAACAAACAAACAGCCCCTCCTTTCTGCCCCCCCAGATAAATCAACTCCCCTTCACTGGAATAATCTCTGGCTGTCTGACCTTATTTATTCAGATGCTGACATGAATCATCATCTGAGCAAGCATTCCCTCCTACACCTGCAGTTCTTGGGGTTATAGTTCTCCTTGGTTTTCTGCGGCAATAAGAGCTCAGTGTTACTTGGAGCCGTCTCCATCTGGCAGGCCATGGAGTCCACAAAAGCACAGAGGTCTTTCTGTAAGAATGGAGACAGCCCAGATTGCTTTCTCTTTACACAACATCTCAGGAGGACTCCAGACTTCTCTCTTTTGCAGTTATAGTCAAGTGTGCAGTCTCTTTCTCTCCTATCTACTTTTTGTGTGATGACCTCTTCTTGGGGTAAAGAACTGCGTGGGTGAGTTTGGGGGGAGGGGTTGTTCTTCTCTGGAAAGCCAAATTGCAGGATGCAGCACATCTTGAGCTTGGCAGCCTTTCACGCTTCCCCAAGAGGCAGCTGAAGGGCCCAAGCAGGGGTGAGACGTTATCAGCTCACTTCTACCCTGCCAGAGCATATCTTTGCACACAGATAGTGACACACTGCGTGCACCACAGTTGACCTTCACGGACCAAAGGAGATCCTTCACTGGCAGCTAAGGGAATATCTCATGTCATCTGTACGCTGTTACAAGGCTGAGTACTTAACAAACGAGTAGCTCTGCAGCGTTAGCCATAAATTGCATACAAAAGTGAAGGCAGAAGTTAAACATTATGTTATCTGCCAGTCATTCATTGTTTGGAGACAATATCCCAAGAGCATGGCTAAGCATTGGTGTCATAAAGATCTATACGTTGCTGTTGAAATGAGGTCATTTGTCACCATCTGGGATTATACCACTAGCATTCTATGAGTGTATTCAGCTCCATGTTTCAGCCATATGGAAAAAGTGTAATATAGTGAGAAATTCAATCCTTTAATGGAATCCAGAGCACCCTCCAGAATGTTTTCCTTAGTTTTATTTCTTTGCAATGCAGGCTTAATAACCACTGATGTAGCATTTAAATTGGAAGAGATGCGACATCTAGATAAGCTGTGAGATCTGCTGATACCAACTGCCTTCTGATAGGAAAATCCCTTGCTGTTTCAGTGGAAAAACCCACCAGGCTTACAAGAGCCAGAGGAAGGGTATGGCACAGCTGTGGCATGCATTAACCTCTTTTGACTTTTGTCTCTGTAGACACCCAGAAGGGCTCCCTTATCACAAAAGAAATATTCTCGAGTAATTTTCACTCTGGAAATTGTCTTTGCACTCACGTTTTTCATGCACTGAACATGCAAAATTCTAAAAGTATAAAAAAAATAGTGACTAGTGACAGGATGATGATGGTACACAAGAAAATAGGAGTCCTTGTCTCCTTCCCTAGCATCTACCCCTCTTTATATACTACATTTCTGGTAGAGTATTCATGTTGATACAACCTCACTGCTTGTAGGAGACTAGGTTGGTCTGTGCAAATCCATCATCAGCTGCAAGACACCAAACTGGTCATAATTATGAACTCAAAAGCCAAAATTATTTTTCTGTAGTCTTTCCCGGTGGTGCCAGGACAGCTTCCCCAATACTGGGTAGAATATATGAAACTGGATGCTGTGGTGTTAAGGATTTGAAGTGATGGTGAAGCTGGGAGGACTTCCTGTAAGCAAATAGCTCCATTGATTGAGAAGCAATGATGTCTGGACCAAACTGTGTTGCTGGCTGAGTGTCATCAAGATTGTCTGAAGGAATTTGGTATAATTCTGAGCCTGACATCTCCAAAAAGGCTGTTACTGAGATGTACCTGGAATGGCATTGTAACCTAATACCAGAGAAATGCAAATGATCCCTGAAAGAAATGGTGGGGTTTTCTGAGGCCAGGAGCAAATAATACATTACTGTCTTGGAAAGGTACAAATAGCTGCAGCTCAGAGCAAAAAAACTGCGTTATGGCTATATCTGGCTTAAGTGCTACATAGCTCTGTGGGCTGTTAACAGATGTTGCCAGAGCAACTTGTTATGACAAGCTGTGTTGTATTTCTGAACCCAGTAATGTTACTGGCACCACCTACTCCATCTGCCAGTGAATGGGAGTTACCTTTGATTGAGATAGGTTCACAGCCCATCCCAAACAAATACCCTTGAAGCTCCCTCTGTGGATCTAGTGAGACTCTGAGCTAAGTTCAATGTGTGTGACAAATGACAGCCAAGTTTTCCTTGCTATTGTACAGAGCCATGGAGATGGTTAGGATATTTTATGAGCTACAGTTGTAGAGCTAGGCCAGGGGAGGAGTTGACAGTGAGGAGAGAGTATAGATTGGTAGAAAATGAGGAAAGAGGGATGGAAAGAGGTGGACAAGCTCTGCAATAAAGTAGCTGTTTGGCAGCCCCATGCCTATGACTATATTCTAAATCAGACAAAGGAGACAGGTGGATATCCAAGTTGCAACGCAGTGAGATTTGGTTGGGTAGATCCCTTTGTGTCTCACTTTTTGGGAAAAGTTTAAACTCATCACAATGAGTTCCAGGAAATTTTTTAGAAAATTCATGTGTGTGGTTTTATTTATTTATTTATTTATTTATTTATATTTTTGAAAAATCAATCCAGTTACATTGTTTTAGCCAGGTTATTTTCTCACGTTATCAAAGAGCTGAAAGGAAGTTCTTTGGGAGGGTATATGAATCGTATGGTACATGATATGGCAGCTGTTCAGTCTAGTACAGGATGAGCTTTTCACACAGTGAGACAGATAAACCAGTGGCACTGAGGTAGGGCAATAGCAGTCTATGGGGAAAAAAATACTTAGCATTCTGTAAATCAGAGGAGTAAAAACCTGTATTGTGTTGCTTAGTTTCTTTTCTTTCCTACTGATGCAGATCACCCTGAAGAAGACTCTCACTTTATTGGCCCTTCCTGGTGAGTAGCCAAAAGTGAGGAAAAATGAACAAGACTCCTTCCAGTGGACAGCAGTGGCAATGGGTGCAGCTCATGACAGCCACCATTGACCCATATTGATTTGTGTGAGTCCAAGTGAAGAGTAATTGTGATATAGCCCTTCACCTTTTGATTTCTTGACAGAACAATGACACTGAAAAGATAAAGGAAGTCATAAAATAAACAAATACTCTAAGACTTTTATTATCAGATTCTTTTCTCCCAAGCCCAGTCTGCCCAGTAGCAAGGTGGTGAGTTGCACTTTGTCAAAACAAACAGTTTACTGGACCTGGAGAGACAAATGTTTTGAGCAAGAGGAAACAAGCATTTCAATCACTTTGCAAAAACTGGGCATTTAGCATCTCTGTGAATTTGATATGCTAAAAATAACTGTGTCACATGGCCTGTGATCAGAAGCTGTTTTGGTCATGGCAGGTCAAAGCCAGCAAGAAATGGCGTGGACAACTATTGCCAAGGGAACAAGCTAGTATAGACCACAACTGGCTTATTCCAAAAAGCAAACAACCTTGAGGATCTGATCTACAAAAGCCCTGAAGTAAACGGGAGTTGTGGTTGCTCAACACTTCCACGGGTCAGGCTGCTCTGTTCTCATTAGCCTTGGTGCTGCTAACTCCTCTAAACCCTGCCATTCCTTTCATGCAGATAAGCTATTGTGCAGGAGTATCCCAGCTCCCTGCAACTTGCCAAGTCCCACAGTCCTTCACCAAATGAAAGCCCCTGAAACACAGCGCTGGTATTCATTTTTGGTAGCCTAACATCTGCAGATGCCTAATTTTACTAATCCCGCCTGTGACTAGCTCAGGCAGGCTGGCTGATGCATTTGCAGAAAGATGGAGCTCACATGTGCAAGGTCAGGAAAAAAGCCAAACCCTCAACAGACCTATAAAGTCAAATAAGCAGGTTTCTGGGATATGGACATGTCATGTCTGCCATCTAGTTACTAGTCAGGGCTTGTTCCATGTGGAAAATGAAGAGTAAATAATCCAGTACCACATAAAAGAGGAATAAATTTACTAGGACTTTTGACAAATGAGAGAAAGGCTTCCAATGGCATTTTATATGAGATACTTGGAAAACAATTTAATTAATAATTAAAATAAAAATATGTGAATTCCTAAACTTACTTTTTTGGGCTGTAAAAATAGTTGTATATGCTAAACTAATAGGCAGGAATACAAGTGATGAAGTGTTACTGCAATAATGGAATTGAAAGCTTTGGGTCTCACCCTCAAATACAATGAGGTTGTTAGCATGAGATCCCGCTGGCATGAGATGTGATCTGGTAAAAGTTTGACCGGTGAAGTGGAAGCCAGGACATCATAAGTTCTGTGCTGTGCTGTTCTTTGATTGATTGGGTGAGACACAAATTGGCACAAAGAATCACTTTCAGTCTCAATTTACCCATCTGTAAATGAAGACATATATCACAGAGATGTTATCAGACAGACTTAATTACTGTAATGTAATTAAAGCTGCTCAGGTGTAAGGTATTACAAAAAAATATAAAGTTTATTGTTCCTAATCTAAAGTACTATATGAGATTTTCAGCTTTTATAATCTTCTGTATTAGTATTTCATGGATAACTTCAGCTGTGAATAATGTTTTCCTTTATACGCACACACATGTTCTAGTTGAAAAATAACATTCTCTTTGCTTTCTAACAAAGTTTTCTGTAGTGTGGCTTGGCATTCAAGAATAAGACTAAGGTTCTGCTGAGCACTGATTTAATTTAAGTCTTCAATTTAGTTAATTTTTCTGAGCCGTGTAAGATGCTGACTTGCAGAGAGTTATAAAATTGCTAAAATACTGCTTAAAGATATACCACTGGTGAACAGTTTAACCATGATGTAAAAGACCCCTTAACTTTACAAGCCAGAGTTGTTCATTATAATGGATGCTAAATTTCTGTACAGGAACCATTCATCTTAATTTTGGCTCTTTTGTACGTAAAAGGGGATGCCCACAGCTATAGAAGTGCAAGTGTTTGCAAGGGAAGAATGAGTTAAGGGTCTTCTGCTGAACACTCTACTGGTTTTGAAATACTGTGGCTGTCTTGCTAGAACGTGATCCTGGGTTTGTGTAAAAAGATACGAGGGCTGTATAGTGATACTTTCAATGTCTCTCTGAGTTCAGAAGGTAGAAACAGTCATTGAATAGGCTAGGGCATGGCTCTGTCAGCTGCAGAGTCTGGCTCATGGGTCAGTTTTCAGCTCCTCGTGTTAGACCAATGGTCCCTAACTTACTGTCAGATGGTATCCTGGAGGGAATCTTGTATGGTCGGTCACCTGTAGCCTTACTGTGTGCCCTCTGCTACTCACAGCAGGATGCCATTATGAGTGGCTGTGTGATCCCCCCTGGACAAGATGGGAGCTCCTGGTAGCACCCTGCAATTAGGGTCAGGATCTCGGCTGAGCAAAAAAAGGGGTATACAGCAGGGCAGTGCACAGAGCATTTCACTGTGTCATAGTGGGGTTTGGGACATGGCTAAGAAGGAGTGGAGCTGAATACTGGACCGAAAAATACGCATTTTCACCAAGGGTTGAATAATCTATATGAGTAAACTGGTTTAAAGCATTGGAAAAAAACTCGTCTGAATGCCCTGCACTAAATATTGGGAATTAGGAGCCGATGGCAGAAGCAATCAATGCCTCTTTGCTGAGGGCAACTGTATTTATCAGGGAGGTAGGACAAGTGTCAAAAAGAGACCATATCTCCAGGATATTCACTGCAACCCATGTGTCAGCTCTCTGGCCAGACAAACGGGCTCAGAACAGCCCTGTACTTCGGTCTGGGTCTGACTGAGGTGAGTTGGTGTCACAGTAAAATTCAAGTTACTTCCTTTGGGGAGGTCCAATCTTTTAGTCTTATGTAATTCAATTACTTTATTTTAATTGCTTTACTTTTAATTACTAAATTACTTTAGTGAGGTTGCCTCCTGATTTATGTTAGTGAGAGTGAATGGAGTATCAGCCCTTGAGCCTTTTACTGAACAAAGTTTGGTGTTACACTTTTTCTGGACATCATCATGTGCTGGTTGTGCAATATGTAAGAATAATGCTTGGTAAGCCATTAGTACTTCAGTTCAATTTGTTCTAAAATAATCAGCTACATCCCATTTAGTTTCTAAAGCCTCCTTATTCTTGCTGCAAACACCAGACCCATGACCTGCTTTTCACTCTGTGAGAGAAGTGAATTTAATGTGAACTCTGTGTTACAAAAAGTCTGCTGCTGTGCTCTTGAAATCAGGTGGTGTCTTGTCACTGACTTCATTGAAAGTAGGATCAGGTCCAGATTTCAAACACCTAATTTTCCAGCAAAAGAGAGTCAAGCTTAAATTGCTGCACTTCTTTGGCAAATTGTGAATGGGACCTCATTATCTCTATTGGGACGTGACTTTACAGACAATTACATGCTGAAACTATGCCACTGATAGACTGGCTCTGTCCTGAACTGTGAAGCTTGCTCAGAGAATCAGAGAGTGCTGACTTCCAAGACACTTCATTCATTCTCATATCATGAATGGTTTTGTCAATGAATGGGACTACTGACCTTGATGATCTAGTATTGGCATTTCCTGCTAGGTACAATCACACGGTGATGCTGTGACTAATGAGCAATATTCATGCATTCTTTTAAGATGAAAAATCATCCACAGTAACATTTACCAGAATTTCTCTCCTTGTAAGGTATTACTGTGACTTTTTCCATTTCCAAAGAATTTGTTATTTCTTATGAAAACAGTATACAAATTAGGAATCAAAGGAGTTACACCACAAGTTTTATGTAGAAAATCTTGGTATGAGTTTCTGAACACACATTTGCTAAACTGTTATAAACCAAGAAATTACAAAATGAATTTAATTAATTTAATCCTTATTGCATATTAGAGGTGAAATGCAAATAGCACAGGGAATAGAAAGGATTTGACCGTGACAGACCTATTTGCTCCTGTCACATATTCCCTGAACTCTACTTTTTAGAGGCACTATGGGGCTAAAATCAGTAGTCCATGTGTGCTTCTTGGAGTGTCTAAAACGGGTGCTGCGTAGAAAGCGTGTTGAGAGTACGTAAGAGACTTAATGATTTATGAATTTATTCTTACAAAATGTTTCTGAGACAGATAAATACTGTTATTGCTGTTCTGCACATGGGTAAATTGAGGGACAGAAAGCTTAAGTAGCACGCACGAGATCACCCAACAAGTCTAGAGAAAATAGGCTGGAACCAGAACGTTTCATTTCTATTTTCATGTTCTGTAAGTGTTAGATCATCTTTCTCCCATGATTAGCTGCTATTCTGGCACAAGCTCAGTACCATTATGATAGAGCTATTTTTCATACAATGGGATGAGACTGCCATGGCTTTAATTACAAGCATGTGTTCATTCTTTTATGGCATTGTGATTGTTATGTAAGGTGATGTGCAAAATTAATGAACTTTAAATTAGGAGTTTACATTGCAAAGCCTCTGGAACAGGGAAAGTTTTCTTCCTCCTTGTTCATATAGCCCTCATTAACTTTGAGTGCTAGTTAATGACTGGACCTTAGAACTGGTACACCAAGGCAAGGCTAGAAGTAATCATCAGATTATTTTTATTCAAGATAGAAATTACTTCACATAAATGAGGAGGCAATCCCACCTTCAGGAATTTGCAGGAAAGTGCTTACTTCTGGCTGAAAATACTTTTCACAGAATTCCCAACTGGAATGGGACACATTCTCTTAAACTTGAGTTTAGTGGTAGGAGCATGCTACACATGTCCCACAACATATGCTCCTAAATTTTGTAAATTTAACCCAACTCTTTTGGAGAACAATGTGATGATTTCAGAAATGAATAAATGATGATACATTTATAGCTTCTTTTCAAAGAAAAGAAAGGTAGCCAATCCTTATGACTAATAACTATTATTTAAAGTACAATTTGAGACGCTTGTAAAATTTCAGCCAGGGTCTTGGCATGACTTAGTGCCCAAGAAAAGGATATCTATATTGGGAATCAACTGCTCTTACACAATCTTTTTGATGATTTGGAACCACATAAAAACAAGGAGTTGATGATATAATACATTCTTTGGATTTGGAGATGTTCTCCCCATTCCTGCTTTGAATTAAGAGAGTATATTGGTGGTTTAGTTAAATGTCTCTTAGTCAAAATTATACATCTTTCTTTATCATGCAGCTGAAGCCAGATTCAGCTCTTACTGTAAAAAGAAAAATACAGGTGTGAGGAGCGTTCAGCTGCTCCAAGAGTAAGATTTCTGACATTGCAGTGGATTTTCAAGCTGTGGTCTGTAGATCACCAAAGACCTGGGGACTGTCTGCTGCAGCTCTATGGAAGAGCTGGCTCATCAAATAGGATCCACTGATTTTTCTTCTTGTTTGTTTGTTATTTTTATTTGTTTATTTGGTTGGGTTTTTTCTTTCTGTCATCAATAGCTTAATGGTGTTACAAATAGCTAAAAATGCATTAAATATTTCCCAGCTAGCACTTCCAAATGTTGACAGTTGTACTTGCCTCAGGGCTGTTATTCAGCCACCAAAACCAGAAGGTTTCTGTGTGATCAGAAAGCAGGGGTGAGTCTCAGTGACAAAACTTATGAAGATGCTGTCTGTAGTCTGAAACTCTTCAAGGAATCTTTAGCCTATGTTATGCTTTAGAACCTGCTGGTAAATGCAAATATTTGACTGAGATATATTTATATCATTGTAAGAGTGCATAAAGAGCTCTAATGCATTGTAATGATTTTTTTTCTGATCTGATGCTGTCAGTATGCAAGTTTTTTGAAGGACTTGCTGCTGGTAATATGCTCTACAGTATCTAATGATCACCAAATAATAAAATAAAGATATGATATATTATTTCATCACTTAATGTAACACACAATCTAGATTTTTAATCTGAAAATCTTATAAAGGATACAAGATAAGAAGTGCTAGTTATGGAAGTGTAATTCATACTCTGCATTTGACTAACAATTGTAAAAACAAGATGAGTCAAAAGGTCAGACTATGTATTGCTACTTTAAAACTCCATTCAATGTGTTCCTTAGGTGGCAGAGAAATAAGCTGGAGCTAAATTTAGCCACCCATACGTGTGGAATTTCTAGATCTGGTGTTCAGGAAAGACTTTGCTCTTGAAGGCGCTATTTTCCCACTAAATCTAGAAGGCAGAAAACTGTTTCTCTCATGTATTTTTCTGAGCCAGAGAGCTGGATACAGCAGGGAGAAGCATGGGTTATCAAAATATTTTTTTGCTATTGAATATGCTTATAAATCACAGATTTCACAATGCTACTTATGCAGAGTTTATTATGGCAATTGTCTGTCCGTTACAACTGGGACTATTAAAAGGATTTGTCACAGAAATTCTTGAGGTGAGAATAATCTTTCTCCATTTTTAGACTGATGCAACAAAAAATGACAAATTAAAATAAAATACAACTGAATCCTGGGCAAAGAAATAGACACAACTTGGGGAGTCCACTCTAGGTGACTTGTCGAAAAGAAGAAATTGATTTCAGCAGCAGTAGTAGATCAATCATGAATTGTTGAAACAATTAATTAAAGCCATTACTCGGGAATCAGTAGAAAAGAAACTGTATCCATTTGCTCAATCCAGCAATTTAAATTTCTCAGGATGCCATGAATAAACTGTGAAATGTATCTTTAAAATAAAGTTTTTAATTAGAACTGGCAGTTCTGAACCTTCTGTTGGCAGGAGCCAACCTACTGAAAAAGAGCCCGATGCAATAGACTGTAAAGTGTGTTTGCTTGCTGCTTTAGCACTTAACAATTAAGAGAGAAAGAAAAAAACCAGTATCAATCATTAAAACTTAAAGTTGTGTTTCAGCATCAACATTAGAAGATTTTTTCCTCTGTGGTTGAAGCACTTTGGAATTTTCAACTGTCATTTTCTTTCAATAGGTAAGAATGTGCCAAATAGGTGCCAAATACAGCTGGTTTCCTGAAGGATGAAATTTGTTTTCCAGGAACACACACAAAAAAAGAAAAAGTAAAAACAAAGGAAAAAAACACACTTGCTGTAGTAGATTTAGCAAAGTGCCACCCTACAATCCACTGCTGGATTGCTGTTGTGGGTAATCCTTCCTCAGCTGTGATCTGATTCAAGCAGGCAACCAAGCACATGCTGAATTACATTTTGCTTAAATTGCATTGTCTTTATTGGGACTTAAGCATGGTCTTGAAGTTCAATATCTGAATTTTAAAAAGGAATTATGCATGACACCTGCTTGGCAAAAATTACTCTGTTATTTTCAAATATGCCTCACTGCGTGTTCCTGAGAATAAGTGGTGCTAATGCTTTTAAAAATCCCATCCTGAGCTGAGTAAAATAGGTGAATTTGTTGTTCTTGTGAAAAGTCATGGGGGAGGGGAAATAAAAGCTTATGTTAAGGGACAAAAGGTTAGGTGAATAAAAGGGTAAAGTGTCCCATGCCACCTGCCTCTGCTTATTCTTCTGAGAAACTTGAGTCTATCTGTGCCTCCCTTTCACTTCTGGTTTAGGAGTCTTGGTGGCTTCTGCATTCCTCTTCTTCTTTCATGTTGCTGTGTCTGTGATGCATTTAGAAAAATCCATTTTTTCTATAGTTGATGACCAGTAACCCTTGTCACTGACCTCACCAGCCATGTGCTCAATGTGAGCATGACTCATGGTAGCGATGAGGAATCCTTATTCTCTCTAATTTGGCCTCCCCAAGGAAGAAAGGGGGGGGTGGAGGTGGGGGAGGAGTGGTGGTGGTGGCGAGGGGGACGAAGGAGATTCTGATATTTCCAAACTCACTTGCTGGAAGTGTTGTGTCAGTTATGATAATTTGGTGTAGCACATAAATCCTTAGGCTGACTTGCGATTCCCAGCACACCCCTTGTAGTCTAATTGAGAAATTGCTTTTCTGACAGTTTCATACTGCGGTGGAAACGCAAGAATGCGAGAAACAATAGGAGCAGGCTCCTACTGAGTCAAAACAGATAAAGCCAAATAGCTTGTTGGACTGAAAGAGGGGAGCAAGCAAGTTGGTTAGAAACCCATTGCTGCCGCTGGTGGCTGTGCAAATGATACACTTACCCAGTGTGGGGGCACAACAGATGGACAGGCAAACCAGCAAGAAGGCGATGAATCTCCCCTTTAGGAAAGAGGAAGGATAAGGACACCAAAATAACACAGTGTGCTGCAGCCTGCAGGGTGAGGAGAGCATTCTACAGATCGATCTGGGCGTAAAAGAAGCCCATGAGCAGGCTGGGTGCGGAGTGAGTGGTGCATGGAGGGTGCGGGAGGGAGGCAGCCGGGCCGGCTGGGCTGCGCGGGCTGCAGGCAACGCTCTGCATCAGTTCAAGATGGCTGCACAAGGGAGCACGTGGCAGGCTTCTCCCTCCTCTGGAGACTTTTGTTTGTTATTCCTTTTCTGATGATTTCCTCTAATCTGAAGAACAAGATGTCCTTAATGAAAACAGATGTTTTGCTCCCTTGCACATGGAAAAAAAAATAAAAAAAATCCCCCCAAAATAGCATAAGCCCAAAGAATGCTGAAGCCAGTGATGGGTTTCCATAAACCTCTTCATCAATGCCCTGATCTGGCTGCTGATTTCCCACCAACAAGCTGTGGAAGCTGTTGATACAAAGGTCCAGGGTGAGACCTGGGTGTAGGAGCGGGTGAGCTGTGTGCCTCTGTAAAGTATAAACACCACACTGAGCTGGCTCACAGCTTTCCTCATCCATGGTCTCCCACTGCGAGATCCTGGTCAATGGCAGCTTTTGTCATTGGCTTCAGCGTAACTAGGAATTGGTCCCAGTATTTAATTTAAAGCACAGCACACAAAACACCAAAATCATAACATCCCTGCTACATTTATAGAGCTGCATAAGCCACCGATTAACAAATGGATGAGATACTGAACTTTGCTTTACCATCTGTCTTTAATTACATAAAATAACTTGAAGCAATTAACAAGAAAGAAACACTGTGACACAAATAAATAAATCCTATTGATAGAAACAGATGAGGGAATACTTAGGATATTTGAATATATGTATGAAAGTCACTAAAGCTGCATAATCCACATCCAATAATATGACCAGTATTATCTAACAGATTTACACTGACACTGCCAATTATTTTTGAAAAATAATAGTTACCTGTAGAGATGCAGAGAAACAAAAGGAAATCTATGTGTTTGTGTCTACAAAAGACTTGTGGTCCATCCAATAGTCTAAGTTTTGTCTTTCACAGATAAGAGAAATTAATATCAACAGAAAAATATACAAAGTATGAGGTTTCATAATTGTGGACCTACAACCAGTCACGTAAGTCTGCGTGCTTATAAGCATTTAGGCTCCAGTAGGGATTAGGCTTTTTAACACTTTCCAGGATTTAAGTTCTAAGTCCATTTTTTCACCATTCAAATACACTTGTTTGCCTTCTCTGTTTAGGCACTTGGGAAAAATGAGTGCTGTACAATAGTTATTGAGTGACTGCCGAGTGGATTAAGAACTGACTAACTGATAGATGTCAAAAAGCAGCTGTCAGCTCCGAATGAAAGCTCTGGAGTCAGTTTGCAGAAATGGGTGTTACGCTTGGCAGGCCACAGAATTGTCCTCAATGGTTGAGAGACAAGTACATCCCTAGTAAAATGATGCTTAGTAAATTAGGGAGGAAATTAACATTAGTGGAATGATAAATAAATTGTGAAGATGGAGCAGCTCAAATTTGGTGAGAAGGACCTCTGCAGACCAGATGAATTTTAAATCATGCAGTGTCTGTATTGATGCAATAGAAATCACATCCCAAGGGCAGTGCTTGAAAAGTCTTTGGTATCATTGTGGGAAAGCAATTGGACACAGGACTCAGTCTGATGGTGTGAAAGAGGAATAATGTCCTCTTTGAATAAGTTAGCAGGGACATGCAAGTTGACTATATGGCTGTGGTGTGTTGCGGTGCAGTGGGTGCTAGAAATCTGAGAAAGGGTGGGAGAAAAGGCATAAGAACTGCCTGTAGATTGGAAAGTATCTTTGGTTTCTCTTAACAAAATGAGATGACTGGATTACAGTGTATAATTACCTTCACAACAAGAAAAAAAATGTCTTGCATCAGATTAATGTATTACAAGAATCAGAGGTTGGAAATGTAAGCCAAGTAAATTTAAGCAAGCACTGAGGCTTGGATCCGTAGCAGTAAGTGTGATGAACTGCTGAAACAAACTCCCCAAGAAAGTGATTGTGCACATATCAAAACTGAATCCTTTTTCTGGAAAACATGTGTCAGCCAAGCCGAAATTATTGGGCTCAGTATATGGGAAATGGGGTAATGTCTATGACACAGAAGAGGTTAGACAGGGTAGTTAATGGTCCTTTCTGACCTCAGAAGTCATAAATCAAGGTCAATGTTTTAAATATTTTAGGCCAAATTCTGTTTATTTCATACAGCTGAGTTATCCAACTAATCCCAAGGAAACACTGAGGCAAATAGTAGCAGGAGCGGCAAGTGGTATGGTCTTGTAAAAGGTAAAACATATTCAATGTGCCTTTCATGTTAATATGCAATGTTATGAATTCTGTATATTACAGATTTGGGGGCCAAGGCTGTGGGCTATGGTCAGGATGCTCCAAGCTGGCACTCAGCAAGCAAGGTAGTATGCTCAGTGAGCGAGCTGAGAGACACAGAGCCTGGGTGGGAATGTGGGTGAGTGCATATACGGAGCAGTGAATATGTCACTTGACACAGTTTCAGGTATTCCTGCTGAGAGAAAGAACTTCAGTTGTTTTGGCGGGGAACACTGCTGTGTAGACTGAAATGGGAGAAAGTATGTAAACAAAGAGAAACGATCAATTGTTGTAGCTTGTAGAAATGTATTGTGGGTCATGGCAGGGACTTTTGACAGACATTGTTCTATTTAATGTCTCCATGGTAATCTCAAAGTAGAGGTAAACAGCACGGTAGTGAAATATGCTGATGATACTAAACCAGGAAGGAATGCAAAGAGAAGACAGCAGACAAATGATATCAAAGGACCGGGAGATATTAGAAAGCTGAGTACAAAATCACCCAAACAACTCAAAGGAAGAAAGGAAGAAAGAAAGGAAGAAAGAAAGGAAGAAAGAAAGGAAGAAAGAAAGGAAGAAAGAAAGAAAGAAAGAAAGAAAGAAAGAAAGAAAGAAAGAAA
>JAYRBT010000177.1:53087470-53119102 GCA_036023395.1 Myiotriccus ornatus | reverse complement strand
GAAAGAAAGAAAGAAAGAAAGAAAGAAAGAAAGAAAGAAAGAAAGAAAGAAAGAAAGAAAGAAAGAAAGAAAGAAATGGCCATGACTATTGCTGATAGAGTTTCAAGGTGTAGGGGAGAGGAGACAAGATGGGAGAGAGTTATGAATTTGTATAGTGATAAAGGTTGTGCACATACAGACATGTCACAACCCAGGGCGGTGATAGTGCCCATGTAAAACTCTGTGCGATTATATTCAACTTTGTGTTCAACATTGACAGCCACTGACTGACTGGAAGAAGCTGGAAGAAATCCCGCAACGATTCAAAGGCTGGAAAAAACACCTGGGGGAGAGAATCAGGCTCAAACCATACAGCTCATTAAGCATAAACTTAACTTTAGGTGTATGAGCTGTGCTGCAGATTTACAACCCCCTTTACTGCCCTGCTAGGTGGCTTTAACAAAGGAACTACATATTAAGTTAAACAGTGCACATGTTAAAGCACTTCATTAGCCTGGAGCAGAAGGGGTTTGGTTAGACCTGTGAGGAAACGTGACAAAAAGTCGTATCTGTGAGCCCGTGGCCACTGAAAGGTGCATACTGGCTGCACTGAAATCAGCAGGCAGTCATTTATTTCCATAAGGCTGGGCTGCTGCATTCTTAGGCATGGAACAAAGGTCTGCAAAATCCTAAACTAGCCAACATTATATAACTGAGAGAGAGGAAGGCAGTGAAATCATGCCTTTTGAGTGTATTTTTTTTAAGGTGAAAATGGGAAGGCTGTCACATAGTCTTTCAAGGGGAGCTCATATTGCTGGGTGTTTTAGGATGGGTTTGGGTAAAGCACCAGAGAATTTATGTCTTTACTTTGGAAGGCTGGGAGTTCTTCCCTGTCCCAAGATTTCCTGATCCTATATGGTTGCCACAAAAGCTCCACAATTCAAGGTGGGAGGAACGGTTCCCTTCTGAGCTCTGAAATCACTTGTGTGACTGTTCATAAAAGAGTTCCTGTGAGGCTGAATTCCTGATGCTGATTTTCAAACCAAGGAAAATTAATCTTTAAAGAATAGGGCTGTGAAATGCTGAACTGGGAACACAGATACGGTGGGAATATCTCTTCTTTGTAACCATTTATTGTGAGAATTATATAAAGTAGCAAGCAGTTTGTTCTCTAAGAATGGCCTTTCTGGGTGAGTTAGTACTCAATTCTTTTTCAAAGTCAGTAGACAAAGACAGATCTCCTTAAACTCTTCATCAACGCCACAGATTGAGGTGGTTTCTTTTTGTAAATTTTACTCAGAAATAGTAGGAAAAAAACTGTCTTCTGGAAGAAATTAACAACTCAGTGTTTGCTTAAATAGTTATTCTAGGCTTATAAAGCAGTCTGTATCACATGATTTTATAGCTAGTATTAGCAAATCACTGCACAAAAGAACACATAATATTTAATTTTATCATTCAGAAATTTATTAGTGAAAAAAGTGTTAACTTCACTAGGAATTTAGTCTTGGGAAATTAGCAGGCACTTTTCTGGGATTGACTACTCAATATCCATAAGAATTTAATAAGACCCCTGCATAGATTATGAAATAAGTAACAGAGCAAGACCAAGTGAGTGATGATTAGGGTGGAGCTTCTCTTTACGAATCTTGATCAAACAAATACTTGAAAGTCGTGTTTGTCATCACAAGACTGAAATCAGGATATGGGGTTAAATTATTCACGTGAGTGAGTACAGATCCTTCTCCTTTTTCTTCTTTCTCATTAACCTTTATAGCCCAGTTTTATATTGTACTGCTGATTCATTCCCTAGTGCTTTTCTTCTCCCGACAGGATGTCTCCATAAGCTATTTAAGTGCCTAACTCACACCCTATTGCTCTCCTCATGCATTTACTTAGTTCTAACATTCAGTACAGTCCCCTTTGGATGTTGAAGTGCTACAGCAGTTAAATATTTTATGTGTAGTACAATACAAAAGCTACCAAAAGAGGGCAACATATGAGCCAACAATAAGAAATACATTCTGACAAGTTTACAGCTGTGTATTTGTGACACACCCCCGCTTTTTTTTTTTTTTTTTTGATACAGAAAGAAATTTTAGCAGATCTGGTCAGTAAACAGAATTTCCATTCTATGAGAAATTCCAGCACCTGGGAAAAAAAGCGAAGGTGCTGAATATTTCAGGGATTGAAAATTCAAAGAAAATATATTTGGCATGGTGGAAGTGTTCCATAAGTGTCAAATCATTCTCACACCAGAAAGCCCAAATTTATAATGACATTAAAATATTCAATTTAGTAGGAGAAATGTTAAATGTATGGATGCTATATAAAGGTCAAAACAGGATTAAACGAAAACAAGGAACCACTTAAATATTTTCACTTTACAGAAAACAATAATTTAAATATAATTTAATGTAAATAATATTTTAATTTGTCTCCATTAAAAATGTTGTCAAAATAAGTGTGCTCTCAAAAAAGCAAGCTGATTAAGATGCAGCTTTATTTCCTTAAAGAATGTTTCCTCTGAACATCGTTTCATTATGTTTTCTCTCCGTGAAATGCCTGAGACAATTTCAAAATACTCTTAATAACCCTGCAACAGACTAAGGTAAGCTGGCCACATTCCAGGACTGTCCCCAGTGCTCTGTTTGTGGAGTGAGAGAACGCCAAGTGCCCAAACGCCAGGCGTGTGAGCTCAGGAGGTACTATACCCTGGACAACACCGAATGTGCCCTCGCTGGCAAACAGTTTGTTATAAACAAAGTAGTTGTTTTTTTTTTAAACTAGTCAATAGCACTCCAAGGAATTACACAGTCTTGAACACATGCCAGCATGGCAATGGGTACAATGAGCAAATATAATCTACCTCACTTAGGGTAAATATTTGGCTACAAATGTATTGAGAGCCCTTTAATTCTTTGTACATTTCTGTGATGAGAACAAGAGGAAAGGCAGTGGCGATGCAAGAACTGGAGAGTTATTTTTTTTCTTCTCTTATCAGCTGCCCAGATAGGCTAGCTGCCAGTCAAATTAAAAACCTCACTGGAGGAAATGAATGAAGACCTGTAGGTGTAGAAATCTTCTGTTTATACAGCTGCCTTAAGTTCTGCTAATGATCAACCAGTACCAGCCACATCTTCACAGAGATATGCAAAATTCTGTGACAGTGTCCAGGGAGATTAACTCTGAAATTTAGGGCACCCACAGGTTTTTTTTTTTTTTTTTTTTTTTCTTCTTCCCTTTGTTTTTTATCGGTTTGTTTTGGGTTTTTTTATTTTGTTTTGGTTTTGTTTGGGGTTTTGTTTGTTTGAGGGTTTTGTTGTTGTTTTTGTTTGGTTTTTTTTCCTTTTATTTGTCTCATCTCTTTTTTCAAAACAAATTTCTATTTTCTCCTTGCTTCTATTATGGGTTAGAATGCTGGAAAGTATCGGGGAAGGAAAGGGAGGCAGATCTACGAACTATTTGAAGGGTAATGACATATCTGGAAAGTTTGGAAGGACTCACCCATTTTGAAGACAGGATGTTCTGCTTGCAGGAGCAATACCTTATCTTCTCTCATTTATCCATGTCCTGCTTTTGCATCTGTATTTCTGTGGATTCCAAAAGAGGGAAAGATTTACTCCTACTAGTAAGAAACAAGCAGAGTTTTCTGTCTGGAGGGTTTCTCCCCTGTCTGATCTATCATATGAACAACGACTTCACATTGTTCACCTGATGAAGGGCTGCAGAATCACATCAAAGGAGATGTTCAGAATAGGAATGACAGCTGTGCACATTGTCTGTGTGACTGGATAGAGTGTATTGACTCTAATCACAATGTTTTCAGAAAGCTTCTATATTCTGGATATGCAGGAAGATATTTACACTCATCTGCTTGTCCTTCATTTCCTGTACTGCTCATCTATTTTTGATTAATGACTTGATACTCCCTGCCAGGTAATGATGCTACTTTTGGGAGGCAAACAAGGAACAGATATGGAATATAACACATATATTTTAATGGCACTGAGAGATGTGTTTTATTATCTGGTTGTGTTTATTTGTAGGAAAAAAGGTAACTTGCATCCCTAAATAGCCTTTGCTCATGGGTGTGAGTCTACACATCTGACTGCCATCTTATATCGCCACTTCACCCAGCAGCCCAGTGACTGGTGTTTATTCAGGAAAGAATTGGCCCATGCACACAGGCACACTGATTCTCACAAATGGTTCTGTGTATGCCTTGGCTTCTTGACTTCTGCCAAATTCAAGCCTAAATTCTAGGAAGCAACAATAACACTAACAGGAATCACGTCAGACTTGAAAGGGATTGCTTTAGCTCTGTGAGCACAAAACGGACTTCTTTTTCTTCCTCAGAAATGCTTTCTAAACATGCCTTGGCTTCTCTGAGCCAGCATAGTTTTATCCTGCCAGCCAGGTTATGAAGAGGAATCTGTTACCCCCTTTTGCAGATGTGGTATGTGAGCCTAGTTACATCACATTTAGAGGCAGATGGATCTCTGAAGGAAGCTCCAGTATCCAATTGTGTGCTTTCTGCCCCTTGCTATTGATTCTTGTGGTTAGTCTGTTTCTGATTTTATTTTTCTGTGTAGTTTAAGGGCAAGTCTGTGGTTTGCCCCATGTGCCCAAACGAGGGAGCAAGGGTGCAGAAGACTGCCTGAAAATAAGTAAATCAGAAACAGATAGACTAATTAAAAGGACAAATGCCAAGGAATGGAGAACACAGCATCCTCATGATCAGATACGCCTGGCCTGTTGGAGGAGAGATGGATGTTTCACCATGTGATGTAACTGCACCACACTGGAGAAGAGAGCCAGAGCATCATCTTCCTTGCCTGGCTGAGCAAAACCCTCTCGTGTGGTTTGCCCACACGGCGTGTCCCAGCATGTGGAGGAACAGCTTCCCTGAGGTAGGGGTGGGAAGGAGCAAGGCTGGGAAATGAGAGGCTGCTCTTGCCTCCCCAGTGCCTGCCCCAACAGCCAGCAGGGCTAAGCTGACACGAGGAAGGATGTAATCTACTCCTGGTTGTTTCATGCTCAAGGCACATTACTTCCTTCCGTGGAATAAGAGGATAGTCATGGATGTCGTTGTGACTCACAGTCTCCTGGGGCAGCATGGCTCTGTGCCATGCCTATAATCAGATGACCCGGGGGGTGAATTAGGAAGGCTTTTGATGTCATTCTCTGAGCGCTGCACCACAGGAGACAAAGACTTCTTAACGTAACATCAGGCTATCTCTTAAACATAACCATGAAACTAACTTTGACTTGCCAGCAGCTGGTACAGGCAGTGGCCTCCCTACACCGCTCTGGCACTTAGCATAAGAAATGTCATTATGTGGGTGGATTAGGCAGAACCTGTCAAAGTTGTGTGCGTGTTCTTTGGCTGCGTTTCTCTCCCTGGGCTAATAATGCTGAAGAGATGGGGAGTGGGTTGACACATTTTCTGGCATGTGTCATGTAACCCAGTGAAGTGGAGGACACACCAGTCACAAGACTTTTGTGCTTTAGTAAGGTGCAGGCAGCAGTGACACGCTGCAGTGGCTAGTACTCTTAATCCTATGTGTATCCACACCATTAGTGCCTTCATCATGGTTACAGCTTCCCAAAGTTCTCCGACAAACTCAGTATGTCTGGAGAAAAAGGTAAGGAAATGTATCCAGACATATATTGTTTAAGCTCATGTTACCTACAGACCCTGAAGCTCTTTACAAGTTGATTGACATGATCTCCATAAAAATCACTAAATTTGGCACAGATGTACAGGAGGAAATATTCAGTGACTGCTTTGCAGGGGGCAGAAATGCTCTATACTAGTTCAGCAGAGGACATAAAAAATAGCCATGCCTGATAAGAAGAGTTTTTCAGGACAGAAGATTCTAAAGCAAGACAACCAGAGACTGATGACATTTAGGACAGAGTCACTGTTGCTGGTTCGCTGAGCAAGTGTTAGGGCAGTGGATATGAGAACCAGGGTGAGAGAATTTCCCAAGGTCCAGCACAATCTCAAGGTAAACTGTCCTCAGGAGAAAAAGGAAGAGCAGTGCATAGCTCTCCGTTTAACACCGTGGGCTGAGGCAATATGCCAGGTGGGTTCCTCTCAAACCACCATCAGAGTAACAGGAGATGGTATGAGCATGTATGTCCAGTGTGATAGAAATGCCATCTCCTGTCTCTGCAAGTATGTTGCAAGCTATATTTGGTTGTTGGGAAAAGATGTATCAGCTTGGGTGTCAGCTGCATACCCCAAAACACGCTGGTGACAGGTCTCTGTGCCTTATAGAAGGCACAGCACCCAATTCACTGGCAAAAGTAACTGTTTTGTTTTCCTTGTAGTTCACAATCTAAAAAAGAAGAAACCAAAAATGTAGAGCCAGTAGCTTCTGCAAACTTCAACATCTGAACAACAACTGCTACTCTGTTGTAGCATCTATAGTATCTCAGGTTGAGGACTGCCATCCCCAGGTACCATGTTCTCCTTCTGTGTAAAACTGAAGAGCAGTAGCTGCATAAGCAGTAAAAAGATAACTTGGCAGACACAGAGGCAACCTTTGTAGGCAGGAGAACTGCACAATAGCCCCACAGGGTGGGGGTGCCTCCTGGCTTAACTTGCTGGTGTTGAGTCACAGTGTGGGTATTAAGGGGGCAAAAGAAACAGCCCCATAGCTATATCTCCTGCAAACACACATCACTGCTCTGATGTGGGTGCTCCCCTGTGTCAGACACAGCTTGTTACCAGGTAGTCAGTTGGCACCTTGTATGTGGGGCTAAGGAGCAGGACAGGAGCCCGGGGGACTGCAACAGAAGGCTCTGAGGGATGTCTAATGCCAATTCTGCCATAGGGGAGGAAGAGATAGAGGATAATGATGAGATGGGATATGACTCTGACAGTTTATTCTTGCTTGCACTGCATGACACTTGTGTGGAGTTGAGACAACCTGCATCAATGCAATGCCTGTCACAGAATTTGTATTGTTGCTTGACTTGTGTGACTCTGCTCAGATTGCCAGATAATGTCACATCTCCAGTTGTGTAACACCACCATGCTCTCTAGATCCTGGGCCTTTAAACATTATTGAGCTGACTGTACCCTGCAGAGGGAATTCAAATGTTGTTTGTCAGTGAAAATGTTAACTATGTGTCCTTTGTCGGGAGTAAAGCAACCTGATTTCTCATAAGTCCTCATACTGAAAATAGGAACTCACTGGAGAGAAAAAATGTGTGCCAGTGGGATAAAGGAAGAGCTTTCATCTATGTGTGAGTACACAATGTGCAGAGTACGCAACAATGTTTTGATAGATACCAGTGTTTTGTAATTCAAGGATCTTAAAAAAAAATAAATATCCGCTGCTGCCATGATATTTTTCATTTACAAACAAATAAAAATTAAGTTAAACTCTGTTCATTTATTGCTTTTATTTCTCCCCCCTTGTTTGTTTACCTGTTTTCTTGTATGATAATGTGTATGTTGTTTGGTTGCTTGTTTGCTTTTATTTGAAATAATTTTGCATGCAATTTTCTGAACTCTTGCAGAGAGACTAGTAAATGTGTATATTTATGCACCTTTGTGCAAGTACAAAGAATGATGAATAGTTAATAAAATGCACATCTCTGCAGTCCTTTCATGCTTAAGATCCCCAAACAGAAATTGTGAGTATTCAAATAAAATAGAACTGATCCAAAATGTACATATTTAGCTTAGATAATAGCAGTCCCCAGACATGTGCCTTCTTATGCTGTTGGAAATCTGTCAGTTGAACAAAGAGCAGGATATAGTGGGAATCATGCTGTCCTAAAAGCTTTATGTGATAGACACACTTTATGGAGTTAGTTCCATTTCTCTCACATTTCAAAAGCAGACTCACAGCCTAATTACCCTGAGGAAAAAATTCTACAAATTCATTTTTTTGTAGTCTGGGACTGCAATGCTTTTTAAAAGTCAGAATACACCTTAAAAGAACATAATTTGTCTCAAGGCTTATAGTTCAGCTGTAGGAAGCTTCTTCTTGATCCATCCATCTGAAAAATTATTCCTGAAAAGTCATTCTGCATATGGGTGTTTTTGCTGTTTTTCAGGGAAAAAAAATTATAAAAGAGTTGTAAAGCTCATGTTGTTCTGAACTCTTTCTCTCTTTCACCAATGAGTTCATCAAACAAAATTCCACAAGAAACAAATGTTATTATGAGATTAGCAGAATGAACGCAAGAGTTCAGATACTAAACTTTTTTTTTCAAGAACAGTGAGCTTAATGACGTGAAGGAAGTTGTAGTTTAAACATCAAGGTCAATTATTTCGTTAAATATTATTTAAAAGTTACTTGCCTTGAAACAAAACCAGAGCTATCCATTTCCCAAAAATGCAAACAGATTATCCTGCCCTGTTTGTCAGCTTCACTAGATAACTTCTATTTGATCTTCAAATGCAAACAGTTTCTGTTTCAGACTTATATAACAGGCTGCCTCTAAAAAGGAAAAGATCTTACGGTTGGACTGCTGTTTACTTTCCCTTCTAATCCTGTGAGAAGATTTGCATAAGAAAAGCAAGCAGATTTGAGTCTAGGTTTTGTTGTCTACATCTAAAGCATGAGCATCACTCAGTCCTCTCTATTTATTCAGAAAGAAAACTATTTCTTTTGTAAGTCAGGTGAGTAGGAAATCTACGTAAGTAAGTTCTACCTAAGTAAGTTCAGAAAGGTTCCTCTAAAAGTAACAAGGGCTACTCATCATGACTAAATGGAGCTTAGTTAAATAACAATCATAGTCAAACACTAAGAGCTTAAAACCTAAACCCCCCAGCTGCAGGTCTGTTTCCTCATACCGTATACTTTTCTTTAAAACAACATCCAGAACTGGTATTTCCTGGATCTCGCAAAGCAGCCCCTTGTATTTGCAGATAGCCTTCTCTCAGTTCATAACAGCATAGTTTCACGGGGGACCTCAGTGAGTAGAGCAGTGCTGGGTGGTGATGTGAGCTCTGGGTATCAGGACCGAGAAAGTGTCCCCAGCTACAAGTGTGACCCCTGGAGTAAACCAGTTAACTCCTCTGTAGAATGAGAATAAGGACTCATACCTACAAGAGCGCTGTGAAGCAGAATAGTTTAATGTGTGCAATGTACTTGAATTTTTTTTTTGTTTGTATAGAAAGGCAAGTTATTATGTTTTAGGGAGAGGATTAGAAGGGATGTTTTGGATCACGAGGTCAAGTCCTTTGCTGTGGGCGGTAACCACATCTCTGAAGCTGGTTCTCAAACCAGTCAAATTCCATCTTCCAGCTGCTTTGATTCCTTCCTGCCTGCGGAAGGCCCTTCTGGGTCCTCACCACTCTGGTGGGGTGAAGGTGCTTTTCTGTTTCCATCTTCAATCCCTTCCTGGACAGTTTGTACCAATTCTTTCTCTCATAATTATTTTATTTGGGAGAAGGGGAGGGAAACTGTCTCATAATTTTCAAATTAATTTGAATTTTTCTCTGAGCCCCAGACACCTGGTGGAAACACGCCAGCAATGCTGTAGGCTGGTGCGATGTACCAATAAAAATAAAATTAAATTAAAAAAAAAACTCGAGTAAGAAAAGCGCCATTCTTAGAAAGCCTCCAGCGTTCCAGCTAGAGCACAAACAGCTGCTTATTTGGGACTCTTCTCGGGTAAATCAACAGCCCCGGGCCAAAGGGGCCGCAGCTCTTGTGGTCTCGCAAAAACCCAGACCCACCCCAGTGGGGAAACACACAGGGGAGGGAGAAAGGAATGAGTAGGGAAAGAGAACCATCCTCAAACCGCGGTTGAAATCTCGCCCGGGGAGGGCCGACGCTGTGCTGGGGCGAACCAGCTCGAAGAACCCCCCGCGGGGCGCCGGTCCCTTTCCGGGTTCAGCACCACGCTCGCTGCCCACCCCGGGGGAGGGGGGGGGGCGCAGCTCCGCTCCCCCCGCCCGCCCTGTCGGGCTCTGCCCCCTCTCTGTCTGCCCCTCCGGAGCTCTGCCCGAGCCCCCTTGCCCCGCCGAAGTTCAGCCCCGCGCCCCCGGGCTCTCGCCGCCGGGAAGAGGCAGCAGGGCTCGGCGGGGAGGCAGATCTCCGTTTTGCCCCTTGGCTCGGGTTTTCCTCTGCCCAGTGAACAAACGCCTTTGCAGGAGCTGCGCTGCCCAGGGCTGGGGGTGATTTTTTCGTTTGTTTGGTTTTGACCTTCCTCCTCCGCTGCCTCCCGCTGTCCCCGCACCGGCGGCCCCGAGGGCGGACGGTCAGCGCGCTGCCGCCTGTCCCCGGGCGAGCCTCGGGAGCGAAGGGGCTGAAGGGGCTGAAACGGTGGCGAGCGGGAGGGAGTCGGGGACGCTTCGCCGGGGCAGTCATTCCGTGTCCCTCGGAGACCTATGTCCCTGCTTCCCATGGGTGAGGCAGTGCGTGTCCCCCGTGGAAATTCGGTGTGGCAGCAGCTCTCCGCCCGCACGCGGGGCACGGGCCGCTGCGGAGGGGCGCGGGCTAGAGCCAGGGCCAGGTGTGCCATCGGGAAGTACCACCTCCAGCCCCGGACCGAAGAGCTTCCAGACCGTGGCTTCACGGCCCGACAGAGGGCCAAACAACCCGTTCCCATCTCCCCCCACCCCTCCCCCTGACAACAACTACACCCCCCGCAGCCTCCAAGGCCATTAAGGCTGAAGCAACAGCCACGAAAAGCCCTCGAAAATTGTCTGCAGAACCTCTGCGCTCCCAAAGAAAAATGAAAACCAAAGTGGGAGCAAGCCAACAGCCCCACCGAACGAGCAGCCCAAAACGGCGGGGAGAGCCAGCCAAGGCAGCGCCGCCAAGACCGTGGCCGGCCGCAGGGATGCCCGAAGCCCGGGGGACCACGCTCCCCCTCCACTGCCGACTGCTGGTTTCTAATTCCTATGAATTCAACCAGAGTCCCCAACTGATAACGGGGACGGAATGGGATCTAATCCCCGAGTCCAGTTGCAGTGAAACCACGAGAAAACAGACGCAGGTGAAGGGCAGAGAGCGCGCCCGCAGCAGTGAGCGCTGAGGCAAAACTTGTGCTGGGGGGCCGGGGCGCCTCGCACAACGACGGGCGGCAACGGGCGAGCCTCTCCCGAGGGCTCCCAGCTCGGAGAGAGGAGCAGAGGAAGCGTGACTTTTGCCGGGAAGGGGGGGCGGGTGCGGGGCCGGCCCTCGGTGCGCACCTTCGGCCCCCGCGCAGCTCCGCCGGGACCTGCGCGGCTTTTACATGGGCGATCGCTCCTGGCCGACTCGCATCAAGCAAGAGCCTTTCCGGGAACAGGCTACCAAGAGCAGAATAAGGAGGAGGGGGGAGGGTCGGTATGAAATAAAAGGCTAAAGAAACAGTGAGATTTTGGGACCAGGACCAAATCCTAACGTGTTACATAAAAGCCACGGGCGGTTCTTATCAGCAAGCCCGGCCTGAAGAGAAACAATCCCCAGGAGCGGCTCCAAAACAACCCTGTTAAAGGAACAATTGTGAAATGCCAACTTCCCACCAGAGTATGAACAGCAGGAGCCGGGCATGTCCTGTCTATAACCGGGCTTCTGACAACCGACAGAGAGGGGAGGGGACGAGGGGGATCCTCTCTTGACAAGATTTATCAAGAAACATTTAACTGGGCTTTAATCATATTAGCAAGAGCCCAATTAGGGCTGAGAGCGAAGCGAGGCGGCCGGCTGGCTGGGGAGAGGAGGAGGAGCAAGCGATGGAGTCACTCGAGGATAAAGTCCTTTCATCAGGCTCCGCTCTCGGCAAGCAGAGGAGTGCGAATAATCATTGCCCTTCACTGGGGGGACGGGGGAGGGAGAGGGTGGGGAATGTGTGTAAAGGATCATTAAGGCCAGGCAGAAGGGGGTTTTTGTTGTTGTTGTTGTTTTTAATTATGACGGCTATTAAGGTGGTATTTGTGGGCTCCCTCGGGCGCTGCTCCCAGGGACGGAGCGGGGAAGAAGCGAAGGGGTTCAGAGGCACCTGCTGCACCGCGAAGATCTGATCTGCGTGTGCGGATAGAGCTCTCTCCACCGGGGCAAAGAAGGGCTCCGTTCCTTCCATCCTCTCCCCGCGCTTACATCCCCGAGGGAGAATTTCCTTAAAAGCCCTTTCCCCGGGTCTCGTCTCCCTGAAGTCGAGCCCTTCTCAGGAGCATCCCGC
Source organism: Myiotriccus ornatus (assembly GCA_036023395.1). Taxonomy (NCBI): domain Eukaryota; kingdom Metazoa; phylum Chordata; class Aves; order Passeriformes; family Tyrannidae; genus Myiotriccus; species Myiotriccus ornatus. The sequence continues at coordinate 53,106,982 of JAYRBT010000177.1, read as the reverse complement.
CCCCAGTGCGGCTCCTCGGGGGGAGAGCGGCGCCCTCTCCCCACCGCCCCCGCTCCGCAGGACGCGGAATGAGGGCGCAGCGCAACCCCTGGCGGATGCCAGCCCGGTAGCTAGGGCTCATCGAAAGCCCCGGGAGAAGCGCGGCACTGAGAACGCCCGGGTCAGGGGCAGAGGGCAGAAGATGTCCTCCCGGGGTTCAAACTTGCCGTGTTTTCGTGTGGGCAACCTGCCTCTTCCTTATGGACTCGCTTGCTCCAGCTATAGGGGATGGGAAGGGCGGACAACAAAGAAATGAAGAAAAAGTAAAGATGACAGGTGGGAGTAAAGGAAGAGGCTGGCGACGAGCCCATGAGCACCCCCGTCCCCGGGTTACGCCACCTCGGGGACACGGCGGTGGGAGCGCGGCAGAGGCCGTGACCCTGTTCGCGGCTTTCGAGACATCGCCAGCAGCTGCCGGCAGCTGCCCCGATTTTCTGCCGCTCCCCTCTGCCAGGAACGGGGAGATAGGGCTCTTGGGCAGCGAGGCACCTTTCGCCCAAGAGGAGCCAAGTCTTTGCACCGCGGGGCAGAGGATGCTGTTGTTTTATTTTTTTAACAAGGGCAGGGCCCGGGTGGGGTTTGCCGTTCGCACCGACGAGCATCCCTGTCTGACCCCTGCCTGGCGCCCGGGGACTCTGGCCCCCCACATCCCCCCTCCGCCTCCTCCCCGCTCCCCGGGCCGCCGCAGCCCCATCCTCTGGGACGGGAGGCCCGGGGGGCAGCGCCGCGCCCCCGCCCCCTGGCCTTTGCGTGACCGTGCCCCCGCCGCACCTTCGTTGTCCCACTCTTACCTTTCCGGCCCGGCCGCCGAGGGGCTGCCCCCCCCCGCTCCCGCCCCCCGCCCCGTCTCCGCCATCCCCGCCGCAGGGGTGTCGCACGCCGCCGCGCCGGCACAGCCTCGGCTCTCGCCTTGCGCGCACTCGGCTGGCGCTGGCAGCCCCGCCGGGTTCATCCGAGGACAGCAGCGGCTCCGCGCCGCGGCTCGTCTGGCTGCCAACGCCGCGGCGAGGCTGACGCTGCCGCGGCCGGGGGTGACTCACGGCGGCCCGCGGCAGCCGCCGGGTAGCGGATCCGCCAGTCGAGCGGGAACCGGGCACGTCGCGGCCGCCCCTCGTCCCCTTCACCAGGCACCGCGGGCCACCCTTCGCACACATGCCCCCCATCTCCCCGGCCCCCCCTCCGCTTCTGCCAAGTGGAACAAACGCCCCGGTTTTCCGGCAAATATTCACCCTTCAGACTCCGAGCTGGAGGCCGCCCCCCTCCTGGCCGGGCCGGCACCCCTGTCGGAGGCGGGCCGGGGTCGGTGCCCGCGGCCGGCAGCGCTCCCGGCGGCGCCCGCCCCCAACGTAAGTGACCGTCGGGCCCGGGAGGGGGTGGCCGTGCCTCTCGCCCCTGCCCCGGGGCTGGGCGCCGTGGCCAGGGCTGGTGCGGGCGGGCGGGCCGGCCGGGGCGGGCCGACACCCAGCCGTGCGCCCCGCGCTGCCCCCGGGGCTGTGCCCGGCCTGTGCCCGCGGGAAGAGCCGCCCGCCTGCACCCGGACAAAGGCAAACAACAGCCCGGAGCCCGCTGAACGGCGGGGCGGGGAGGGGACGCGGGGCGTAGACCAGGACAGGGACCCGGAGCCCCAAGTGCGGGGCAGCGTCGGTGTCATCACCGTTATGCTCTGCCCTGCTCAGGAAACAGGTTGCAGGGTTTTAGCTGCCTGCGGTTTCCATGGAGTCCTCCTGGCACGTCCCAGCCAGAACGTATGGCCGATGCCTTCATAGGCGAGCCTGCAACAGGTCTCCCACTTCTGCTCAGAGCTCCCAGGTGGAGCCTTTTCAGGTCCTTTACACTAAGTAGCTCAACACCAGAAGTGCTTTTCAGAAACATGCTTAGTGCATGACATCCCTGTTCTGAAACAGAATTTTGATGTGAAGTTCTGGCAATACATATCTTCCAGTCCACACTGTCGGCTGGATGTACAGTTTTAAAAGCAGTGGCTCCCTAAAATGAAGATATTATCAAAAGCTCCTTTATTAAGAAACTCAGGCCACGAAGTTAATGTTAATTAGTGCTACATTCTCTGCATACAGGCTCAAGTTTTGAATACAGGATGAAGGTCTGATTGGGCCTGTACTTAAAAATACTCTAAATCTACTTGTCAGAAATGTGCTAGAATGATAAGCCATGGATTTAGGGACATGGATTATATTGTCAGTGCTTCAACCTTAAGTTCATTTTTAAGTCCAAATTTCAGTCCTTTGAGAAATGAAAGGAGGAGGAGGAGGAAGAGACTATTATAATTGAAATGCTGACATTGCTAACCGTGGCAGTGTGAATTCACTACTATAATAAGACCTCAGCTAGCAGCCTAATTCCAAAGAGGTGATGTTATCTAGTAATAATGTAATCAGTTTGTTGTCTGTAACTAGTAATTGGTCTACTTTATTGCTATTTTGGCAAAATTTTTAAAAAATAAAAATCTATGAGATGCCAGGATTGAAGCAGGAGAGCTACCTTTGCTATTTAAAATAACAAACCAAAATTCTTCATGAGCATTTTTCACTTCAGTGCAGTTTTACAAAAGCATACTTAAAAAGGGACAGCTAGTGAGAATGCAAGCTTTCAAGCTAGGGATTGGAGGACAGAAAGGCCTAAGGGTGTAACATTGTTAAAAGTTTTCAGAGGGGTCCCAAAAGCACAATGTTCACTTTACAGAATAGAAATTTTCTCCTGGGTAATTGCTGAATGATTTTGCATTGATTTGCAGCTTCGAATATAAAGGAAAAAAGAGGGAAAGAAAATAAATGAAAAAGACAAATGCCCTATTAGTAATTTAGAGCTATGCCACAACCATTAAGAAAATTGCATCAGATATAAGAAAAATTGGAAATGACTGCTTAAAGTTTTGACTTTATATATTCAGGATTCTCGAGCTCTCATATCTTTCTTTTGATAGTTATTTTTAAAGAGTAAACATTCTGATAATTGTCTTGGCAGCTGGTTCTCAAATTAGAAATAACAGCAGAAGTGATTTAACTTGTAAGGTGCATGTGCCAGTGAAACCTTATCTGTGAAATCTTCTATAGAGGGTTAGTCAGTGATGTTAGTGAAGTCAGAATTTCAGCCACTAAGAAGGAAGCATTGTTGCAGAAAATTAAAAGAATAGAGACAGACCATATTATCCCTCTAATTCAGGTTTAGATTTTGCTGTTGCTCTTGATGCTCTTCTGTGTGTTTAACCTGAACCAAAATTCACTTTGGTCAGTGGGACTTTTTGGGTTGGGACAATGAATTCTTTGAAGGAGCAAGTCTTAAGTTTCTTCATGTTGCTAGGAAGCCCAGCAGTATCAAGACAAAGATATGTGAAAGTATGTGAAGACAATGAAAGCAAAGTAATGAGTACAGCCAAATCATAGCTGCCCACTTTAACAGAGTGCTTGTAAATAATAGAGACTCACAAGAATACTTGGGTGTGTCTGAATCAACCCATTCTGAAAACCCTATGATATGCAGCTGCAGAAACGATACAAATTCTGGAAAAACTGCCAACAAACAAAACCTGAAAGAACCCTGAGGGGGTTTATTCAGATTTGTTGAAATTTCTTGAAAATTGTGTTTCCTGGGTAACATAAAAACTCTGTTCAGCATACCGATATATCATGTGTTGTCCAGTAACTCTTGAAAAGTAGACTGAAATTACTACTGTGATTACCTTGTTCATCTGATATTCTTAAGGTAACACTAACCTTCTTTTAAGACTTGTAATTTAACAAAGCATTATCATAAGTATTACAACCATTTGTGAATGTGAGTCCGGGCTGTGGAAAATCAGGGGTTGGCATTCACTGTCAGGCTTACATCCAAAAACATATGAGTTAATTTGCACTACATGACCATTGGCACTACAGAGTAATGAACTGGAAGAGGTATTCTGAGAAATGTGGATGGTTCCAGAGCTGCCCTTAAACATTTGCTTGAAGCTAGAAAACAGATGTGATATAATGATAGTTGTTTTGGTTTTATTGTAAAAGAGGATACCAGCTTGTGACTGCTGATTGGATGTGAAACAAACTTTATGACTATACGGATTGGATGTGGCACATCAGCAGTCATACGGGGTGCTAGAGGAAGCATTGCTTATTAGTTCCATAACAAGAGTCACTAATTACTGTTTCTCACAAATGCAAAATGAGAGTGCAACGAAAAATTATTGCAGGAAATTTATGTATGGATATGCCAGTATGGTAGTCTGGATGACAGCTGCCACACTGGAAATCCCCAAAAACAACTAATTGAAGGAAATTTTAAGAATTTAATAGGTTAGTCTCCTATGTGTTTTCACTTCTTTATTTTTTTCATAATTATTCATTTCTGGCCACCACAGAGAGATAACATTAGCCCAGTATAGACATTTTTGCTTTCTTGGTGCATTGTTCTTGAAGTCCAACCTCCTTCTTTGTCATTACTCGCAGTTATTTTTTACTTTTTATACGAAAGGTCACTTTTTTTATTGAGAGATTGAGTATGATAGTGCAGAGGTAGGTCTTTGTGTACACAGGAGAAAAGAACCGAATGAAAGACGTAAAGGGAAATGAGAGGGTGCTTGGAGAGCACAGAAGGAAGTTAGGAAATGTGGGGCTTGCAGTGGAGTGGCTGGTGGTGGGACGGGATAGGAGGAGACTGTGCAGACAGCAGTGCTCAGAGTTTGTCATTTGATCAAACTACCTCTTATTTAACATGCCCTGCATTTCTCAGTGGAGATGCAACTAGGAATCCACGCGCAACGGTGAAAGGTTAAGAAAGTAAGGACAGAAAAACCAAGAGGCAATTTCCTAATTTTTTTCTTTCCCATTTCTAAAGCCTGCCTAGCCCACACACTGGGTAGGGTACGCTTAAAATCTTGAACAAAACTAAGCTTGAAGTAGAAAAAAGTTGGAAAGAAATTCCAGTAATTTTAAAGATGATAAAAAGTATCCGATACCTCTTGTCCCCCCCCAAAAAAATAAAATTGAAGGTATTTAATGTCCAGCAAAATCCTCTGCCCCATGGCAAATGCCTGACAACAAGAAGCTATGTGTATCTACTCTGAAAGCAGAGTTCAGGGTATATATATGTAACTGCAACTCATATTTTGTATTTCAGATAATATGTTGACCTAGAACTTTCACGCTGTCATTTTTTTCTACTTTCTTTTTCACTCAATTTTTTTCTTTGCTTTTGGAACAGAAAATCCCTCATGCAGTGTGGTCCAGGTTATACTGAACCATCGATGTCTCATGCAGAGCAGTATCTTATTCCGCTCATGACTTACTCATGTTGCAAAAGCAGGGTGAGTAATGGGTGCTGGAATTTAGCTCCATTCTGCATTTTGCATCTGGAGTTTCTGTAATAGGTTCATGAAGTTCACAGACTACTGTTAGTAATTTTTTTACTTTTCTACCTCCCACTCCTGCTCTTTTTTTTTTTTTTTCATTTTTCCAGAAATTTTCTGTGGTCCTGGAGGACTTTAAAACTTTGCAAAATGACACAGAACTATATAAAAACACTCCAAGCATGGTATAAACCCACAGAGTGCATTTGTACTGCAGGAAGACCAGGGTTTGACTGGGCACAATCCCATATAGTTCTAGGACTGTGGGTAATCATTGCATCTTTATCAGCAACAAGGTTTGCAGTGACTGCAGGTCTTAGGGATGTGGGCATAGAGGAGAAGTAGTGCTCGACTATTCACATTGCAAGTGTGATGCTTTAAGCAGCACCCTGCAACATCATCTTGGTTCCACCGTGAGAAAAACTGGTTTTGATACGCCAGTGACGTTCTCAAGTACATGCCATAGGACTCCAAGTACAAGGGCAAATTTGAATTTAATAAGAAGCTCTCCGGTGCACTAAATTGCTGATGTAGCATTTGCAGTGAGAAATATCCTGGTCCAGATAGATCTTTTGGGAGTACACGCAGGTCAGACAAAGAGGGTCTCAAAAGGAGATGTAAACCAACCAAACAGAAGTGTTCAAAATCACAAACAACTCATTATCTGATCTGGAAACAGAACTGAGGGGTTGCCTGTAGCTGCACTTTGTTCAAACTTCAGTTGGGCTTGTGATGTAACTTACCATCAGCACACAGTTCATGTCAGACTGCGGGTTTTCCTGCTGATGATTCTGCAGACTCCCAGGGTTCCTGGGGCTAGTGTGCAAGGGTCTGTTTGCTCAGAGATCTCTAGTCAGTGCTAAGAGGCAGTGGCAGAAGTTGCTGTTAATTGTTGCCGTATGGGTAAAGGTTGGGGGTTGCTATGCAAGCAAGTCTCCTCTGCTCTGTTCCAGTTCAAAGTTGAGTCATCTAGATGAAATTAGGGAGAAGTGTTAATACAGTTAGTATTAGGTCTCAAAAGAATAGAGACAAGGAGGAAGTAAATCATCCAAATGTGTACACAGCAGTGGTAAATCTCTTGGGTCAAGCCCCAAGTTCAGACCCAGAGCGTGCATGCAGTATAGATGTTTTGAGTCCAGCCTTGCGTCTCACTAAACAGAGCAGTCATTTGTGAAAAAGCGTCTGATGCTTTCCAGGATAAGCTGGCTGTTTAGTTTGTCTTTCTAACTAGTCGATAAAGCTCAAACAGTGTTCTTCTAGAAATTATCTTTGTATTAAAGTTGCCTTATTCCTATGTGTCTAAATCTATATTTGGATGTGAATCGTGGGACCCAATGTCCTACAGTATGTACAGCCCAGTTAAATTTTGACACAGGAGCAACTGCATTATTTTTCTATTCATTTTCCTAATCTGTAAACAATGTGCAACATTATTGGCACTGAAAGTCTGTTTGAAATTGAGTTGTGGAAGTGCAAGAGTTCATAACCCTTCTGTTGCAGCAACCATCAGTGCAATCTGAACACCGAGTGCCTGCAGTAGGAAGCAGTGAGGTCTTAGCCACTCTGACAGAGCCCTGGGAGAGTGCAGCAGTGTTGCCAGCTACATGACAAAGGACAGAGATAGTGCATACATCATCCTTCTCTCACCTCTGACAGGAAGAATTAACAAGATACTTTATTATTCAAACACTTCCCGAGGCTGAGCTTCAAACTCTTTAACCTACGAATGGATTCAGCAGCATCTAGTGAGCTTTGCAGCTCACTAGGTTTCACTTTTGACAGCAATAGAAGAGTTTTTCCTTTGTAACCTTTACTTTCTTGTTTATTTAATATGTATGAATCACTGCTGCTGGCTTAATATGTTAACAGTTATTGGAAGAATGATCTGGTAAATACTTCAGTTCATGTATGGATTATAAAATGTATTTCATTATATTGTCTGGTCACTCAGTTTTATGGTAAGATTTCATTAATATGCTTTTCTTAAATAACAAACAGATCCTGCAAAGCTGGTTAGCCATGTGAGGACCATGTGGTGTAAGCAGTTATAAATACATCAGTAAAAAACATTCCAGAGAATTATAAATCACTATAATGTTCAACTCTAGTGGATTGATGAATAGTATCTTTATTAACTTATTAACCACTTATCAAAATGATTTGTCTTGTACTTAGACTTAGGTTTATGTTTGGTGTAAATTTTATATAAAGCCCGACTTTGTTTTCTTTTGCCAGACGTATTTATTTCTGAGTCAAAACTCAGACTCTTCTGCAAAAAGGAGAAAAATTGAAGAGGCATAATAATCAGCCTAAACTCATCCAAAGCACTTTAAAAATAGCCAGCCCACCTACTGCATTGGGAGATTTTATAGTGCAGTGTACAGAAGCACAGTGTGGAGTAGCTAAGGAACTGTGCAATATGTAAGCATTTCAAAATGTACTCAAGGCACAGTCTCTCTAACCAGTACCAGATCTGCTCCTGCTAGGGCATCTGCCTCTCAGACCCCCACTGCCTTTCAGATTGGTGCCCAGGGTGTTTAATTCTGCTTTCCATGAGAAAAGTCCCTGCATGGATTTTTGTTTCCAAAACAGGAGCTCATCGTGGAGAGATCTGTGGCAGGAGGTGGTTGAAAAGAGCGAGACGGCGTTGCTGCTCAGTCACTGGTGCAGTGGGTGGCGGTGCATTGGCATTGTCACTTGGGCTGTTGCACAGATGGCCTGTGTAAACTTGAGTAAAATTCTAGCAGATAGGTCTGCATAGGGGTGTAGGCACGCAACTGCACTGTGTGGGCCTTGCTAGGCTCCATAAAACCATGCCCAGCTGTCATTTCGTTTTCTGAGTGCCTTGGCTCTGCCAGTGAAGCATCTTACAAACTGCCTGCGGGTTCTGGTAGGGGTCTTGGGGAAGACCTTTCCTGGACAAGTCTTCCCAACAGAGTCCTGTACAAAACTGTTGGACTGTTTAGTTTCCACTGATACAGAGATATTGTTTCTTGATGGATCCTATTATTATCATGGTGACATGTAAATACATGATGTATACAGACACTAATTAAATTAAATTGTTCTAATTTTCGGAGACCATTTTTATATTTTTTCCCCCCTCTTCCCTCCATCAAGCTTCCTCTCTCTTGCTACAAACCCCTGCTTCTCTGTTCCTCTAGCCAGCTTTTATCAGTGCTTTACCTTTAACTGGTGTACAGAGTTGGCCAGTTTACCTGATTTCCCAATAAAGGGTCTATCGGTGAAAGGGTGTTTGGCGTGTGAACACCGTACATTGCAAAAGATGCTGCAGGAGGAAGGGTAGTATGTATGTGTTACCACACTACGGCTTAGGTCAGGTGGTCACATTGCTCTATCTGAGTGGAATCTTGCACCAAAATAAACTTTGAAGTTGACTAAAAAAAAAACAGGGGATTTTCCCATGATAGAACAAATAGAATGTACTATGCAGGGAAATGAGGTAATTCAGTCTTCTGATTTTCAGCATCACTGATGCTTTGAAAAGTAAAGGCTCTGGGGACCTTAGAGCACCCTTTCAGTACCTAAAGTGGCTACAAGAGAGCTGGAAAATTACTTTTTATGAGGGCATGTAGTGATAGGACAAGGGGCAATGGCTTTAAACTGACAGAGGGCAGGTTTAGATTAGATATTAGGAAGAAATTCTTCACTATGAGGGTAGTGAGACACTGGAACAGTTGCTCAAGTAAGTTGTAGATACTCCATCCCTGGAAGTGTTCAGGGCCAGGTGGGATGGGGCTCTGAGCAACCTGGTCTAGTGCAAGGTGTTCCTGACCAAAGCAGGGGTTGGAACTGGATGTTCTTGAAGGTTCTTTCCAACCCAAACCATTCTTTGATTCAGTGATTTTGAAAGAGTTAACTACCTGCCAGAAACTGCATCCTACTAATGTAAGGCATATTGGCATTTCCTTTTAGTATCTGTTACAGAATTTGATGAAACAGCTTTTGTTTGTTCACACTTTTCTGTCTTAAAATTTGTATATCATCAGTAAATGTTATTTTTTCTGCAACAGCTTGCACTTTCTTCTCTATGAAGACAGAAGTCAAGTCATCCTATTGCTTTGGTTATCATTTTCAGCTTGATGGAAGATGTAAACATGTAGACTTTTACTGCTCCCGACAACAAGGATTGTAACTAGTTTAAAGGCTGAGATTCCTGAATTTACTGTCTGTATAAGTCGATCACTATAGGAATGGAGTATGATATTAGACCCTTATTACATTTCGTGGCAGTAGGAAAAAGGAATTGATAGAGAGAGTTCGAGTTAACACACGGAGTAGCCTTCACTGTTTCCAAAGGGAAGGAAATTCTCTACTTCTTTACAATGTTTAGCAGACTTTTGGTGCCCTGTGGTAGCAAATATGTTCTCAGGATGAGGGTTGTCTAGACTGTGCACTCCAGATTATTGTAAGCATTTTATTCAGCTGAGAGCTGGAGTTCCATAACTGGTTGTTGGGATTTGAAAAGACCTCAATGTGCATGGGGAAAGAGGAACCTGCTGTAGATCTTTTGGGTCCTGAGCTGCCAAGCATATAAATATGGATAAGCATGTCCCACTGACTGCAGCAGAATTTCAAATTAAGCTCCTTCAGAAGTTTTTCCAGAGTTGGGATTTTAAGCAGTTTCTGTCTTAAGCTACAGTGTAGCAAGAGTATGTGCTCATACAGTGAGCTTCCCTGAGCCAATGCAGAAAATCAGGGAGGTTGTTATGCAATTATTGCTGTATATCTTTCTGCTTGTAAGTCTAAATTCTGCTCTGATTTTTTTTTTTGGTGTGTTTTTGTTTAAATCTTTGAAAAGATGTCATTCTCTCACTGAATGTGTTTTTCCTCCTAAACACAAGCTGTAAATACATACACAGATAATATTCTGTGATTTTTTGAGTCAGCTGCTTGCAGTTGTTATGTGTTTTATGCTAGGAAAATTTAGAAAATTATTATCAAACCTCATAAGCTCAGACATGGAAGCTCCTTGACTGGTCTTTGCCATGGAAATTGCAAGTTTAGACATATAAGTGTATATGTAAAAGAAAAACCCCAGAGGTAACAGACAAGTAGAATTTTGCAGGGTTGTTATAGACACAGTGACATCTGGTTTTTATTGCAGTTAACGATTCCTAATATTATGTCCCATTTTGTGTTATATAACCATTTATTATTAATCTGCATCTCCTCTTAAAAATCAGTTTTCAATGTTTTTTTTCCCCCCAGTCATATACTGAGAGAATATGTGGGTATACATTTATGCCTACTAAAATAAAACTAAAGGTGTTCTTCTATAAAGGTGTTCTTTTTAAAGTACTTGGAGATGGATTCTGTGTTCTCCATGAAGTAACTGTTGTCCTAATCATTACCAGGAATTGAACCTGGAATTACCAGAGCTAGAGAATAGCTTGACAATTTGAGCTCAAAAAAGCTTAATCTTCTGGCTAACAGTTGTAGGATAGTCATGCCTTTGTGGCTCTGGCAGAAGTTACTAGTTGGAGAGGGAATTATGCTTGTGCAATTCAAAATTGTTAGTGAAATCCAAGGGAATTTGGGGGTTTGCAGGGAATGCAAAATTGGGCTCTTCCAGGAGCTTCCCAGTAAGCATGAAAGAGTTTTTTTTGTTTGTTTGTTTTTTTTTTTTTGGTTTGGTTTTGTTTTTTGTTTTTTTTTTTTTTTTTTTGGTGTTTGTGTGTGTGTGTTTGTGATGGGTAGTGAGAAATCCTATCGTCTGACAATGTTCTGGCTAAGTGTGCTCTTCAGTTTTCCATTAGTGGCTGCATAGTCCATCAGTGAATCCTTTCAGGAGTAACCATCTGGCATTTCCTAAACCCTTGTCTGTGTATCATGTAAAACTTAGTGTTACCACTCTAAAGAAAGACCTTGAAAAGTTAAATGCCATTGGAATGTAGTAATGTAGGCCACAGTGTAAACTGTGGTTAAGTTGAGCTGAGGCCTTCTTTAGAGAAAGAACCTGTAATTGATTAAACCCTGACTCTAGTTAGATAAAAATGAGTTTGAAGTAGATTAATACAAAAACAGTTAAAAGCTTCCTTTTTGTTGTCAGTTTTCAAAATTAAACTTGTCAAGAGTTTGGCACAAAGAGCTCAAAGGCAGATCTGATCTAAACTGAGAAAAACAGACTCAAAGGAGCAAAGAACAGTGTGGACCTTCTCATGTTTGGTTGATTTAAATGAATTTTCTCACTGAAGGCTGTGATCTTTAAGATCCTTCCAACCCAAATGATTCTATGATTCTATGACTTTATGGCCTCCATTTTGGCTTGCCAAGCCATTTTTCTCCAGACTACCATCCTACATGATTTGTGTCTCATACCTTTGTCTAACACAGAAATTTCTTCTGTACTGCTTGGCCTATCTTCTTGTGGCCTTCATGAATCTTCTCTGACATTTAATGGTTGTAATTATTATGAGAACATAAACCAAGGGCAAAACTCAAAAGATAGTCTTGGATTCAGTAAGAGACTGTCTGAGAGAGAACTGAAACGGAAACAGCAAAGGCTAACGGGTAGAATGTTGTCAGACTTTTTGCTGGAATCTCCTTCTATCTGTAACTTTGCATGGTATGTGGCCTCTGTGTCACACAGTTTGTCCTACTTCAGGCACAGCAGCAGTTTGGTGGCAAGGTGGTGCAAATTTCTGGAATTGATACGGACATAAATTCTGCAGTCCCAATGATGAGTGAAAAGTGAGACTCATAGACCATCTCCAACAAACACTACCAAAGTGTTTATCAAAAAGCCATGTTGATTTTACTTAGTGTCACACTGGAAAGTAATTTTAGAACATGTTTGGGCTTTGACACCCTTTCTTAATATTTTTTCCCCCATATCCCTTTGTATGTACGACTAGGTCATGTCAGTGACCACAGGTATGAGTCTCCATTCCATTGCATCAGTTTCATGCCAGAGTAACACCACTGTTTTTCACAGTATAAAAGTTGGATGAAAAGTGGTGAAAAATTGATCCCATACATATTCTAATCTCTGAGTGACTTAATATTTAGTGCTAAAACATTTTCAACCTTTAAAAACAACACTTCTATCAGTCATGTTACAGATTTAAAGTCTGCTGTCTCACGACTTGCCAGAACTGCAGCAAATGCTGGGAAGGGAGCACGTCCTTAATCACGGCAAATCGTGGGATATTTGATCTTACATTTGACAGTCCTGTTGGAGGGTTAGCTAGTGCTCTTGTATATTGATCTCAGTGTTGAAAAATGTACCTTTTCCCCATCTCTATTTTAAGGTGAAATTATGGCATAATTTCTATAGATGTAGGTTATTTGTTCATTTTAAATGGTAGCAGTTTGAAATCTGTATTGGATGTGCAATCTTATGGACCAAGAGATAAGTTAATGGAGATCTTGAGAAAGTAAGCAAGGCAGAAGTCAGATACAGGACATTTCATGGGTCTGAAGGTTGTTCCATGACTACAGAAGCAAAACTTAAGTCTGTTGTTACAACAGCATACATATTGTAAATGTATGTTCCTATTATTACATACAAACATACATATATATATATTCCCTCTAATTACTAACTAATCTACTGCTCTATTTGCAATATGAGGGAAGCATTGTGGTATCTAAATTTCTGAAGTTAATGAGCCTGCTCCTGCTAAAATTAGTTGCAAAGCTCCTATTTAGCAGTAGGAACAGTCTCATTATTTTGATGATCATAACCTAACATTCCTGATAACTAACTTGGGACAGACTGTAGTCTCAAAGGAGAGATCATTGAGGAGGTGTTGGTGTGTAAAAGAGATGCAGGGATCTGTTGGATTTGAGACTTTGTTACATCACAGATTTTCTGTATGGCTTTTGGGCTAGTTAATATTGTTCCCCTCTGAATCTGTAAACTGGGCATAGCCCCATATCCTAACATTTAAAGGAGTGATGTGCTCAGATAGGTATCTGTGGCACATTTTATGATTGGGAGAGATTTCTCATAAGGCTCAGGCATAAGCTCAATCTAAAACCGTTGGGTAAATAGTACCAGTAGTTAATTAGTTATTAGTTAATTACATTAGTTAATTAGTAGCTGGTAGAGTAACAGCTGTTGCTCCTGCTTTTTGTGTAAGGGAATCACAGAGTCATAGCATGGCTTGGGAAAGGACCTTAAATAAGGGACTTGTGAGCCTTGGTCCTGTGGTGCTCCTAATGGCTCTGCAGTATCACAGCAAAGTCATGGTGCTGCAAGTCAATTATTGCTTCTTATATATACATATTCAAATTGCTGCAAATTAATGAGGTGTCAGACCCCTCCAACTTGAGATATTCCATGACTCTATAGGTGAAATGTGGTAAGCATTTATACATTTGAGCTGTGGCCTATTTTAGGCAATGGAAGTTGGTTTAGCCTGTAATAAAAATGGTTATGCCAAACCACATTGTCTTGTGCTACTTAAGGGCTGAGGATGTGCAAAGACTGCTTGGCTCAGCTGACATGTGGAGACTTGTTAAGCCCTGGTAATTTGATCTGAGCTCATATAAAGGTTGAGATAAGAAATTGCTGTTGTTCCTTCTGCTATCAGCATCTCTGACTACAGGAAAACAAGTCTGGCAACACAAAGGTCTCGAGAAGATTTATACAGGTTAACAGTACTCCTTCCTCATTTTCTCCCTTCCACTTTTTATTAATTTAAATTGGCCAAGGAACAGAAATTCTGGTTCATAGGAAATCTTGTTTTCTTTAATTTTTACTGGGTTTTTTTTGGTCTTTTTTTGGTGGGAGGGGCTTTGGTCCAAATTGATCTGGGAAATAAAAAGAAATTTTTCTGCCAACCAGAAATTTTTTGATAATTTGCTTCTGGAAACATTTTACATGTCCAACAAACATTTTATTTCTGGAATGAATGTGCTCCCTGGTTCCTGCAGCTTCTCAGTTAAAATGGCATTTGACAGGTGACTTTGACTATCAGCTCTGTAGAGCAGTTGTGGAGCTATACACTATCAGTGGTGCTTTGGCAGCCCTGCTCTGTGGACTGACTGGAAGTCTGTTGCAGGGCTTCCAGCTTTCAGTTGGGATTTACTGTTAGGTAAACAGAAATTCGGAAAAATACTGGGATTTCCACGTTTTCTCTACCTTTAGTGGGAAGTTACTCCTTTTAAGGTCAGGGTTTTCAAGACTTTCAGCTTAGGTGGCTGAAACCATGGAAGCTTGGTGTTTTCCCTCTTTGGGACACTCCATTGAGCAGATCTGCCTCCTGATTCCTCACTAAACTCACCTTTATTTCAAGTGAGCCATTTCACACCTTGTTCTCCAGGATCAGGGTGGTGTTCTGTGATGTAGGATGCCAAAAGAAAGGCCTCCTGTCTGAATGTTTCATCCATCTTCTCTGGCTGGAGATGTATCTACCCCACTTTCAACTGGCTTGCTGGAGTATGGGTAGCAATCCAGCTGTGGAAGCATGGAATTTAGCGTGGGTAATTCCTGCATGCAGTTTACCCAGCTTCTTTGGGTGTGTCCTGCATGGGCTGCTAGACCACAATGGAAACTACCCACGCAGCTTCAAACAGCTAATGAGGCGACCTCGCACCCACCACACCCAGCGACTGGAAGATTCTGGCCCATCTTGTAGAATAGCACTGTGCAGAGTTACAGCATCTGGCTTTGGCAAGTCTGCAGGCACAGACAGCCTTTGAAACAAAAACAAAACCATGCATCCTCACCACTGTTTATTCCCATATTTACATGACTAAACGCTGCAATGCACACATGTGGGCAAGAGCAGGAAGAATGCGCTCCACCAGTGATTGTGAAGGAACTGTAGTGGCTTAGCACCCTGCAAGATCTGCCGCTTGAGCTGATCCACAGCTTCTTCTAGCCACATCAAGGGTTTCACACATCTCAGGCAGAGTCGGTGCTTGCAATGTGAAAGCTACCTAAAAGGTGTCATATTTGGCCTTCAAAATTGAAGTTTATCAGACATTCTAACAGATTGCAAGCACACTTATCCTTAAACCCCCAAATATCCATATATTTCACCGGAGAAGCAACTCTTTTCTGAGTCTCCTTCCTGCAAGAGTGATAAGAATCTTCTGTAACTGACATGCAGGTACAGGAAAAAATGGATTTCTTGCAGTCTTGCTTGCGTTGTTACAAATATACCTCTCATGCTGAAGAACAGAGCACCTTCAACTCTTTTACTGGCCTCATTACTCTGGGTCTATGGGTAGCTAGATACGGCAAGATATAGCAAATATTTTAGATGAAAGACGATAGAAGAAAGCAAGAATTGTTTTAAGTCTTTGCTGGCACACCAGGCTGTTTCTGCATTTCAAACACTTTTGCAGAAAGGCTTATTCTGGCAGCGTGAACACTGAAGGTATCTGATCTTTCACGATTTGAATGATTTCTGCATGAATGTATTGTGTTCTCCTTGTGCAAGTACCTGTGTGGGTGAACAGATCTGAGCCCAAAAAGACTGTTATGGCTTTTCAGTTCATCTTTGAAGATGTCTGCCAACCTTAGACTTTTACAGCAGGAATCTTGCGTAAGACCACATGTGCAAGAAAATCATCCATGCAATATTTAAAAGCCATTGTTTCCTCCATTAGTTAAGAGGAAACACAGGATAATTTCTTACTGAATGTGTTTTTATGGCCTTCTCACAGCTTTGATGATCTTGTGGGAGCATGTAATCATAAATTATTAAAAGGAAATTTAAGCTGCTCAAAGCTAAACACATAAGTTAGCTTGTTAAGGAGGAAAATGTATGTGAATGGATCAGTAGAATTAAATCACTGCAACACATCATAACCTTCTGTTGTGATTTCATATAGGGAACCTGATAATCTTAGTTGTCGCTGTCATAAAGAAGCAGAAAGATACTTTTACACATGCATTTTGTTGCAAAATAAACCATGGTGCTCTAGGCACGAAGTGGAGCAAGAGAGTGTGTGAAAACACATATGTACATACTTGTGTATACACACATGCATTCTTTTGGTGCACTTCCTTCCAGATGCAGTTGGAGTCCTGGCTTCTGTGAGGGTTTGGCAGCTTTCTTGTGCAATGCGGGTGTTTATCATTCTACTGTGATTGTTCGTGTTGTGATGAGTTTCCTCTTGAGTGCATTTTTCAGGCACATGTTCCTGTCAACCAAGGTCAATGCTGAGCCAGAGAAGCAGTGCACAGGTGCAGTTAGCCTCTTTCTTTTGGCTGCAGACAGTGGCACTTCTCAATTTAACTTTTATGATTAAACTATTGCCCTTATACAACACCAAATAGAATCTTTCTGTGTGGATTTCAGAAAAAAAAGGCTCTGTACATAAACAAGGGAAAAAATGAGTTATTTTATAAAAATAGACTCTCAAGACCTGACCAAGAACCTGTTAAAATTGATGGAAAGGCTCTTTGGATTTTAGCAGGTTCTGCTTCAAGCCCTTAATGCACTCTCTGGTGTGTATAATCCCAGATGAGAGTAGCTCTTGGTTAGGCAGGAGGTGGCTTCTTACTTTACTCTCAGTAGGTATAGTGCTGGTATCAGTGGAGAAAGCTCAGGGTGATGCGAGGGTTCATGACAAAGAATGATTTTTTCTTCTTGGGCGCCAACTGGCTTCTAAACAAAAAAGGCCTAAGGGGAGAAATGCATGAGGGTCATTACAACTGTCATTTGGCACTTACTAACATGTATTCTTGAAAGAAACTGTTAACACAATTTTGCTAATTCTTGCCAAACAGCAAGGGCAAGCTGGCAATGTTATGAAGCCAGAATTGGACTGCAGGCTTTATTGCTCCTCTCTAGGATCAGCTGATCAAGAAATATGGGAAACTGAACATGACTAACCATTCCACCTGCAGAAATCCATGCCTGTCCACTCACCATGTACTGTGTTTCTGTCTGACATCTCAGACAGTAGCAGAGATTATGGAAAGGTCCATTTGGAATCAAATCTGGCCAGGGATGCCTAGGACAACAAGAAGGGCTTCTTCAAATACATTGGTAGCAAAAGGAAGACTAGGGAAAATGTGGGCCCACCACTGAATGGGGGTGGGTGCTGTGGTGACGAAGGATTCAGTCAAGGTGGATTTACTGAACTCCTTCTGCGTTTCAGTCTTTACTGCTGAGTCCAGCCCTCAGGAATCCCAGACTCTGGGGGCAGGAGAGGAAGTCTGGAGAAAAGTTTCGCTTGGTTGAATGGGATTGGATTAGAGATCATTTAGGCAAACCTGACACCCACAAATCCATGGACTCGTATGGGATGCACTCAAGAGTTTTGAAGAAGGTGGCAGATGTTATTGCTAAGCTCCTCTC
Source organism: Myiotriccus ornatus (assembly GCA_036023395.1). Classification (NCBI taxonomy): domain Eukaryota; kingdom Metazoa; phylum Chordata; class Aves; order Passeriformes; family Tyrannidae; genus Myiotriccus; species Myiotriccus ornatus. The sequence continues at coordinate 53,089,300 of JAYRBT010000177.1, read as the reverse complement.
CATGGTCATGGAGAATAGGAGAGGTTCCTGAAAATGGGCCACTCTCCAAGGCCATGCAGAACAGGATTGGTGCTTGAGGACTGGAGGAAAGCCAATGTCGCTCCACTCTTTAAAATGGCAAGGAGGAGGACCCAGGTCAAGGGAGGTGATCCTGCCTTTCTACTCAGTTCTAGTGAGGCTGCATGTGGAGATCTGTGTCCAGTTCTGGACTCCTCTGTTCAAGAAAGACAAGGAAATCTGGAGCAGGTCCAGCAGAGAGCTACAAGGATGATCAGGAGGCTGGAACGTCAGTCTTAGGAGGAAAGACTGTTTACCTTGGAGAAGAGACGAGGGGATCTTATCAGTGTATGCAAGGGCATATGTATATCATAAGGGCAGGTGTCAAGAGGATGCGGCCAGACTTTTCAGTGGTGCCCGGTGACAGGACAAGGGGCAACGGGCAATAACTGAAACACAGGAAGTTCTATCTGAATGTGAGGAAAAGTTCTTTACTGTGTGGGTGACAGAGCTCTGGAAAAGGCTACCCAGAGAGGTTGTGGAGTTTCCTTCTCTGGAGGTATTCAGAATTTGCCTGGACATGATCCTGTGCAACCTCCTGTAGGTGAACCTGCTCTAGCAGGAGGGGTTGGACTAGATGATCTCCAGAGGTCCCTCCCAACACCAGCTGTTCTGTGATTCTGTGTTTTTTGTCTTTCTTTCACAGTAATAATAACCTGTGATGAGGTAATGCTTTAAGATCAAGGAAGTTGGTATTAATTGACCTGGAAGGAATTTATTCAGCTATTTAGACTGTGTAGTGGTTTTGATTCCGCTTAGGAGCAGATAAAAGCCAGATTTTCACTAGGAGTGGATAAAAGCCAGATTTCAGTTTTGTTGGGTCAGATTTTTCCCGTTAGAGCAGCACATACTGTCCAGAGTAAAGGAGGAGTTGCTTATTCCTCCCAGAACCTTGTTGTTTCTGTTTGTCCTGTTTTGCCGGGAACAAACAGGGTAGAACTCTCCTCTCACTGTGTCTAAATTGACGAGATCCACGGTGTGTGAGAAATTCAAGGTCTGAGAAGGGACACCATTCCCAAGGGTCTATCACAACTTGGAGTTCACTGTGAGTCCAGTACTGCTACTGTGCCATGGCTGCATCAGCCCTTTTACCAGGGCTGGTAGGTAAGCAGTGGTAGAGTAGACTGGAGTACAAAATCAGCAATAAAATATGAAAGAGGGACAAAGCATTTTTTGTGGCTGTTGTGCTTTAATCCCAGCTGGCAACTGGAGCTGCTTGCTAACTTCCCCTTCTCCCTGGCGGGATGGGGAAATTGGAAAAAGGTGAAACCTGTGGGTTTTGATAAGAACGCTATAATAACTGAAAAAATAAGAAAAATATAATAATAATGAAAAGGAGAGAGAGGGGAATAAAATGGTCCTCGTGGGTGCCTTCCAACTCAGAATATTCTGTGATTCTGTAATTCTGCAAAATCTGAGAGAAACAAGTGATGCAGAATACAGTTGCTCCTCACCCACTGACCAACACCCAGCACATCCTGCAGCAGCAATCAGCTTCTCCTAGTTTATATACCGGGCATAGTGTCCTGTGGTATGGAATATCCCTTTGCCCAGTTTGCTTCGTCTGTCCAGGCCATGCTCCCTCCCAGCTTCTTGTGTAGCTCCTCACTGGCAGGGCATGCGAAACTGAAAAGCCCTTGGCTTTGGGTGAGCACTGCTCAGCAGCAACAAAAACATTGGTATTATCAACATTATGCTCATACTGAATCCAAAACACAACTCTGTACCAGCTACCAGGAAGAAAATTAACTTCATCCCAGGACAGTAGTGGCA
>JAYRBT010000177.1:53044156-53077078 GCA_036023395.1 Myiotriccus ornatus | reverse complement strand
TCCTGTAGCTGCTGTGTGATTGCACTCAGGATGATCTGCTCCATAACTCTGCCAGGCACCGAGGTCAGGCTGACAGGTCTGTAGTTACCAGGGTCAGCCTTGCAACCTTTTTTATGGATTGGGGTGACATTTGCCAACTTCCAATCATATGGGACCTCCCTAGTGAGCCAGGACTGTTGGAAGATGATGGAGAGCGGCTTGACAAGCTCTTCTGCCAGACTTGATGCCCTCTTACTGATATTCCTGCTGTATTTTCCCTATGCAGTATCCAGAGGGTAAAAAAGAGAATGATTTCTAGAAAATCTGTTTTAGAACATTTACTACAGAGGAAGGAGAGGTAGGCTTCTATCCCTTGAGACTGACAGACATCTAGAAAGTGGAATAGTATTTTTTAAAAAGGAAGAAAATAAAAAGGTATTTATGGATGAATGGTAAGCAGGACAGTGGAAACTTGCTGTGGCATGTTGGTGACTGACATTCTTCTGGAAGATGTAGGTTAAAAGTCTGTCACCAGAGGAAGAATAGAAAACCAAAGCTAAGATTGATGAATGTCCTGATGTTTGGGTTACCGTCTCCAAACTAGTTTGTAAGTGTCTATCTTTGTGTCTGTGTGCAATCTTATACTGCACTTGTCTTTGTGTTTCCTACTGGCTAGTTTAAGCAGCTTCCTGCTTAGTTTGCTGGTGTCTGTGTATCCCATTTCAGTGTGCCTGGAGGCCTCTGATTGATTTATGTGTTGCTGCCAGCTTGAGACAGCTAATGTGGTTATCACCTCTAGCTGTTTACCCCACCCTAAAGTGCTAAATAACTCCAGTGGTTCAGCAGCTGGTTTATGAACAGCTCAAATATCAGTGCAGGGGGGGTGAGGGGGACACTTGGGCACAGTAACCTCATCCACTGTGTGGGGCTGAGCCGTCTCTTCTTGTCCATTTGAGCTCGTGTCCCCTTGCATGGCTCAGACCAGGTACAAAGTAGAGTTTCTGTGGCCCCGTCCCCTTTTGAATTTAGCTTAGATGCAAAAGAAATATATTTTATAGTGCTGAATGTAGCCTTCTAGTACAGTCTTCTCAATTAAATGTCTAAACTCTGAGCATAATGAGGAGCCTTATCTAGCAGATGCTAAATTGGGAAGCACTTTGAAGGCTAGGGAAGCCCTTTCTGTCTATACCTGGAAGTGGGTACCACAGGAATGTCACTTGTAAAGGAAGACATCAGAGACTGGGATTCAGTTAGGTAATTATGTCTCTGTTTCTGGTCCAGTTTTTTAGACTCTTATAACTCTAACTGGAGAAGTGGACACTCTTTTAGAGTACAGAGCATCTATGGAAAATGACTCAAGTAGGCCAAGTGAAGTGTGCCTGGAAGAGACGCATTTGCCTGTCATGAGCCTCAGCTGCAGACCCCCAAAGTGAGATGAGATGGATCTCTGCTGCAGGAACTGGAACTGAGCTGGACAGAAGCTTATCTGGAGATTCAGTGGGTCAAAATGTCTGTTTTGATAGTCCTTTCTATCCAGGCACAGTTTCTTTGTGTATCCAGGGCTTCACAGCTTACACCTTTGAGAAAGGCATAATGTTTCTGAGTGCTGGGATTGCTTGCAGCAGGATGGGCTTGCCTTTCTCAAGTGTCTCAGGGGAAGTGGAGGAGGGCAGCTTCTCTGCTCTGTGGCAGGGGAGGGGTGTAGGGTCTGTCCTGAGTGCACCTGCTGAGCCTCTGCTGTCAGCCTTTGCTTTGACCCATACAGTTAGGTATTAGGGGCATTAGGACATGGCCACTGTACTCTGCCCCCTGGATTCCCTTTTCCCCTCCACATTTTTAAGTACTGCTCAATACAAAGTGCACTCTGGTCTAACTGGGAATCCTAACCTGTTTGTTCATGGCTCATTTTTGCAGCTGCCTCCAGCTCATACAGAAAAAGGCACAGTTCCTCTTAGGTACCCCAAAAAAAGTTAATTTCTCCAAAAGCTCACCTATTCCTCAGTGGCTTTTTTGTGGTGTGTATGTAGAGTCACTTGGCTTAGGATTCCCAGATCAGCATTATGATTTAGAGAGAGAAAAGAAACTTTTTGGTAAAGATGTCAACAGTGTCACTTGTTCTGGGTTTCTGGGAGATGTCTAGCTGATACAAACTGCAAAAACAAATCTCTGTGAAAAGCTGTTTTAAATTAGAGAGTTTACCCAGTTGAGGGAAAACTGAAGTTTCTGTTTTCTGTCCAGGCTAGAATTACAAAGGTAGATGCATACAAATAATTTTTTTTTCTTGATTTTTTTTTCTCTAGTTATTTTCCATTTATTTCTCCTTTTTTTTTTTATTTTTTTTTTATTTACAGTCACCATGCTTATATAACAGCACTAAAGAGGAAGCTGCTAACAAGCCCATCTAATGGTTCATGCCAGCTGTTTTAGTTGAGGCATGCTGGATGCAACTGAGCTCCACCTTCTTTGTCGAGGTATATTATACAAGTAACACCATAATATATGGTTCAGTCAGAATGATAGCTACTTAACCTCCTGGTACTCTTTTCATTAATTTTTCCTTGGATCAGTTATTGTGTTTTGTCTGTCACAGAACTGGGTTGAAAACTGCTCTGGGCATGGAATGTGTCATTCATTTAAACAACATCAAGGCACACTGTTCATGTTTAATTATTACTTTAATGCAAGTGCTAAACTGTTTTCAGTCACATCTAACAAACATGTTTTCTGGGACTGGTTGCTGGCTGACCTCAAGTAAGGGCATGTTAGGTTAAGCCTTGAAATGCTGCATCAAGCTGTCATCTCAAATAGAAGTCAGCTCATTCATCCTCCCGTGAACTATCATATAGATGAACCGATAGAAGCAGGACATATTAACTGCCCACCAGAAAGGACATGGCAGTATGCTGATTTATGATGAGAAAATTCTAGAGTAATCCTACTGATGATGTTTAAAAACATCTGTTCAAAACGTCGCAGTAGCTAAGCTAGCAACACTGTGTAGTAGATGAAAGCCACCTGTTGATGCAGTCTTTAAAAACAATATATAAATATTTCTGTTGGTGCTGTTGCATCAGTTCTTTTTCAGGATATCTATTATGGCATGACACATTCATTTGGAAATGGTCAGGATATTTATAGGCCCAGTTCCAGAAGACCATGAGCATGTGATCAATGCTCTTGCTTTCAGTTGCTTGAAAAACCAGCTTGATGCAACATTTAGAAGTGAATGTCATGCTATGTTAATGACGGAGAGAAAAAAATCTAAGTAGACTCTTTTTCAGGATAAGGTGTTTGTAGAAAGCAAGGTCTAAGCTGCGTGTGTTTGGGAGATCATTGTAAAAGATTAAGGACAGAAAACACCACGATACCTAATGCCTTGGTAAGGGTAGGATTTGCTGGGTTTTGAAGTATTCCAAGTAAATTACATTCTGAGCAATGAATTTTGAGACATCCACAATCACTCCATAGGGCTGATGTATTTCAATTTTTATCTAAGTCAGAAGGTATATCTGCTTCATTTGACCTTCCTTTCACCCTGGATCTCATCATTTCTCTATATTAGCGGTTGACTAATACAATGACAGCACTTAAATAAAGATGCAGACCTACTTAAAACTTCCTACAGACATGATCCTAAGGCTTGAGAGTCTTGTTTAGTTCTAAGTAACATCTGTTGGGAAAATCCATTATATCTGCCAGTGGATTTGTTTTGACATTTGAGACCAAACTTTCCCAAGTTCTCCTTTTTTCTTTTCTTCTTTCCTGCCAGTCTCTCCTGTTTTTCCACTGAACTGATGCTCATCACTATCCTTTCTTCCTGCTGGTGGCAGTGGGAGCAGCCAGCAGGGCTTGCCTTGACAAGTACCAAATGAAGTTTATATGTGCCAGGAATGTGTAGCCATGTTAGTGACAGCCACTAGCTTACCAGTTATTGTACCAGGATCTTTTGAAAGAGGACTTGCAAGTGGGAATGACTGTGAAATCAGTTGTCTTTTGCTGCCCTTAATGTAGAGCCATTAAGACTTTTAAAATTTCAGCTTAACTTTTGAGTTTGAAGAAAGCTTTCTTTGTAAATTTCCTGGCCCAGAGTGCTCTTGCTTCATGCTCTTGCCACGGTACTCTGTTGGTTTGTCCTGGTTCGAAGGAATAAATCCTGTTTTAAATTTCCTTGCTTTCTTACAACAAAGGGCTCTGGAGGAAAGAAAATCTTTTAATCCTCCCAGCAATAACCTGACATGACCTTCTAAACACACTATTAACTCAAAAATATTAGCAATATTTTGTAGCTGTCTCAAGAAAAGCTTACAATAGAGATGGACAAAATACTTAGAAGAATAATTATACTTGGATCTGAAGAAATTAGTATCCACAACACAATTACACGTTTAAAAAAAGCTAAATGTTAAAAACTCTTTAAAAAGCCATGCAGTGGGGTATTGTTCAGTAGCACTGGCAGAATACAGCCAGTTTTCTGCATGGTCTTTCTAGGCTTCTGATTTCCTGACTGCCTTAGCACAAATTATTTGCCTTCTCTGTGTTCTTTAGTTACTCCAAACTGTTTTTCCTTTCCTGCGTAACTGCTCTGCTTTCAGATGTTCAGAGCTTTTTTTTTTTAATATGCTCAATATGGGATACTTTTGGAAGATCTGCAGGAGGAGACAGTTTTCTGCAAATCTGGTCTCTGCTGTGTCAGTGGGCTGCCAACAATTGCACACAGCTTAAATGTCAAATAGGTGTTTTGTAAAAATCGTATAACGCTGTTCTGGTATAAGTACATTAACATAATTTTTTTGAAAGGAACATATAGCACTAAAGCATCATAAAGGTAACAACTTTAAATTTGGTATCCAGCACTCTACTCTGATTGGGGTCAGAGAGAGATAACATAGCATGGGATGCATAGTAGAGAAATTCAGAAAAAAGTCAGTAGGAAAAGCTAGACAAAAGAAATTCAAACTTGCTTTCTGTCCCTTGGGTTAAAATACCTAAATTCAGAGATAAAATAGAGGTTTGGAGCTAGAAGTTTTTTTGCTAATTTATGCACCTCAGGTGGTCATTTTGGTATGCAGCAGGTAACACTTGTGCATTCCCTCATAAAAATACTTGCTAAATCCTACTACCTTTAGTCAATCATTCTCCATTATGAATTTCCATCAAATATCTCATCTAATCCTGGCGAAGTCACTGAGAGTCTTTCAGTTGCATCAAGCACAAACTGCACAAAATAATGGCTAGACCCATGGAGAGACATGAGGGATATGATGCCTCAAAGTAGGATGTACCCAGGTACTCTCTGTTGCTGTGCACCAGCTGGTTGCCTCAGAGCCGATAGTAACCACGTTCATTCTCTGGGGAGAAGAGTACTCCAAGGGTGGAGTTCCCACTTCGGATTTGAACCCTGGTGAGCAGATCCAGTTAAAGTATATGCTTGGTGCCAAGTTCTCCTCCTGCTGTGAGAACACTTTTGGGTCAAGAAGTATAACACAGAATAGGTAAGGTTGGAAAGGACCAGCGGAGGTCATCTTGTCCAACCTTCTTGCTCAAGGAAGGTCCCCAGCAGCCCATTACTCAGGATTTTGTTAAGACAGCTTTTGAATATCTCCAGAGAAGGAGATTCCACAACTTCTCTGGGCAACCTGCTCCAGTGCTCAGTCACCCTCACAATAAAGTTCTTCCTCATGTTCAGGGGGAAACTTGCTGTGTGCCAGTTTCTGCATGTTGCCTCTTGTCTTATTGATCAACACCACTGAGAAGAGCCTGGCTCCACTCTTTTATACAGTATGGAGAAGTTTCATGGGAGGAGAACTGTGGCAGGAATGGTCAGGTATGAATTACCTGTGTCTTCAGTGTCCCACTTTTGCAGCCCAGGCCCTCTCTCATGGCAAAAGAGAACCACTGGCACTGTGGAGGCTGGAGCAGCAGCTCCACTGACTATTCTGCTGGCTCTAACAGAACACATCCCTGTCGTGGCTGGCAAGGTATCTGTAGTGTCCCTGGTCACAAGTGGGATCAGCGCTGTTCTGGTTGCCAGGGTAGCCCCTGCTCCCTCAGCCTTGACATGGGTTTGGTCTTTCACAAGCAAATCCTGAGTGCAAGCAGGTATCTAAATCTCACATTTTTTTTGATGGCTGAGGCCTTCTTCAGTGCCTTGCTGGCAGTGAGTGTGCTTTTCCTTCTCCTTCATGGGTTTGAAATACCCTCTCCATTGCATGTTTTCAGCCACAGCAGGTACAGTCATGTAGCTCTGCTATTTGGAGAGCGCCTTACTGAACACCTTCAGAGTTAATGTAGAGGAAAGTGTCAGGGAAGCCTCTATGCCCCACTGGCACTAACTTTGCAAAGACCTATGGGGTCTTTCCCAATTATTCCCCCTTAACCCTACTAGGCACCCTGTGCATGACCCTCACAGGTTGCTGCTGCAGGGAGGAGATTGTGATAACTGTCAGATATGTCCTTTACACATTCTTGTTTAATTAAAATAATGTTCCATTAGTCTTAATTTCTTTGAACATCCTTCTTCATTCAGTTCCAAGTCCTCCAGCAGCCATCACTTTGCCCAAAAAGCTTTCTGCTTTTCTTTGAATGTTGAACTGCTGTCTTCACTAGCCTCTGCGGACCCGTCTCTGAACTGTCTTCTTGTGTTCCTGAATGTTTTTTTTTCTTCTGAAAAGAAGTAGTTCTTATAACAAGCAAGTCCAATTCCTGCTTCTGCATTTGACTCTGGGGAAGATCCCTCAGGCTGCACCGCCCAGCTCCTCCTCCAACCTTGTCACGCTGATTCGTGCTTTAGCCTGTAGCTTCTATTGTTGTATTTATTGCTAAACAAAAGGAGTGTTTTTTTGCTCCCTCATTTAGGATGAGTAGAAGATAGTTATGTCCACCAGCTTCCCCAAGCTTTGTGACTGCATGCTGATAGACAGCTTGCTTGCTGAGCACCACCTCATCTCCAGGAAGGCAGTGTGGAAGGAGCCTGATGGCCTGACAAATTCAGTAATTTTGCCCAAGTCCATAAGGATCTTATGTTATTCACGGCTTCTGATGAACTGCATATTCCTCACTGATTTAGCGGCTGACTTGTGATGTTTTTCGATGAGTCAAATCTCTGTAATAGTGACCCTACATCCATGTATGTGGTAAATGTGAAAGAAAACAGATGTCTATAAAAATCACTGAATCTGATTTGGAACAATGAACAATGTTGTGCTTAATCATAGCTGTACAGCTAATGTGTAGTATTTTTACAGGATAGGGTGGAAATTGCTTGTTTCACACCTGTATGACTTCTATCTTAATATTTGAATTCACCTAAATAAAGTCAGGTACAGGCTATTTATGTGGGGAGTAAAGGCATAATTACTACTGTGTTTTAGAAGTTCTAGTACAGTCTTGCAACCATAAATTCATTTCAACATTGTTTTTTTTTTTCCTGGCAATATCTGCCCTGTGTTTATATGTAAAAAGAGACAAACAGTAGCCAATAACTAACTGTCGTCTAGAAATGTGGAAAGAGAGTGTAGCAATTGTTCCCCAATAGATTTCTTCCAATACAATGAAGGTGTATTTAGTGTTGTTCTTATAAGTTGTCTCAGACCAAAGCTGAAACATTTGCTGAACTCTAGACTAAGGACAGAGTCTTAATCCAGATTTAATCAGACACTCTGAAGCACAGAGTTTCAAAATTCCTGAGATCAGAAAGCAAAGAGTTTCGCAAAAATAAGTATCAGCCAAGTCCTATTCCTGTAAGACTGGAGGTTGAATAATGAAAGTGCAGTGGTAGAAAGGAATAGCTGAACATAGAAAAATGAAAGGTCTGACCCTGTGAACTAGCTTTAAGGTCATGAACGGGATCTTACAAAATCAACATAAATTCATTACTGGAAGAAGCTAGAATAAAGTCTTAAACACAGAGCAAGTATGATGAGTCAGATCTGGTCAAGTGGTGTATACATGCAAAATTCTGAATAAAAATAATCAAATTAACATGCAGTGAAGAGAGAATTTCCATAATGAAGCCTGTAATTTCCTGGAGGAACTTCTCTAGATTGCTAAGCATGGTTTGGACAAGTCATGAGACAAAAGAACTCTTTTTTTTTTTTTTTTTCTTTAATTTTTGTATTTTTTTAATTTTTATTTTGTTTTACAGGACTGTGTGTATTTTGGGACATGGACAGACAGTTTGCAGTGCAGACATATTTTGTTGGATTACCTGCTTTGGTGTCAGTATTGAAGGACTCACTCTGTAGAACCCTCTTAAGACCTTGTCATCTGGCTTAAATAAAGACTATAGAATGTTCTAAATGCAGTAATAAAGATTATTTTTTTTTTCAGAAGTAAATGGACACTGAACATAGGTGTTAGATATCTCTCGTTTTTTGTACTACTTTTTGAAAGATGATATTTCTGAGAATAATGTGAGAAGGCTTGGAACACTGAATTATTCCCGTTGGAAGATCATTCTGCAAATGACTCCAAATTGCAGTAATTTAGAAATCTTGAGGTTCTTTCTATATTTGGATTTGTACATTCGGCAAGCTTTTAGTACAAATATATGAATCTTTGGCAATTACTTTAATTCATGAATAGAAACTTAACTGAACTAAATACATGAATGTACCTTAAAGTGCTCAGGCTTTGTGAGACATTTCTGCTAAATCGGCTTATGAATTTCCTTTTGATGAGCTTAATTGTTGACAGATTTTTCAAAAGCCAACAACAGCTTGCTTTGCTAGCTTGTATTCACATGGACTGGATAGTCTTGTGAAGTCCCTTATGCAATTTGCATAATATTTTTCTTCTACTGTAAGATGAAGTGAAATCCTTTGTAGTGAACCTAACAACACTAGACATTGTAAAGACATCAATGCAAACAAAATTTAAAACCCACAAAAATCACCCTCCCAGCTTGTCCTTCAACATCTCAGAATATGCATAGCTGGAAAAAATAGACTTTTTTTCTTCTCTTTTTTTTTCCCTAGAGGACTATTTAGAAAAAAGATCCTAAATAATGAGATGTGGTCTCTTAATGAAGATATTATGAAGTCATTTTGCTATTTTTTTCAGCAGAGCTGTAACTAGACTTTTCATCCGAGATCCCTCAAGTCAGAATGCATTACATATGCAAATATATTCATTAAATCAACAAAACAAATTAACCATTTTGTCTATCCATGTGAAAGAGATAAATTCTAGATCTTATCTACCCAGAAATTTTTGTTGTTGGTGGTAATATTTTAGAATTTCTATCTTCGAATTCTGTTGTCTGGAAGTGTAGGTGGGAAGAGAATGAAATGTAAGCTAAGCAGTAGGATCTGTAATCCATAATGACGGTTGTGGATGTCTGAGTGAAGTGAAGCATGTAGAAGCCTTGAAAATAACTGACCCTGTTTTCCTCCAAACATTTCTGAAGAATTCTGGTCCGTTAATAATGCCTTAAAAGTAATAAAGACTGGTATCTGTGGATTCTAGCCAAATGAGGTCCCATCCTACAGTCCTTGCATTGTCTTACTGGAGTAATTTTCCATTTACTCAGGATAAGATGGGAACCAAGCACTGAGTAAGGGTGGCAGGATGGGAAATGGTTTGTCACCTCTAAGACTGCGTTTGCAAACTGCTGGAACCACAAATGAGCTCAGTGTTTAGCAAGATGGTGGATGCCAGCATGAAGCTTGGAAGTGCCAATATTAATTAAAAACTGTATCTTCAAATCAAGTTCCTAGTTAACAATGGGTGGGAAACTCTTCCCACCATGCAAGCTTTCTGAATGCTGTATTGACTGGCAAGATGGGTGTTGCTTCCCCTTCCACAAAAGTCCTGCTACCATCATCTTCCCCTTCACCTCCCCCTGCCAGAAGAAAAAGACTACATTGTTTGTGGAATGTCTCCTTGTTCATGTCCTGCATCTAGGCCAGAATAGACGGATTTTATTTTGTCCTGCCCATCCCCCTTCCTTCATTGTTAACAATGGAGTGAACACATGAGATTAACATGGCTCTTGACGTGGCTCAGTTGTTTGCCATTTGGAAAGTACTGATTCTTCAGTTGTATAATTGTTAAAATTAAAAAAGTATAAAAAGATTCAGTCATTTTCTGTTTATTCCAAAGACGGGGAGAACAGAATAGTAGGGGAGAGATGGGGGAAGCCAACAACAAAAAACAAATTAGTTTAAGAACCAGCATGTTCCCCTTACTTTAAGGAACACAGTAAACATTTCAAAAGTGCATGCCAGCTCATTATCTAACTCAGTCTTCATTGACTTCATGAAAAACAGCAGCAGTTAAGCAATGTTTGCCAAAAGCAAATTTGGGTACATGCATTGCTAAAAAAATGTGACATCCGCTCTGTACAGGTTCCTTAATCTGCCACACAGGGGCAAATCAACATTTCATCGTTATCATTTCTCTCTGTTGTTTAGTCCTTTCATGATTGCTCTTCTCATCTGTTTTGATCATTGTTTATCCAAAACTGTGGTATGACGTATGATTTGAATTCTTAGCCAGAAACGAACCTCTGCAAGTGTTTAAAGATGTAGAGACAACTTCAGTAATATAATCTTGAATGTAATATCTGCTTGCAAGTATCTTTCTTACAAAGTTTATTGTTTAAAAAAGTCTTAAATGGATGTGGGATGTTTATGAATTCCTTTTTTAAGATTTAAGATTTAGTTTGTCATTAGTTTCATGTATTTTTTTAAATGAACTTTCTTTTCTGGTTCAGGTATAATATAGGTATCTTTCTTTTTCAGTCAATTTGCAGTTTACTGTCACATTGTTGAAAATACTGTGACAAAGCGTTTGAATATTCTCTATATTCAAATATTGCCATTTATTGTGGTAACCAATGATACAACAAATTTAATTAGCTGTTTCTTATATGTTACCCATTCTTTAGTAAACAAATACCTCTGTCTGTCCAAAACATACAAATTTAAAAATATTTTGAATACTATTGAACTTGGTTTCCTTTGAGAGTAACTCTTACTCAAGAAAAAGACGAGCATATATTAAACAATTGTTTTACTAAATAGGTTAAAGAAAAGTTCTGTTTGGAAAACACACAGGCTTCCCCCATAGCCCTAACGTGGTCTGATGTGCACCTTTGGGTCCTGTGGGCATTGATTTCTTTCATCTTAAGTCTCTGGCTTTAAAATTATCTGGTCATTTTAATAAGTTTTGTTTCACTTTGGAATTCACATATTCTTCTGCCATGTGTTTAAAATTCAGAGTTGCTGTGCAGTTCTGATCATTGTTTATTCTATTCCACATATAGTACATCATACTCTTTATGAGTAAAGGGTGTTGAAAAAAAATGATTGTTTACTTGTTCCTTGAATATATAGTTTCTTATTTTTTAATTGTTATTTTTAAAACACAGAAACCCTTCGATTGAGAATTTCTTAATGAAATTAGGAATTCGGTAGAAAATAATGCCACTTTCTTATGTTTTTGAAACATTTATGTCATTTTCCCTTGGGGAAAGAGAAAACAGCTGGTGAAATAAGAATTTCAAAATGGAAAAAAAATTTGCTTAAATAAACACCCATTTGACATTTTATCAAAAGCTGGAAAATGCTGGTGAAGTTTCTCTTCACTAATTTTCCCCTTCTTCAAAAATTCCCTTTGTTATTGTTGAATTCGTAAATCCTCAAGAGGAGCAGGTGACAGAATGCAGATCAGATAATTTTTTATTTATTTTTTTTCCTCTGGGGAGATGTGTTTATTTTTTTTAGGTAGTTATGTCCAAACCAGAGTATATCAATATGTTCCAATATTTATTTCAGGCTTTTCTTTGTTGTTAAGCAAAGATTGCTTCACTCCCATGGTGTGGTTACTTCAGTCAATGCAGTACAATCTGGAAAGGGCATTGACATGGAAAATCAAAGTGTTACACTTTGAAAGCAGTTTTTAAACAACAGTAGGAAGGACATCAGCATTGTCAGTTGAAATAACTGGACCTTAGCTATTAGTGTTGATCAGGGAAATGTCAGAGGAAGAGCCTAAGAGGAGCAATACATGCTGGTACCAAGCGCCTCAGCAACTTTTTCCTGACAGCAGCCAGCAGAAGGTGCTCATGGAGAAGCATAGGAAACAGGGCAAGTGCAGTGATTCTTCCAGCTTCTGACAGTCAGCAGTTTTGAGACTCCCTGTGCTGGAGTTGCATCTTAAGCATTGTTTTTTATGAACCACTGAGTTCAGAAGCAACAATAGGAACAATGGATCACTGTTCAGCATCAGTGGCAACTGCACTTAGAAATAAGTAACAGTGCCACTTCAAAACACTTGACATAGACAACAGAGACAGAAGAGCCAGGAAATGGTGGTGCTAAAGCCACACCCACGGCCAGAGGCAACATCTCACAGCTCCTCCAAGTTGTGAACTCCTTGGGAGCTGAGAATCCCCACCATGCAGAGAGGTAGGAGCCAAGCTCACCATTATATAACACAGCAACTTCTGCCCATGTGGCATCTTAATGGGTTGTTCTTCAATGTAAGGGTTCCTGCCTGTGTGTTCCTGCTGACATATTTGTTTGGTGAGAGTTGACTGACTTTGCCTCATACCAACAGATGATGCCACCAGTCAGCTGATCTCCTGTGGTTGAGGCAGACATCCACATCCTCTCAGAGTTATTGTCTCTTTCTGTAGTTCCTGTTTGAGCATCTGCCTCATGTAGGATGTAAGCAATCCCATGTTGTTTCCTCTGGCAGCCCTCTTTGGGGCCTGTCAGAAGCTCTGTGCAAGTCTTCCTGCACAATGCTTGTCCTAAGATGTGATCACCTGTGTGTTTCTTTCCACAGCAAAGCATCTGGAAAATGTCAGAGTCTGAAGAATACTGGGCATTCAAAATCTGGCTCCAAGTTTCCCCGTGAACCAGTCTGCTCCTCTGCACCTGTAGAAAGGGACAGGTGGGTTGCTGCAAAGTGCTCTGCAAACCCCTCCTCGCTGAGCCCCACGGTTAGCCAGTCTCTTGACTCTGCATGAGGCAGCGACTCCTGCTGAGTTCCTGTGAGTATTTTGCGTGCAGCACTTCTCCTTGCAAAGTGGCAACATGCTGGGACACAAAATAGAAGGCCCTGTCCTTGTGTGAGGGACAGAACGGGAGGGCAGTTGTGATGGATAGGAACTGAGCTGTATTGGTGTTGCGGGTAGTTCCTGCTGGGTTTTGGAGACAGCATGTGTGTGTTTGAAGTTTACTTGGGGATGCAGGGTAATATGCCAACACAGGTTTTTGAACAGTTCCTCGCTGCACAAATAGCCCCATTCATTGCAGCAGACGGCTTTGCATTTTCAGCTCTTCCTTGTTTTACTTAATTTTGCTCCCACAAAAATGTTACTGAACCCCGCAGAAATTTTTCTTCGGTGAGGACTGTATTAAATCATCAAAAAATGCCAGGAGCTGATGCCAGATAAGAATGAAAATTTTAACAGTGTCCACGTCATTAACAACTGAAACCAGTTTTTGCATGTCACCTGTCTCTCTTTTCCTCACATTGGGTTGTTGTGAATGGCAGGCCTTGTTTCCTTGTGCAGTATGATTATTTTTACTGCATCCCTTATCTTTGTCTTTTGGAAAGAGCAAATAAAAACAAAGCTTAGCTTCACGTTTTTGCTTGAAGATAAATCGGAACATTTTAACAGAGTAACTTTTAAAATGACTGTTTACTTGTGCAGCGATCAGGGCCAGTACTCAGGACTACAGCTGCATGGGTAAACTCCCATGCTCCTTTATAACCATTTAGGGGTCAATGTTTTTGAAAGTGTGAGAAGGATGCCACTGATGCAAATCAGCGAGTATGCTGCCCACTTTGCCTGTGAGAGCTGCAAGACTGAAAAGACAACTGATGTAGGTCAGTCCCATGGAAATGGCAGGGCACAATGTGTGAATTACACTGATGTACACAGGTATGTGAAGAGAGGTTTTTTTGTCCTTTTTTTTTTTTCATGGATTAACTTTTACTACCTGCTAAATTTAGACTCTTAGACTCATTTCTGTGAAGCTGGAGCTGAACCACACCCTTCAAATGTGAAAAGCTGTTGCATTCAGTCATTGTACTACTCAGAGAGCTCAGTCAAATGAGGACAAGATTGCAGGCAGGTGCAATTTCGTTTTAGAAATAGATAGTGCTTCTGCATTCTGTAATGTGTCGGTTTTAGTCTCTACAAAATACAATTTGCATTCTGTTATAACTCGTAACAAATCACACATCTGGAACAAAGAGGAATGTAGCTGAGCAATATATTACATTTATCTGCAATCTGTTTCAGATCCCCTGGTTCCTTTTAATTTTAACTCTGCAACAAATGTACTCCCAGTCTTCATTTTTATCACTTGTTACAGTGTTTAACAAAGGTCATTGTGACCCAGAGGAAACTTAAGAGGAAAGTGTTATGGTGGATCTTGGAAATGGGGTTTAACTATGATGACAGTGGGCACCAAGCCAAGCCCAGCTCTCCTGCGTGTATTTAATTTGCACTCTTTATTTTTCCTTATGCCGGGCTGGATTCAATCTTGGAGCCATGTCCATGGATGAGGCAGAAATCTTCAATAATTAGTACATCTTTCTTCTCTGATGGCTTTTTTCAAAAGTATACTTTAGATTGTTTACTTTTTCTGTGGTTGGATTGTTGAATTAATAACAAAAATGTAGCCACTGTTGAGCAGTCTCCCAACGAATGTCTAAAAATATTTAATTCTGTGCTTAGTAACCACCATCTTGTCAAATCTGGTGACAAACTTTTTTTTTTTTTTAATGGGGATTTACCTACTCAGGTCACTAGATACAACACCCTCATGTCCTTGGTTTTTTTTTTAATTTTATGATTTCATCTGTTTAGATTTTGCCTGCTTTAAGGCTGTCTGATTAGACTGGTGCAAAAGAAATTATTTTTCATGTTTCAGAAATGCCAAAGCTATCGTGATTTCCAAAATATTCAGATATAAATCATTGCTCATATTGTTAAAATTTATCAAAAATTATTTCACAGACATTCGTGGTATGCTTTGTACTATCTTATATAACAATAGATAACCTACCCATAAGGTAGGCATCTATGTATCTAACCAGATTTATAGATACTAGTGCTTCTGAGTACAAAACAGTCAGAAAGTTCATTTCTAAGAAATTAGAGCTTTGGTGAATCACATCATCTAGAAAAGGGTTTCCAAGTTTTTTTAAAAGGCAGTGTCCATGTCCTGCACGTTTTTTTTCAAATGCAGAGGTTTTCCTGGCTCCGTAAAACATCTTGGTGCTGTATTTATCGAGTTGTTTTTGCTTAGATTTCCATAATTTATGTATTACCATACTATGGCATTGATTACGATTTCTATTTCCTCTGGGCAAGCAATAACCTTCAGGCCTGAGAATTATGTGTTCCCAAACATGGCATCCATTAATTATATTGTGTCCAGTGAAAAATGTTCATATTTTTGAAACATAACTAATTTTCTGCCTTTTCTCCAACTGCAGTCAGAGAAATTTCTCTATTCTTCTGTTATTGTTCCTGTAGAGAAGGAATGTTTGGGAGAGGGGTTGGCACTTAGATGTACTTAATACATTCAGTTTTTTTTCCTGTGCCCAACTGGAGTAAATATTCTGCATTTCCGTGTTCTTTTATATTTGCAAATATATAAATGGGTTATTGATTGTTTTTCACGAGTGCTGTAAATAATACCTGAGGCTTTACATCTATACAATCTTAAAAGACAAGATCTGAAATGTAAAACCGACAAGCTCAGATAAGCTTAGCTGTTAATAAGGCAGATTTATTGTGCTTTTTTTAAATGAAGGTAGGAGTTACTTTTGCAAATAAAAGTCCTTCAGTGACTGTGTAGCTCAAAGTACTTAATTTTGTTCTAAATGTAAATATTCTTGTTTTGCTTCTAAGTGCATGTACATCTTCCTGCGTAGGAAATACACTTAATGCTATTATTGACATTGTCTTGTAGTGATATTTCAAATTGAAAATGTAGAATTCCGTGTCTTTGTGATGATGATAATTTTCCTACTCATGCACTTAGTTATGATCATTATTGTCAATGAAATATTGGTCAATGGAAGGTCAAAATCCTTTTAAAAACGCATTAATCACATTAAAATTTTTTACCAATGCTGTTCATAACAGTTACAGGACATATGTATCAAATCCCAGTATATCCGTATTATTTTTTTCAGTATGCTTCCATTTCCTACCTCCCTCCTACCATTTTGATTTGTACTGGGCTTAAAAAGCAACTGTTGCCTCCAATCAAAATCAGAAAATGTAGTATTCATAGTTTCAGTATGCCATGAGTAATGAACAGTGCATTTCCTGTTCTGTGATTAGTTTGCAGTAAAGTATATTACAGATGTAGCTCTAACACTGTCTCCAGTTAAAGAAAAAAACCTCTATGGGGCCCTTTATTTGCCAGAATCACACCGAGTAAAAGTTTAACTATTGTGTCAAGGCTATCTTCTCAACAACACAACAGGCAAACTGGAGTGAATTAGAGAACAAAGTACAAATGTGTTTGCAACCACCATTTCCATAAGATAATTCACATTTCACTATGTACTTATGGAATGCCATTGTGACACTTGGTTGATGTATACATGCTTGAGTAGATAAGTATATTGTAGCATACCTCCCTTGTGGACTCAGGGCCCCTTCCTCACATGTTGCCAAAACCATACTTAACTAATTTCTGCCTGTTTTAAGACTAATTGCCCCTGTTTTCAAACAGTGCATACAATTAAAAATGTTAGAATTACACTTACCTGTGAGTGAACTGCCTAGTGTGTTGGCATTATGACCATGGTAGTCAGGCTGACCATCTCACAGAAGCCACCTCTGGTAAACTGGCAAAGTTGCTTTGTAGTGAAGAGACTTCAGAGACAAATCCAGACCCTGTTAAAGTCAGTGATGGTTTTGCTGTTGACTCTGATGGCTTCAGAACTTGTAAGAATTATTTCAGTATGTCCTAAGATTTGTTTTCTCAGAGCATTATGTGCAAACGGGTCTCTTCTTCAGCAGCACTGTGGCTCTCTGGACTTTGGGATGAGGGAGTTCATAAGGGGCCAAGAGAAGCTCATTGAAAACTCTCTTTCTGGACCTTAGAAAGGGGCAGTCATTTCTGAAAATACCAGTAAGAAGATGAATCATGTTATCTTGGGTATATCATAATTTCTGATTAAGTATTTAAGAATTTATCCCTAAATATGTCAATTCTTTTAACTGGCATGTCACCACATTGGTTTAGAAGTAGTACAGTCACATTTTATTATCTTGCATGATTCTGTGGAACAAAACCCTTTAAAATCTTGTAGGATGATCTAAATACCACTTTTTTATTTGCTAGTATTATTTTAAATGCCAGAACAATCACAAAAGAATTTTAATCTTATTAAGGAAATATATTTTTAAAAAGATTAATACTTTGCTTCTACTTGTTAAAACAGTATTAAAACAAGGTGGAAATGTGTTTGTAGTTAACTCCCAGAGGAGTTGGTGTCAGAAGAAATGTATTGTCCTTTTTAGGAAGGTGGTGTCTACCAGATGTAGGCTCAGAAATGGCAATTGCCATTCACGTAAATGACTAGCAGGTTTATCCTGCCTTTCTCTGGGGCCATCTTGAATTTTGGCAAGAGGCAAAGTGCAGGCCCATAAGAAAATAGTAGTTCTCATGGGAACAGTAAAAATATGTTGGTATTGTTTAATTCTTTCATAACATGCTAAATTAATTTATTTGTTTTTTGAGTCTTTTAAAGTATAATGCCACCAGGGAATGTGTTTTTCATATACAAATCTTAAAAATATATTAAAGTTTTAGGGAGAGCAGTCAATGAGTAAACACCATTGGTTATCCACATTGGGTGACTGGGAGACAGCAGGCTTGATTTTTTGCTGCTTTACATATTGTATAGAAATTGGCACCAGTGCAAAGTGATCTTATCTGTACATATTGCAATCTTTTTGCACAGAAGTAGACAACTGTAGAACATGCAGGATCGTGGAGTAGCAGATTCATGTTGTTCATAAATGCTTGCAAAGCACCTTGTCATAGTGCTTATTGTTTGGTAAATGCTTTTGACAACTTTTCATGTTTGGCTAGTAATGTATGGTTCAACTGTGTTTTTTTCCAAACCTGCTGGGATATGCTCAGGACTAGGTCATTCGTTTTGAAAGGTGAATGAAACTTCAGTCAGCTCATTTGTTGGTTGGATTATCTTGGTTGGAGAACCTTATTATTTAAGTAAGTTGAAGGGAAACATGCTCTCTGTTCAATATGCAATGGGTAAAAAAGAATATCTCAATTTTGCTTCCCATTGTTCCATTGATCACTCATAAGGCAGTAGCTTCAAAGTGCCAATACTACAAATAAATCTAGCTTTACAGATGTTTGGAGAGATATCAGCACCAGAACAATGTATACTATAATTACTTCCCTTCTGTTTATATGGAGCAATTTTTGATCTCTGAAACTGTACTTGTTAAAGAGGAAAAAAACTCTGAGACTTTTCCCAGAGGATTCACCATCTTTGCCCATTTCTGTGAGTGTCTTCTGTCCTCTACCATACAACCTGGCAGATATTTTGAAGAACAGAGGCAACTGAAAGCCTCAGGAGCTGTCCAGTTTTTCCAGATACAATCTGTGTGTCCACTTATCATCTGTAAGACATTTCTATGACTCATCATACATATCTATTACATAGAGAAAGCCAGGGTATCAATCATTTTTAATGAATACTGCAAAGATCAGTGTTAACCTATGGGTCAGAAGCACTTCATTTATTTGGAAACATATAAAGCAGTTGGCGCTTGGACACAGTTTGGCAGGTTTCCCTTAGAATCGGTGGAGTCCTGCCAACATATGCCATGCTTCTCATTTGCAAAATCCCTCTTACTGAGTCCACTGACTTCTTTTTAGCCAACTTCATCCTTTTGATTTTGTTTTGGTATTGTGATAAAGTGAATGTAGCAACGGTGAGAATCATAGAAATAGAAGTTACATACCTTACAATGAAGGCAAAAGGATCTTATAAACTAACAGACCAAAATTAGAAGGACCTATTCTTTATGCAGTGTTGATTTTAACTTCTGATTTTTTTCTCCCCGGACAATTAACACCCCAATTTTCCTCTACCAGAGCCGATAACAAACATGTTAGCCTGCATCTAGCAATTACTGAGTGGTATTAGCCACCAGCACAAGTTCACTATGGCCAAAATTGAACTTTTTAAGTTCTCACACACGTCTTTTCCAATATCTTTCTACTGGATCACCTTCTTTCCTACTGTTCCCATCTTTGACCTGGAATGTCATATTTGACAGAAACTTTCTTCTCAGTCATCATTTTCAGATCTTGATGCTTTTTTTATAGCATTATTTGTCATTCTCCTCTATCCACATTCATCCAAATCTGTCTACCAAATATGAAGTACTTTACTTTTGTTTTGTGGCTTTTTGTATCTTCAGCTTCACCTGCAGATATTATCTCCAAGCTGGCCTTCCAGTTTCCAACCACTAACCAAATATGTAGTCTTACTCTTGACCCTAAAATCTCTCTTTTTTTTTTGATGTGTGTGGGGATAGCTAAAAGAAACCTTTGAAAAAACTAGGTTACTGTTGATTGATCCCTACAGGTGGAACTATGTGGTGCTGTGTTGTTGCCTTTGGTATTTGTTTCTCACACTTTCTATGCCCATAATGTAATTTCATTTGGACAAAGTACATGTGTTACCCCAGCACACAGTATGAAGGAATCTTCATCCCTAAATAATGTTGCTAATCATGAAGCAAGGTTAGATAAGTCACAGCATGTTAGGAACTTTCCAAGTGCCAGTCCTCACTGATTCTGAGCACGTATCCTACAGAAGACCTTAGCTCAGAGAAAACTTCAGTGAACATCTGCTGCCTCAGCTTCTGTTACAGGGGCAATAGACAAGTATGTCACTGAACACTTGTATTATGTAGGCTGTCTTCAGTGCTAAGGTTTTAGGTCATATATAAAAAGAAGTTTAAAAGGTTTATAGAAGTACACTGACCAAATCTCTGACAATAGAGTTGTGGGTTGTCTGAGACACAGTCATCTGAACATCTGGGTTAGAATTGTAGTGGCAATATTCACAACTTCAACAGGAGCTGCTGGAGAAATTCTGCAAAAAAAATGTATTCAAAATAATGTATATTCAAAATATAAGAAAAGTGGAGTAGAGTTAGGATTAGAAAATCCTTAGCATAACTGGGGAGCATTAGTAAGGAGCTGGTGAACAAGGTGTGCTGTAAAAAGAACAAAGCTAAGCTCAATATTAGCCTATGCTTCACTGAACTTAGAAAAATGTCCCCCTTTTAAAGATATGATATGACGATTTCACTCCATATTTTCTCATTCCTTGCTGCAGAACCCAACTCTAGGTCTTTATAATAGGAATGTCAGCTGCAGATGAACTTTGTGTTTTTATAAATAATAGATGCTTTTATGCCCAGGTTTAGTAGTTTTTCAGTAGCCAGACAAATGCTCTCACCTGGGCATAAAACTTCTCTATTGTTAAGAGCAAACTGACTCAGGAGCCTGAAATGCAAAGACAGTTCCACAAGAAAAGCTGAGGAGAGATACTGAAAAGCAATGAGTAAAGGATTCTGAGACGAAGAAAGAAAAGATAGAAGACAGAAGCTAGAAAGACTGGTAAGCTGAGAGTTTGGTTTTCTGAAGTGAGGGAGCAAAACAGCAACTTTAATACAGATGGCAAGAAGTTACAGAAGATGGGAATGAGTGATAATGGGAGAGAGAAATGGGAAGAGTATTGTTCTTATTTTATCTTCTAAAATGTCTATTTCTAGCCTTTCAGTGCTGTGATAATGAACTTTGGGTAAACTGCTGCAAGGCAACCCCTTTCACTTGTAGTGAATCCTCATCTTTAGAGGAAAATTCATAAGAATGTCAGTGTTTCCATAAACAGTCATAAAGTGTGTAATCAAGCTCTCAAGCAGTAGCATGCTTCAGATTGTAACAACATGTATACCTCTTCAGGAACACGAATCTTAAATTCACTGTTGGTATTTTCCTGTGGTCTGGAAAAGCAACGGCTAAAAGGAGAATTTGTTTTTTCAAACTGTGGAACACAGTGTATGATGTTGGAGAGTAAAACACATTGTTTATATTCAAGTAACTTGAAAAATGCTGCAAAATACAAAATAAAACCACCCTTTCCTTAGGACTTGTAACGCCTTTCCATCTCTTCTGGTTTATAATAGAATCATAAAATTGTTTAGATTGGAAAAGGACTTAGGCCCAACCATTAACCCAGCACTGCCAAGCTGGTTGTCCGTAAGTACCACATTTACATGTCTTTTAAATACTCCCAGGGATGATGACTCCACCACTTTCCCAAGCAGCCTGTTTCAATGCCTGACAACCCTTTCCGCGAGGAAATTTTTTCTAATATCCTATCTAGACCTCCCCTGGTGCAACTTGAGGCAATTTCCTCTTGTCCTATCACTTGTTACCTTGTAGGAGAGACTGACCCCCACCTTGCTTCAACTTCCTTTCAGGTAGCTATAGAGAGCGACAAGGTCCCCCTGAGCCTTCTTTTTCCCAGGCTAAACAATCCCAGCTCTGTCAGCCACTCCTCATAAGACTTGTGCTCCTAACCCTTCCCCAGATTTGTTGCCCTTCTCTGGACATGCTCAGCACTTAAATGTTTTTATTTCAGTGAGGGGCCCAAAATTCAGTTCTCAAGGTGTGGCCTCACCAGAGCCAAGTACACAGGGATGATCACTGCCCTGGTCCTGCTGGCCACACTATTCCTGATACAAGCCAGGATGCCATTGGCCTTCTTGGCCATCTGGGCATGCTGCTGGCTCATGTTCAGCTGCTGTTGACCAGCACCCCCAGGTCCTTTGCTGGGCAGCCTTCCAGCCAGTCTGCCCCCAGTCTGTAGTGCTGCCTGGGGTTGTGACCCAAGTGCAGGACCCGCATACAACTGGCCTTGGCCCGTTGACCCAACCTCTCCACATCCATCTGCAGAGCCTTCCTACTCTCCAGCAGATTGACACTCCCACCCAACTTGGCTGCGGACTGAGGGTGCCCTTGATCTCGTTGTCCAGATTTTCGATAACAGTATAAAACAGGACTGGCCCCAGCACTGCTCCTTGGAGAACACCACTGTTGAACAGCTGACAGCTGGATTTAACACCATTCACCACAAATCTTTACACTTATCCAGCCGGCCAGTTTATTACCCAGTGAAGAATATGCCAACCCAAGTCCTGAGCAGCCAGTTTCTCCAGGACAATCTGTGGGAAATGGTGTCAAAGGCTTTATTAAAGTCAACGTAGACTACATCCACAGCCTTTCCCTCATCCACAAGTGGGTCACCTTGTCATAGAAGATCAGGTTAGTCAAGCTTGTCAGCTTAAATTCTTTTCATTTAATGCTCCTTTTGTTTATATTCACTCAGTTTTTTATTAGAACAATAAATTTTTTATGGGCTTAAGAAGTAAACAAGTCTTAAACCAACTAACTCTTTCTAAATTGCTCTCCTGAGATTCCTACCTTGACTTAGTTACAAAAAGCATGAGCATCCCTAGAATACAGAGGTAAACTAACATCCCTTCTGGTTACCAGTTTGTGATGAAGTGAACATCAGTTCAGTTGGCCTGAATGTCTTCTGTGGTGGAAAGTGTTATAACTTAAACTGAAAATAGTCAAATATTTTGGAACCCCAAGAAATTTTAAAATCCTTTATAAATGTTGTCAAAACTTAGTCACTAGAAACCAGCAACAACTCAGTTTTTCCCTTGTGGTATGTTGCTTGTGAGAACAGTGCAGACTGCATCGTGCAAGTCTGAATCATAGGCAATCCACACAACATGATATGGATTGCATTGTCTCTATACTGGCCTTTGGGAAGGATGCACGTCTTTTACAGGCGATGAGTCCAAGTAGGTCTCATGATTGAAGCAGGTGTATCTCAAAAACCTTGTTTTTTGAGTCAGTCTCCCCTCTTAATTGCTTTGGGTTCACTGAGATGATCAGGAAATAGAAGGGAGTAGTCCCTGCAACCTTGGGGATGTTGACATGTAAGATTAAAGTTTCTCATGGTATGCAAGAATGACAGAGGGAAACATCTTGCTCTCATCTTCCTCTCCTTGCCAAAACCCACCACCAAAACCAAGAAATACTGTACACACACCAGGGACAAAGTCACTGTTTATTTCAAGCTACTGTTAAGAAGCTGTTATTTATTTAAAACTTCAAACAAAAAAGATTGCAAAATCATAAGCATAAAAATCAGCAAAGGATATTCTCTTTCTCCCACCATAACATAAACCACAGTATGACAAGTTAGCAGGGGCCTGCAGCAATCAGAAAACCCCAAAACTTTGCTCTTTCTTCACAGAGGTGTTTAAAACTCATAAATATTAAAACTACCCAGGACAGTAGATGACTGAGTTCACAGTGTCACTGTCAAAACCTGGATGTCCCTTGACTACCCTCATAGTAAGCCTTTTCAAGTTGGATGCAGAGAAGACTTGTGCATGCCGAAAATTCTTTGGTTTTATTTGGTGCCAGCCAACAGTGGGCCAAGTACTTCAAGTGGCTTCAGTGTGGCAGCCCACAGGTGCTGGAGTCCTCCTAAGAAGGCTATTGTGTTTGTCTTGTCTGCTCTTTGTGTTTCCATGAGATAGAGAGGGCTAAACACTTGAGATCTGCTTGTCCCAGGCATCACTGCACTGGAAACATGACTGCTCAATCCTTTGCTACTAGGCAGAGCCTTGCCTAAAAGCTGAGTTTGACTACTGGCTTTAGCTCCATACTGGGCACAGTAGTAGGCTAGAAAAGAAATTGGTGGTAGAGTTAAGGTCCTGCAGGACTTAAGTATCAAGTTGGGAAGAGAGGTGAAATCTCCTTCTCACTTTAGCAGTCCTGCAGTTAGACTTTGGTGATGAAGAAGGGAAAATGTAATTTGGTTTGAACAGGTAATTTCTCTGTATGCCCTTTGGTGTTAGTTTCCCCTGTTTAGTGTGTGGGTATCATACATGACAATGGAAAAGAATGAAATACTTTAGAAAAACAAACAAATGACTCCTCCCTCTGAAGAAAAAAATAAAACCAAACCCCAAAAAAACAAGAAAGAAAACAAGAAAAATAAGAAACTGTAGTTGTAAAACCGCAAAAATTGGCTATGAGGCTCCAAGGCAAGTGTAAGCCTTGAAATTTCTTTTAGCTTTTTAAAAAAAATAGTCCAAACCAAAAAAACCCCAAAGCACAACAACTCTCTTTCCATGGAATCCAGCTTAATGAGGGCAGCTCCCCCTGCCCTTCTCCCTTTTTAGGAGGATTTGAAAGAATATAATTTAAACTTTGGTCTAAGTCTTTTTTTGATGCTTTATATAAGAAATGTTGATTTATTTTCTGTTTGATTTTTACTTAGAAATTTAAGAATTGCCAAGTCTGCTATGTTGTGGTTTTCCCGGTGATTTTGTGGATATCTCAGAGTATAGGTATTGATTTCTTTCTCAAAAGAACAGCAGGAGTGAAAATGCTGATTCTTTAACAAAGAAAATCTTAATCAAAACCTGTGTTAGTTGCAGAAAAATAAAAAGTAATCTAAAACAAAAGGAAGAAACAAAGACTTTAGAATAGTCTCACTTCGCAGTTTCTTTTCCCCAGTTTTTTAGTTTTCACTCTCTTGACTTTTGTAATGTCATGTGGTCAATCATGAGAGTCATTGACAGCAGACTTTCTAACACAAAAGGAGAAAAGTAAGGGGAAAAATAAACATACAGAGAGAAGCTGTTCTTTGTGCTGCCAGCTCTTCATGTAACACACCTGGTGACCCTTTTGCACTTCAGTTCCTTGTTATGTTTAGGTGAAGTACGGATCTTATGCTATTTTTTGTCGAAGTTCACTGAGATACAAGGCAGTAAAATTCTTCACAAGTTATTCTTTCTATATGTTGGAGAAATGGTGTTTGATTCTGGTTTTGTGTGAGGGTGACACAACCTATCAGCCTTCGTTGGCACCTGAAGTACATACAGTAAACAATTTATATTAACGGGGAAAAGCAAGTCTGACGATTTTAAATGGTGTTCATTAGGTAATCTAGTTTGATTGTAGCAATACAAATAAAAAAAGTTTAGATTTCACTATCTTTTCCCTTTGAGGCATCTTCTTTTCACAGGTTACCAAAGGGGTGGAAAATAATAAAAAAAAAAATTGTATTTTCAGTTCCACCTTTGAGAAAGAGGACATAAAGATCAGTTTTGGAAATCTTGGCCAATAAGCAGTTGTGGATGAGAGTGGGCATAGTAGGAGGGGCTATGCAGGGAAAAGTGCATTTTTGACTGTTGATGATACTGTTTTTTCAGTGAGAGCTGATAAGAATCTGTAAATGTTGAATGGTGCAGCAGTCACCATTGGAGGCCAAACAGCAAAATGATCCCTCGTAAAATGTGGTGATTCAACTGTATGGATACTCTCTAATGATATGCATCTTTAGCATAAGTGTCTCAAAGAGACCGATTTCAAACTAATTGCAGCATAAATACCATGTAATTAATGCCTCAGGAATCCCAAACTCTCTGTGTAAAGTCTGAAACCAAAGGGTAATTGTAAACACTGCAGACATTAAGGTAACCGCTGCTATATGGTTTCATGGTCTTTATTAAGACTGAAGAAAATCAAATCCATTGTAATTAAAAATGTCAAAAGAGATCTTGAACTCTTTCTTTCCCTCTGCCCCCATCTGAAACTGGTGTGTCCTACATTTCATGGGCATTGATTTATGAACATAGATGGATTAAACTGAATGGTGAAAAGATAGACATCTCCAACTGAACACTGTGCTCTACTTTTCTCATGGAAATTGTTGTCCAGCTGGATATTAGAAATGGCTAAAGTGCATGGGTATCTTCTGCTGAGGAACCAAGGGTCATTGGCAAAACAAGGGATCAGAAATTTCCAGGTCCCAGAACATGCCAGGCTGTAGATAACTACAGTTGTGGAGCTGCTTCATGGACAATTTGATCATCTCTGCCACTATGGACAGTTGTTGATTTAAAACCAAGGTGACTAGAAAGTAGTGGTAATAACACGGCATTTCTGCCATCCAGCTATGACGCACCATTGTCCAGGGATCAACAGTCACTGTCTGTATTGTCTACATATTCTTCAGGAGGCTGAGTGTTGTCTTTTGTACATGCACTTTAGTATGGACAAGACAAAGCACCCCAGTATCTAAATCCCATAGTGACCTGAAAGGGATCTAGGAACAGAGTATTCCTATGACTATGTCTGTGCTACCAGTACAGAATATAAAAAAGTAGATAGTTCTGTATATGTATGGGAACATAATATCTGGTAACTGTAAAAAGCAAATAAATGTGTTTTGGATGGACTTGCTGAGATGATCCTTTGCATTCCAAGGTGAAGCACAGCAGTTCCCTTAGTCCAGATTAATATCTTTCTCCCCTTTTCCCACGTTTGTTTGGTAAGCTTAACAATGAAATTTTGGCTTGTTTGAGATAAATATGATTTGTTTTTTTTGACCACTTCTTTGGGATAGGGAAGAATGTTTTACTAATTTCAAGAGATGAAAACAAACATGTTGAAGCAACATATTTTGAAATAAATTAGTTGGTGTTTGAGTAATGTCAGAAGACATGTAAGGAAAAGTTTAAAGAGGTAGATGACACATCAGTGTGGGAAAGGGCAAAGCTGGCAGGTTTGTGAATTTTGGGATGGGCTTAATCTATGAGGGATATTCACATGCTGAGATATTTGATCGTTTCACACACACACACACACAAAGAGTGGTAGCTGCTGACTTATTTCTAAAACTCACCTCAAGAGGCTTAATCCAGCCTGCTGGTTTTGATACTTGAGAAGGATGAGTGAGAATGCTTCAGTCCCCTTTATCTAATGGGGTGATATCCTACATCTTCTACTGACTCAGTTATACCTAGCCTCTAGGCTGTCAATTAGTCTTGGTTTGTGCGGCAGAGCATTCATCACCTTAGTCCATGAAGCTTTGCCACTCTGTAGGCAGTAGTCAACTATTCACCTTGTCATGCTTCACTGTCCACCTGAGCATGCAAGTGAAGAAGAAGAGCTCAGATTACACAGAGATGTGTTTCTTCTCCCTGCTCCCAGGACATATTGTGCATTTTGAATGAAACTGCTGCTTGATAAAGTAAAGAAAAGTCCTAGTAGAGGAGAAAAAGGGATGCCTCTTTACTTCCAAGTAAATCTACTGATCTTGCTGTGCTTCAGTTTTTGATGTCTGTTTTGAGCCCAGAGCTTCTTGACTGTGCCTGAGGAGTTGAGCACACTTGTAAGGCGGAAGCTCTCTTTGGAGATGGGACTTTGAGCTCCCTAGAGTTAAGGGCAGAAATGAGATCCTTTACTGCCTGGGCAGTTACTGGGTGATTATATGAAAACAGGAATCCCTCTGCTTTCCCAAGCTGTTTTTAATGGAAAAGCACTTTTTTTTTTTTTTCAGAGAAAGATATGTAATGTGAGTAGAGGCTTCTGGGCTGCAGATACTCTGTAAATGAACTGCTATTCTGAATGATCAGGATTTAAGGCATAGTCCATAGGCCTCTTCTAGGCCACTTCTATGCGGTTACCTCCTGAATATGTTGCATTCAGGTGCTTGCATGTTGTGTTGGCAGCTTTGGATTAAATTCTGAGGCATGAACTTATCTTGTGAGCTGATTGAGACTGCATTTCCTTTTTGAAATCTTCTGTGGGATCTGAGGTACTGAAAGATGGGTGTTATACTGCCTAGCACTGAAATGGCTCAATCTCTTACTGGATCTTACCCAATTTAGCTAGAATGTATATTAACATACTTTACTTTTGAAAGATGGCTGATAATTTTTATGCATATTTTAAAAAAGAAAAAGATCTTAGTAGTCAATATGTTAGCAAGAGGCTCATTCTGTATAAGATTCCTGAAGGATTAAGCTGCAGAATAAGCAAGAAAACCCAATTAAACTGTCAAAATGATGATATCGTTAAATATCACCATGCAAAAATATAAAAGCGAAAAACTCAAAGGAGAATCAACAAAGTGCAATGGTTATTGGCTTTATTCCTGTTTTTTTTTTTTTTTTTCTTGCCTTCCTCATAAAAACAATTATGAAAGCAGGACAAGTAACTTATCAGGTTCACTGGGATGGTCTGGGAAATCTTTATGTTGAGCATTTGAGTCTCAAAAGCATGCAAGTGAATCCTCTTCATATACACGTGCATACTGTATGAATTGCTATCTTGAGATCTGTTTTCTCTTGTTTTATACCTCATATTTTCCTTCCTACCACTGGAAGAACCAGGTAAATATCAGAATATTACCAATTTGTGTAGCAGTGTAAATGACTACACAGAAAGAACTGGGTAATTCTGCAGTTGTGATAATCTTGTGGAAATAATTATCTCCAGTCTAAACACTATAAATCACAGTTTAAAGAAATTCATGTTAAAGTAGACTTTTCTATTTAGCAGCAAGTCTGCTTACTCTCAGGAATCAGTGCCTGAATGGTAGGTTTTCCTGCTACTGCTTTTCCTCATTGGTCATGTATTACTTCTTCCCAGCTTGCCTCCTGCTGAAATAATTGTGGTGCTAATAACAATGTGTGGGGAAATGACCAGATGTGCTAGTTTTTTTAGACAATTATACCAGTTTTTCCAATTTTCCAGACATTTTTTCATTTCTTTATTAACTCACCGGTGCCAGGAATTAGATTTTTTCCAGTACATAAATCCTAATTAGCGAGCCAGAGAACTGAGTGCTCCATTTTACTCCTGATGTGTCATTTCCCCTCTGTTCTTGGTTAATTGACATTTTTAAAAGCCAGTTCTTGTTTTACCCTTGTTTTTAAGGGTAAAAAAAGAAATACATGAGTATTTTGGGATAGAAATGAAAATCTGGTAAAGGGACAAAAAATTAAAAGAAGGTGTAGTTGTGATCAGTGCCTTCAGTTAGTTTCTGGATTGCAGGGCATGGAGGGCTGGAGAGTGGCTAAGCTGCTCAAGACTCAGCTACATTTTCCTGGCACCATTTGTGATTAAACCCCATCCTGCCATGCCCATGTTCCTTTCTGCTTGCCATGGATATGGAGTGAGTTTGTTAAATGATGCTGGCCCTGAGGAGCATCTACTAACTGATTCTGTAGAGCAAAGGCAGTGTTTGGTGCACTGCTGATGTGAGTTGCTCTTATAGGCTTTTCTTGCAGGCTCCGTTTCTTCTTATCAAGGACCAAAAATAGAAGGGAGGAGGAGGAGACAGAGGCTTGTCAGGAGTGAGGGTATCCTTGGATTTTGAGTCTAAGGACTCTTTCAGACTTAGTATGTGCTTAGGGATGCCCTGAGTCTGCGGGATGGGTTGGTGGAGGGTTGTTAGGGCAGGAGGAGTGGTTGTGAGTCCCAGGGAGGATGAAACGCTCTATCGTGTTTGAGAGATGTGAGTGAGCAGGTTAACTGTGTCAGGAGAAGGGAATTGTACTAAAAGGGGCTTTTCTGGATAGATAGGAATATAGGAAACTGAAAAGGTTTGTGAGGTTCTGAGATTTGCCTGGGTGATGGAAGGAAGGTATTCCATTTATGAGTGAGATAAAAAAACATTTGTTGGCCCTGATCTGCTGTGGCTTGAGGCTAAAAAGATTCACCAAAAGATGAGATGACAAAGTGGTTCTTGCCACCTTGTACTGGACAGTCTGAGTCTGAGGGAAGAGGGAAGAGTGTGAGTAGAAGGTGGTGCCCCTTTTAACTTCTACTGGGGTGCTATAGAGGACAGAGGTTCTCTATAAGGGAAGAAAGCCTGATAAATGCAATTCCACAACTTAGATATCAGCTGGTAAGAAGGCAAATAAAGACCAAGACTTTTTTGTTATTTCTCCTTTTCAGCTAGGAAGGTAATTCAGTTCAGATCTTACCCCATCTCCATAAAGGCCTGTCCAAAACTTGAATCTTTTGAGGTTCAGAGAAAGATGATTAATTCCTTTTTCATTTTTTTTTTTTTCTCTATGCTAATGCATTAATTGGTTCCAGGCAGACAGGGAACAGCAGAGCCAAGATATTGCAAGAAGGCTGCAGTCCAGGTAATTCAAAGGCTGTCAGGAGGCTGAGAAGCACCAGAGGTCATGACAAAACCTGGAGTCTTTCATTTTCCAAAATGTTTCATAGGTCCAGGAGTTCTGAACAATGTCATGTTTTTGGGTGCTCTAATAGAAAGAAAGAAAGAAAAGAAGGGAAATATCAGAGTACTTTGGAGTTATTCCAGCACTGCTGTACTGCCTTTAAAGGGATCCTCAGGAATTTGTTTCCTGACCCTGGGGACCATATTTCTGTCTCCTGAGATCATCCTCCCAGATGGGCAAGATCAGTCCTTGGCACTGCCTTCTAGCATTCCTTGTCCTGAGACGCGAGGGTTACCTTTACTTATGAGTGCTGGTGTTCTTGGCTGCGTGCATGTGGGTGGCTCTTCACTAGCCAGAGCTCGAGCCTGTTATTTATTTACTACCCACTTGGGCTGTTGCTGCCTGAAAACATGTCATTGCAGAATTCATGCCTAACAGGTGCTCTCCCCTTTTAGCTGTCTGACTTGGTGTGTCCTCCCTATGTGAGCACTGGGAGAAAAACAGCATTAACAACAGTTTTTAGGGGGTTGCATTGCCAAATCCTGCCCTGCTAGTCAGCAACAGCTCAGTATCACCAAACCACAAGAGATTTTATATGAGGCTTTTATTTAAAGTAAATAAAAAAACCATGTTGGTTTTAGTCATATTAATGTCTCCCTTTTATTAGCTTTTAGAGAATGAGCAACAGCTCTGTGAGTTGTGTTTGTAACAAATACAGGTTATGAAATAAATGTATTTCATTATTTGCTCATTTTGCAACGAAAGGCTCTCCAAATCTGCCTCCTAAATGGCTTAACTCAACATTAGAAATGATGCTGCCAAATACCGACTGATTCAGTAGACGATGAATTTCAAATTTCTCTTTTACATGGGGAATGTGATATAGAACAATGACCTCAATTTTCAGCTGTGTCCTCAAATTCAACTCTTTTTTGGCTGTCTCTTTTTCTTTTTCAGTATCTTATCATAGTTTTTCAAGTCCTGAGGGTCTTACGAGGGCACTACTATTTAATAATTAGACACTATAGCTCTGATGGGTCTTCTGGTGACATCTTTTACAACTAACGAGTATTTAATAGAATGTAATTAGAAGCTCTGATCCTTAGACCTTGACCTGTCTAGACCTTGTATACAACTAAGTGACTAGACAGCCCTTAACACTCATTAGGAGTTATCTGCACCCCACTTTACAAAGCTATGTGAGGAAACTGTTTAGATTTAGCCTCAAGCCACCTGCTTTGTAATCTGTTGCTGTGCACTCAGTTGATCCTGCTGTCCTTACAGCAACTGGAAAACTACCAGTGATTTTCATTTTAAAGCAAATATTCTGATTTAGGAAGCACAGGATGGAAATCTGGTTGCTGTATTTGACAGTATGAGCTCGTCAGAAAGCGTGTGAATAGGAAAGATTATTTCAATGCTATTGAGAAACTGGTCACATTTTAAAATGCAAGAAAAACATCTAAAAATAGTTAGGGAAGTCAGCTAAAATGTGTTTTGATACAGTATATTAATTTTGGATATATTTAATGGTGCTCATTTTACAGGTGATATATTTGTCTTGTTCTTATTTTTGAAAGCCCCTTAGATCTTTAAAGTAAATTAACAGTTTTTACCACTTGTTTTAAAAAAATTAAATTAAATGAAATCTATATATGCATTTCTGATAAACAGTCTACTGGGCATGCCACTAAGAAACACAGGAAGCAGATTTCTTTCTTTTCCATTAATTTTGGAGTGTATTTGTGCCTATATTGTCAAATATTCTTAAATATCTTTTACCTAGTCCATATACCTATTTCCTTTCTTTCTTACTTTGTCTCACTTTAGTTTCATTTTAATGGGATAGACTAGTTGTTGTCTTAGTTTTTACTCAGACTTTGGAATCCACTACCATTCCACATGTCTAGGGGTTTATTAAAGATAAATGCGACAAAACATGTAACAATGGGAAGGAAAAATTAAGTTTTTAGGATTTCTTTGATAAATTTTCAGTGGCTTAAGAAAAGGATCCAAATACATTCTTAATATATTTGGTCTTGATCCTTTCTGGAAACTATTATATGTAACCAAATACATCCATATATAGAAGACAGACTTTATTTTAAAAAGTGTCCAAATGTTCTTGTTAATGCTGATACAACATTTCAATTATTTGTCTTTTGAAAAGTGTTCTGTTTTGAGATGTTAGTTGCAAATAGAGGAAATGAATTGTTGATGTAGTAAGGAGCAATTTACTATGTCTGGAGAGTTCTAAAGCAAAACATCTGGATCAATTTGTTTACAAAGTTCCTGTAGATAAAAGCACTATCTCTCCAAAGGATCAGTTTGTGCCGTTTCTGAATAATTGTTTAAAAAAAAAAAAAAAGGAAAATTTGCTATCACCATACACATAACAGTCTTGGGAATTTTTTTATTAGGGAATCCAAAGAAAGTTTGAAATCATAGCAGGTCAGCTACTTGCTGAAAATGTGGTGTGGTTTTATGGCCTGAATTTAGCCTTGCCTTCCCTGTTCCTCTGCTTCCCCCACAACCTTCATGTTAAAAGGTAATATAGTTTGGAAGCTACGAGTAAGCACAGCATGTTAGAGGTATGCCAAAGCTGGATGTGGAGTGGAGACAAAACCTTTGGTTTTATATGAACATGAACATCCTATAATAACTGAAGCTTTTTGACGGTGCATCTCTTGGGGCTATTGAAATCAGTGGGAGGTAACCCCTAACTTAGAGAAAGACATATATAGGTTGAACTTGTACTTGAAACATTCTTCAGCAAAAGAATAAAACAAGAACTTTTCTGTATTCAGGTATCACAATCTGGAAGAGCA
>JAYRBT010000177.1:52976483-53044056 GCA_036023395.1 Myiotriccus ornatus | reverse complement strand
CAGGTCAGCTACTTGCTGAAAATGTGGTGTGGTTTTATGGCCTGAATTTAGCCTTGCCTTCCCTGTTCCTCTGCTTCTCCCACAACCTTCATGTTAAAAGGTAATATAGTTTGGAAGCTACGAGTAAGCACAGCATGTTTAGAGGTATGCCAAAGCTGGATGTGGAGCGGAGACAAAACCTTTGGTTTTATATGAACATGAACATCCTATAATAGCTGAAGCTTTTTGAGGGTGCATCTCTTGGGGCTATTGAAATCAGTGGGAGGTAACCCCTAACTTAGAGAAAGACATATATAGGTTGTACTTGAAACATTCTTCAGCAAAAGAATAAAACAAGAACTTTTCTGTATTCAGGTATCACAATCTGGAAGAGCATAGAATGCCCTTTGTTGATATTGCCTCTGATCTTGAAAGGTTTATTTTGGGTTCCTCCTTTACTAAATGTAGCCACAGCAATTAATATCATCAAAGTGAAGTTTGCAATGATTTTATCAATATGTTAAATTACAGTGGTAATTTTATTTAGAGTGCTTATAGTCTCCTGATGAGACTCTAGGTGTTCTGAGGGGGTCTTCAAAAGTCTTTAATTACATTTAATACAAGCAGCAGTTTAGCTATGTTAGCCATTAATTTTGGCTATACTGGTGGAGGTCTGTACCTGAATACTGTATGTTTGCAAGATTTGCTTCATGCACTTCCCTGATTTGTGTTTTTTTTGTTAATTTTTTTCCCAGATGTTTTTTCAGATAAAGACTGAATGGATATTTTCCCCTAGAGGATGTTTATTACAGATCTTGCATGTTATCTTAATTTTTTTTTTCCTCTTCCAAGTTTACCTCTTATGCATCCTTTTAGTTAAAATACTGATGCAAAATACTAACACTGAAATTTAATTTTGTGGTTAGAGATCTGACATGCTCAGCTACCTCTGTTGTTTTCTTGGAAAGATCAGAAACATGGGCTATATTTTCTATATAGCCATCCTTTTTCAGCTCCAAGGGGCATACCTCTCATAGTAGTACATGTTTTCTGTTGTTGAGCGAAAAGAAATCTCCATCCCTCTTGTGGGACATTATCCTTGGAGTGTCAGGGTAGTTAAACAACCATGTAGAAGAAGAATGGCCCTGGGACAGAACCATGGGCCTCATTCCATCCTAAGTTTGGTCATGAATCCGAAGGTTGTGGTTCAGACAAACTTCAGAGCTGTATAAATTCAATTGCAACTCAGCATCAGCATCCACAAAGCCCAGCTGAGAGTCCCGTTGTTGTTGACAGTATACTGAGCTCATAAAAACAAACAGGATCATTATATAAATCAAAAGAAGATGAAAGTAGAACCCACATCTTTCAGCTTGAATACTAAAAGTCTGCCAGGAGGAATAAAAGATACTTCCTGTAAGGGTGATGAGTTGAAAACCTTTGGAGTTTTCTTATTTTACATGGTAAAGAGAAGGGGAGAATGGACTAACTAAACCCTATGGGTATGGATTCTTTCTCATTCCAACATGCAAGTTTATTTAAAATTAGCAAGCTGTCTTCACTGTTTTCAGTTCATTTTATGGCACCAGCCCTGTGAAATGATACTGGTTATCTCCACCTTAGGGTTCTGGAAGGAGGGAAGAGAGTATTTGTCTTTCCCAAGAAAACACAGCAAAGTCATTATACTTGCCTGGATTAGATGTCCTGCTGTTTCTAGATCATGCAGTGTTTATTTAATCCTGTGTTCTCTTGCAGAAGGAGTGTGTTTTCATGCAGATGCTGAGTAATCTCCCAGTAGTATGGAGGACATTGCAAAGAGTTTTGTTCAGTGTTTGTGTTTCTTGGGGTTGACAAGCAAGGTGTGTGCATAATAATTAGTTAATTAGGTGTATTTATACGTTTGTTGACAGCAATTAAGCAATAGATTCTATGATCTGCAGCAGTAGGGTCTCAGAAGTAACTACATGTATATTTTATTATAAAGTGGTTTAAGCACTCAAACCAGTATTTTAAGTTTACTTTGCAGATGTGCTTTCTTTCATAGTTCATTTAAAACCAGAAAAACAATTTAATTCTTTCTTTGTTGTTTAGTGAAATAATCTCATAGTTTTCTGGTAATTGCTGGGGAAATTAATGGAGTTTTTGGAAAAGGTTCTATGCTATGTAAGAATTTAGAGTGAGATCCAAAAAAGCACTTAGATGCCTAAAGTAAAACTTAGGCAGAATCTAGATACCCAAATCCAAGGGAGTGATTCAAATGCTCTGTGCAGAGACCAAGAGACTCTTCACTGCTGAGGCTGCTTATGCTGCTGAGAACCAAACATTCTGCTAATGCATGTGCTCGACAGTGTTGTCCCCATGGAGCTGAACACTGAGCTACCTTTCCCCTTTCTAAGTTCATGTGTTGGCAAACCAATTGTCCTGCTACCTACACTTCCCTTTTTGGAATTTAAATCTAGTTGCTGCATACCAACTTGTAACCGATGTACTAGTAGTAGAGAATTCATGAAAACATCGCAATTTTCATTCAAAACTTAGTCCTCTCGTTTGTTGCTATAACATAATAGGTTTTCCAACTTGATTTATTACTGGTTAGAGATATGTATTGTATCTTTGTAACAATAACAAACACATTGTCTATCTATATCAGAGTTGATTCATTTAACCAATTAAAAGCAGTTGTAAGAGATTTTTTAGCATGCTGTCTGTCTCTGAATTGGTCTTGATCCTGTTGATTCTATTCAAGTGCTTTTATTGGAAGTGCTTACATTAATTGTTATTAATGCTAACTTAATAATAATATCATACTGGAACTTGTCTGTCCCAATGAAAGATTCCACCAGATTTGCTGCTTTTGGTTTTGGCAAAAACCTTACGCAACCATTACCTCTTACTTCCATTTCCACCTTCTGTTATTCTGGTTTAACTTCCAAATCTCTGCAAAGAGGCCTCTTCTTTTCATGGCTTCTTTTTGGTATAGATATGAGACGCTTGAAAATAAATGTAGTTTTGGTGAAATATTTTGCTTCATCGGGTGAATGAAGCAACAAATTTATTCCCTGATCAAGGCTTAGGGATGTCCTATTAATACACTTACATTAAGGATTATATTTTCCTTGCAGTATTCAACAGATTAAAAAAAAAAAAAAGAAAAATGAAAAAATGGAAAAGAATCCCTTCTCTTCGGCCATATCTTCTGGTCTTTTAAAAAGAAATAAAATGATCCTCGACTCTTCCAATCCATTCTTGGAGGTGTAATGGTATGAAACAATTGCTATATCCACATCGTGGAATATGTAGTGTTCCCAGCCCCTGACCTTTAAAAAAAGGGTTTAAATGCAATCTGTACTGCTCAGCATGCATAATTTTGCAGGGATGGGTCAAGTAGTTCTGTGGTATACGAGGTCTTTTTAGCATAAATTGGGAGATAGAGATTGCCATCAGGCTATAACTGATTTTTAAAACCAGAGCTTTGCTAATGTGTCTCATGTGATGAAGTGCCTGCTGAGTCTGCTCTGCAGTATTTTGGGCAGCATCAGCCTAATGTATTTTCACTGTTGGGAAAGCTGGTATTTTATAGAAACTGAATCCATTTTCAGATGTTTAGGAGGGAAGCTGGCAAAAGTATCTTTGGGAAATAAATTCTTCATAAAAATATCTGCTCCCATGCCTGCCTTTCTCTCACAGACAGTAGACAGGAAAGTGGAGAGATACCACAAAGCTTAAAGGTAACACCATGGAGTTTCAAGCCTATGTATGTATTTTTATGTATGTTGGAAATAATTGTTAGCAAGCATTATTATGCAATGCAGTTTACTGAGGTTTTAGTTAGTACAAATCCAAAACCAAGGCAATCAGGGCAGAGGCAGAATAATACTGAGAAGCCACTGGTAAAGCTAAGATTTAATGAGTAGTACTGGGAAGGTAACAACACTGCTTGTATTTAGTAAAGTAATAGAAATTTTTTTTCAGCATATCCTGAAGATATAATGGAACCTTTCTTCAGTATATTATGACAGTGTAATGCCCTGAGGCAGGTTGCTGCTGCTCCTAGCATACAGTGCTCACCAGGCACAGCGACCTAAAAGTGGCTGTTCTGAAATTCAGCAAAGGCAAATGCAGGGTCCTGTACCTGGGGAGGAACAACCCCGGGCACTGGTACGGGCTGGGGACTGACCTGCTGGTAGACAACAAGGTGTCCATGATCCAGCAGTGTGCCATTGTGGCCAAGAGTGGCAATGGAATCCTGGAATACACTAGGAAGAGCATTGCCAGCAGGCCAAGGGAAGTGATCCTGCCCCTCTACTCAGCCTGTCCACTTGGCGGACTAAAGTGCCTTGGCAAGACTCCATTCATACGTAGATTTTTATTCTATCCTGTAATAGTTTCCACAAAATTTCATGTGTTATGGAACATTTATGTTCACCTCTTTAGTGTCCCAGACACAAAACTACATATTTTTGTTTATTGTAAATAGATTTATAGTAAAAAAAAAAAAAAAATCTAAATTAATCTGTATGTTGGGTAGTAGCAAAAATATAATACGAAAAATTGTTTATGTCATTGTCCTTTAGCTGATGAGCTATTTTCTTCTGCTGTAAAGTGTATGATTTGGAGCATACATGAACAAGCTGTGAAATCCTACAAGATTTCTGAGCAGAAATGGGCATAATATTAATTGAAAACTGATTAACTTAAACTTATTTTTTGAGACCCAGTAGAGGAGCAAGTGGTAGGACTTGAGGACTTATAAGGCAGCTGACAGGAATCAAACCTGCCTGATTTCACTTGTTCTACGTACATTTAACTGACTATCAGGTGTTGTTTTCAGTACATGACATAATACAAGTGGTTTATTGCCTTTTCTGAACTGCTTTATATGTTGTATTTTCCTCACCCAAATGTCTGAAGACCAGATTAAATCGGTTTCTTCCAGAGAGGCCAAGACTTTCCAGGTTTTTTACTGCTTGTACTGATTTATGGCATGGGCCAAAGTCCACTTGCTGGACAGGAGCAATTCCTGCTCAGTGTGTTAGGAATTACACAATTTATCTCACTGATGTGTTGACTGCATCTCATTCACGTGTGAGAGAGTGGTTAATTCTTTTACTTGAGTGTCTTCTAGGAATAGTGTTACCACATGTGCATGTGAACTATAAAGGCAACACTGTTGGGTGAAAAAGTTAGTGTGACCCTCTGCACAGGGTAACTAACCTCCATCACACTTTTGATGCTTCACTAGTAGATTTGGGGAGCAGAGTCCAGTGGAGCTGAGCAAATGATGTAGGTGACAGCCTAGATGATGCAGGCATAGAAGAGAACTTGAATGTACAGACTGAAAGCCTTTGAACAAGCAATCCCAGGGGTTTTGCCATAGGATATTACTCCAGAGTGGCTCCTCCTGATTGATTGCCTCGAATTAATTTTCTGAATAAATTCTCCTGCACAAAGTCTGTGGAAGAAAAATGATACCAGAAGTTGCATTCTCATCAGGGGTTAATCAGGAAGATTTACATTTAAATTCATATTCCACTATAATGCAAATTAGTTTCTCTGTGTAGGTGAGCCTGCATATCTTTCAAGCCTTTGAATTTCCTTTTCTAGTTTATCTTCCCTTAAAAAAAAAAAAAAAGGCACTAGTAAACATAGTTATTCCCTCCCCCCATCCAAGGCAATTTGAAATAGTCACTAGAGAGGGCAATTTCTGTTTTTAATACAGACTACATGGTACCCAAGGTTTGGATTAAGTTACACTGATGGTTAAATTAACTGGCACTAGAAGTCAGTGGCAGCATTGTAATGAACTATTGCTAGATCATTTACAGTCAGGGAGCAACTATATAGCATTTACATGCTTATGCTGGTCCTGCATGGACATGGAAATTGTCTGACACACCTGAACTATGTTAGCTGTGGAAATTCTCTACTGAAGCCAATTGCCAGACTCTCCAAATGCCACAGGCAAACCTGCTCTAATCCTGTAATCCTATTCCATAATAGAGACTTCCATGTAGTTTGGAGCACAAAACCAGAATGTATCTTCCTCAGTTAAAATATTTAGCTTGGTCTTCATTTGGTGGCTTCACTGCAGTCCAGCTGCAGGAGAGAGGAATTTGAGGATGGTTTACTTGAGCCAAATTTTGCAGTGTTTAATTGGCAAAATATTCAGAGAGCAATATAATTCAATATCTTCTCTCTTTGCCAGTGAATTTAAAGTGCAGTGATAGGCAGACCTCTTCCTTTGTCACTTTAACCCGGAGAATATAACAAAGCTCTTGCTGTGTAGCTGTATTTTCAGAAATTCCCTTCCCAGAATCTCCAAAACATGTATTTTTTATAATATATTTATAATATATTTATAATTCCATAAGAATTAGAAGAGACATCCTCTATGTGCAAGAGAATATTTAAGATTGACACTGATCTTGTTTTGGAACACTACTGGCAGTCTCTGGATTTCAAGGAACCACTTGAGGACAGCAGCACATACTCATAGATTTCTCCCACCTGCCCTCCCACTCCTTGACAAATACCTAAATCTGTCATACTCAGTGTGTTTTACTCCTCATCTGTAAATGCTTTTAGGCAGCAAAACATGGATGGCCTTTACCAACCGTGAAGACTGGGGATGAGATTTTGGGTTTATTTAACGTTCTTTAAAAAAATTTAGAGAAAAGAAAAAAATTATTAAACCATCTGCATTAATCACTGTTGACAGTTCAGGGAAGGACTGTTACTAACAGAGCCTAAAAGTTTTAATAAAAATTCTTTATTCACAAAAATAAGCAGAGGAAACATTGTGATGATGCCTCTTACAAACCATTGTTTTGAGGATACAGTTCATGTGAATTTCTATGAACTGAAAATCTGGTTTACAGTTATTTTGAGCGTGTTTAAAACCACACTGCCCCCTCTTTGTTCTATTTTCTTGTGACAGCCTAAGCATCAAGGTGACTGTATATTGAAGTAATTGGTTTATTGATTTAAAAATAATATTTCTATACAATACTTTATTGTGTTCCTTACCCGAGGATCTCAAAGCATTTTACATACCATATTGTATTTATAGCAAGTGATTTGCTTCCTACTGACAAATATCCACTTCTGAGGCAAACGCAGCAATACATGGCAATGAATTTGAAGGGTTTGTTTTGAGGCCCAAGAAAAATTTCTTTTGTTAGGAAGGGCAGAATTTCTTATGCAACTGAATTTGAGCGTGAACTTGAGGATGCAGGAGAGGAGGGTGTCTCATATCCAGCCTCTTTCTGTTACATGCAATGTAGAATCTCATCTATAATATGACATTTGATATGTAGATGTAGTTAGTTGTGCTGAGTATTTGATGCAGAAGCTGGAAAGTGTCAGGTGTTGTCTTTTGCCTTCTTAAGAACTAAAATGTGAACTCTTCCTTTGCTTTGGCTGAAGTTGTAGGCACAGGGTAGAACAGTGTTAAATGTTGTAGTTCAGACAGTTTCTGCTAATCAGCAGGACCATGGGAATAGCACATACAAACTGTCTTGATTGCTGATTAAAAAGTTTTGGATAAAATCACCTATGTCAGGACATGTATTCCAGCACTGAATGAGCTATTGAGTGTGTACAGCACATCAAAGTGATAAGGAGAGAGCATTCTCTATGATTCAGGTAGCATCATGTCAACACAATGCTGCACTGGATTCACTAGTTCTCCTGAAAGATCTGGATGTTAAATCTGTCGTATGTATAATGAGTGGAGATGTGGTGTGATGAGATTTACGGAAAGCTCAAGTTCCTTTGAGTGATTGGCAGGGGTGCTCTTCACTGGAATAGCCCTGATGTTGTAAAACAGAGAGCTCCATGGCTATATGCTAGGCCCTAGATTCTGTGAATGGGAGGGTTGAAAATTCCCAGGAAGCAATTTGTTTGTGTTCCAAGAGTGTACACAGGCTAAGCATGGTTTCTGGTTCAGTTTGTATTGATTATGTAACAATAGGTTGTATCATCTGTTTGGCAATGGTATATCATGCTGCTTGCTTCTATCATATTTCTCTTACTAAACTTGCCCTTGGGTTTCAGTTTGGATTTGACATAATGAGTGTTTCAAGAGAAAAATGAACCCTGATCTTCTCCTGTTCTTGCTTATATTTTCCTTAAGTGTCTTCCTTCGATGTGATGGGTGGACAGCAGCATTTCTAACAGATGTTTTTCACAGGCTATTGCATAATTATTTTTCAAGTGGCTTCTAAAAGCAGATGTTTCCGTGTCTTTGA
Organism: Myiotriccus ornatus; assembly: GCA_036023395.1. Classification (NCBI taxonomy): domain Eukaryota; kingdom Metazoa; phylum Chordata; class Aves; order Passeriformes; family Tyrannidae; genus Myiotriccus; species Myiotriccus ornatus. The sequence continues at coordinate 53,035,828 of JAYRBT010000177.1, read as the reverse complement.
TCTTTCCCCTCCTGACACTTTAACACAAACAGTGGATTCCGCTGCTGCTGTCCTTTAGGTCTATTGGAAAAAAATACCATAGCAGTGATATTGGGTTTTATTTCAGCCTATTTGGCAATAATAAGTATGTACAGGCACAGTTCTCCTTCCTTTCTCCCTTGTCACTAACACTGCTTACAGATACTATCTCAGGCTTTCTCTTTTATAAATGCTGCCTTTCTCCATGACCTTTGCCCACAGTTTAGTATTTGATCTTCCTTCTAAAAATTTGTTTATGGTAGCATCCTGAACAAGAAACTGTGCATCTTTTACTTTCTGAAACTTTGGTGTATAATTTTCCACCTCATGTCGAGGTAGATCACAACTGGCACTGTGGCATCTCCATCACTGTGAATATCTTTTGCTATGATTTTTGATTTTTTCTTGGGTAAAATAACCTCATGTTATTTTCATCTCTCATGAATAGATATTCAACAACTGGACTTTTCCATTGTTTACAGAAGTAATCCTGCATTCTTGTAAACCATTTTGTAAGAGGACTTCCTAATTTGACTATCTGTTCCTCAAAGACCAAGGGAATGCAACTAAAAATGAAATAAAGGGCAAGCTCAGACAAGTTTCATCCAGACATAATTTATCATTACAAAAGATGAACTCTAGCTGTTAGACTAAAATTATGATAAATGCTTGAATCAAGAAAACAAAAGCTTTCTAGTAAATCTCCTCTATGTCTTAATTTAAACCATATAGATTTTACCTCCATCACATGGTACATCATCTGATGATATAATACTACTACTACCTGACAGACTTTGTCATACTCTGATTCTGGCTTATTTACTAATTTGTATGGGTGTAGTAACAATCCTTCTGTTTCCTTCACCTTAATTTTCCTTTTTACTGGATTTTTGAGGAAAGCAAAATATTTTTTAAAGATACAAGATATTTTAATGTTAATAAGAGTTTTACATAGAGCACAGAATCATAGAATGGTCGAGGATAAAAGGAACCACTGGACATCATGCAGTCCAAACTCCTTGCTCAAAGCTGAGTCAAGTACAGCATGTTTTTTGGAGTAGTGTCCAGTTGCATTTTGGATATCTGCAAGGGCTCTTGATCCTCACTGGGCAACCTGTTCCAGTGATCTACCCTTATCACATTAGGAAGTTTTCTTTACAGCCTCCCAGCAGGTATTTATGCACATGGGTAAGATTCCTCTAGTTTTTTGCTATGTGTACTAAGCAGTCCCAGCTCATCCCTTAAACATTTTTGGGGCATTTTGCTTACTTGCTTCAATATGTCCCTGTGCTTGTTGTCTTAGGGAGTCCGGAACTACAGATATGTCTCTCTAGTGCTGAGTAGAGGGGAAATACTCCTTACCTTGGCCTGCTGGTAACACTGTTCCTACTGTAGACCAGCAGGCTGTTGTTTTTGTGACACAGGGGCACAATGCTGACTCATGTTCCACTCCTTTTCCCCCACGAACTGCAGGTCCTTCTCTGCAAAGTTGCTTACCAGCCAGTCATCCCCCAATCTGTACTGGTGCTCAGTCTTATTCTTCCCCAGGTGCAGGACTTCACATTCCCTTTTGTTGTACATCATGGGATTGCTGTCATTTTCTCAACTGAAGCCCTTTCAAAGGCAACACAGCCAGCTCCTCCCAGTTTTGTACACTAAGGGTTGACTCTGTTCTATTATTCAGGTCGTGTATGAAGATGTTAAACAGCACTGGACCCTGGGGTATTTGGTGATTGGTCTTCTCCATCTGGACTTTCTATACCATTGTTTACAACCCTTTGAGATGTTAAGTCAGTTGGTGGTCCACTCCCTTCTCCATTTATTTAGTTCTTATTTGTCAGTTTTTCAATAAGAATGGTATGGGAGACAGTGGCAAAAGTGCTTCTAAAGTCAAAATAAATTATATTCACTGCTCATCCACAGGAGTAATCTTATCATAGAAAACATGATTTCCTCTTCCTAAATGCATGCTGACTACTGCCTATCACTTTCTCATCCTTAATATGTTTCGATGGCTTCCAGGATTATTTGCTTCATCACCTTCCCATAGACCAAGGTGAAGCTGACAGGCCTGTAGTTCTCTGAAACCTCATTCTTGCCCTTCTTAAAGACAGAGGTTGGATTTTTTTTCCCACTCACAAACCTCTCCTGAAAACCATAAGCTTTCAAAGATAGTTGAGAATCATCTCACAATGACATTGGTCAGCACACATCTGTCCATCTTATGAGGCCTCGTGGACTCAGAGTTTCCAGTTTGGTTTAATGTTTCCTGATGTTACTCCTCCACCAGGTGTAATTATTTCTTGGTCCAGACTTTCACACTGGTGTCAGGGCCCGGAATTCCTGAAGGTAAACCTCTTTCCTAGTAAAGACTGATGTGAAGAGGGTATTGAGTATAGGATCACAGAATCACAGAATCGTAGAACAGCACATGTTGAGAAGGATGTTGAAAGAACACATATGGTCCAACCTTTTGTGGAAAAGAGAGTCTAAAGGATATTATCTAGCACACTGTTCATTTGTATTTTGAAAATCTCCAGTGCTGGGGATTCCACCACATTCCTTAGGAGGTTTTTCCAGTAATTGATTATTCTTACTGTGAAAAATGGCTTTCCTATATCAAGATGAGTGAGTTGGCCTTTTTGATGTACTCTGTATCTTTCAGCAGCTGGTCCGCATTATCCATAGGTTTCCTTTTGCTGCTGCTATACTTGTAGAGGCTTTTCTTTCCATCCTTCTCCAGATTCAGCTGCTGGAGGGCTTTGGTTTTCCTAATCCCATCTCTGCACAATTAAACAGTGTCTCTGTATTCTTCCTCATTCCACCTATCTCTGTTCTCACCTCTTGTATACTCTATTTGTGTTTGTCAGGAGCACCCTGTTCATCCATTCAGGCCTCTTGCCACCTTTGCTTGACTTCCTGAATGTGGGAATGGATAGTTCTTGAGCATAGATGAGATGATCTTTGAAAAGTAACTCTCTATCCTGGACCCCTCTTCTTTTAGGACTGTATCCCACATACTTCTTCTTGAACAGGCCAAAATCTGCTCTCCTGGAGTCTAATGGTGTGATGCTTTTTGTCTGAATCTCTTCCCTTAGGATCCTGAATTCCACCATCTCATGGTTACTGCAATCAATGTTCCACCCAACCTTCATGTCTCTGACAAGTTCTTGTGTATTTACAAGTGTGAGACCCAGCTGAGTACCTACTGGCTCCCCAAACACGTAAGTCAGGAATTTATCATCAGTGCATTTCAGAAACCTCCTGAATCACTTCTACCGTGCTGACTTTTGCCCCAGCACATGTTGGGGTGGTTAAAGTCTCCAGTGAGGACAAAGGCCAAGCTGTCTGACGAAGGCCTCGTCTGCTTCTTCCCTGTCAGATAGTCAGTAGCAGTTGCTTCTGTTGCCCATGTTGATCAGCCCTGTTACTTTACACGTGAATTCACAGCTATAAAATTTCTAGTTGTTTCTAAGTCACAAGGGCGTCTTTGAGGGAGGACAGTAGAAACTTGATTCTTTGAGGATTTTAAAAACATGCTGTACAAACCATCAGGAGATGTGCCACGGGAAACAAGCATACATTGTAAAGGAAAGGGACTGGATGGTATCCTTTTTTTTTTCATCGAGTTGGACAACTGTGTTCATCATTGTTACTGCTTCTGTTTGTGGCACCAGGCTTGCACGACAGCTTGAGTGTATGAAGGGACTTTACTATTACCAGCAACCTTTGAGCCTTCCTATTTTTCCCTTTTCCAATGAAAAGTTAGAAGCTTCATGAAACCTTTTTTCTTTTTTTTTTTTTTTTATTCTTTCCTGATTATCTTAGTGGCTTAGTTTTCTGGCAAACTTAGTAATCACTTCTCCAATGAAAACAATCTTTATCAGTTTTATTATGACACAAAAGTTTGGTGAAAAATGAATTTGCATTTGACTTTTCATGTTGTTTTCCTTTTCCCTGAGCATTTATCCTGTTCCCTGAGCTATTTATCCTGTATCTGATTATTTTTCCTGCTGTGTTATTAGTCCTGATGACCACAAAAGGGTGGAACACGACAGAAACATGTAACAGATGAAGATGCTCTTTGTTTCAGTTTTTCTGTTCTCCAGGTATCTATTGAATTATCTAATCGTTAAGTTGTCTTACTTTATCTTGCCTTCCTCATCTGCTTTTTTCAGGCTTAAATTTCTTTTTAAAGTGCTGCTACGCATTCTCAAGCCAAAAAAAAAAAAAAAATGTTTACTTCAGCAAGTACAGATATAAAAGTAGTCTTGCAAAGGGAACCAACTGGTCAGTCTTGTAAAACCATGGGAAACTTTCTTTCAGATTACAGAAAATGAAGGAAGAAAGTTTGCTAGTTGTGGTATATTTGTTAATTATGTGAAACAGCCTAACTATAATCCCAACTGCATAAAAAAAAAAAAAAACAGGAAAAAAAGGTTAGTGTCTACTGCACTGCAGTATTTCCTTCTTTTCCAAAGCATAATCCAACTTTTTCTTGAATTAATGTACACAAGTCACTTTAACTTCTGGCTCCATAACTTCTGGCAGTTTGTTTGATATTCCAACCAATCTCTGCATAAAAAAATGTCTGAATTGTTTATAGGCTTGTCCTACTGCCCAGAGTTTATTCCATGATCTCTTATTTTGAAAACAACTGTACTTACAGGGATGCTACTAAGTAGTTTGTGCCTTGCATTGAAAGGTTGTGGTTAGTGGTCAGAAGATTCACAGAACTTAGAATCATTAGACACATATTTATCAACAATTAAAAAAGAATAAAACAAATGAGGCAATTCCACCTAAATATTCCCATGTACCATTCTTATTATGCAGTGTGACAGTAATTTAAGTTTTCACAACAAACTCTCTTTTGTTTCTTAAAATTCTTGGAAACATAAATTTACTGAGAAGTGAGTGACATGTCAAATTACTCTCTCCACATTAAATGTAGGGTGGAAAAGTGACTAGCTGAGTACCAGATGAAGATGAGTATGCCTACTTTTGCTGATTCGTTTTTCCACTTTCTTTGTGTGGGTTGTGTTAACAGGTTAGGTAGGAATTTTTGTACTATTATAATTGCACAGTCATGGACTTTAGTAGTAATCTGGTGTCAATGCCACATACAACGGTGTAAGCAACATTTTCATTTGTTTAAGGATATACTTAGATGAACCTTGGCTTTGTATTTTCTTATCTTGATGAGGAAAGGCAGTAGAGGGAATTCATTGCCATTTTTGAATCTGACCTATCTCTGGCTGAAGTCAATGATGCAGCACTTTGCAAAACAAAACCCCTTGAACTCTCTTGGAAGATCTTTATTCACCATCTGAAAGAACTGATGCTCATGATATTGTTTTGTGTCTGGGATAACTAGCTCTGCGGAATAGGTTTACTTAGTTTAGATGCAGCATTTCACCAATGCATTTACACTGCTTCCAAAATTCACATGCTATTTCTGCACTCTGCTATACTGTTCAGAAAGTGAAGATGTGAACTCATCCCATTTTTTTCATCAGAGAATTCAAACAGGACATTTATTCCTCATAGCCATAAGACCAAATCTGTATGTGAACGATCCAGCTTTGTTCGCAGGCAATAACACATGCTGCTGAAAATAAGCAGCAATTCCTCCACTTGTTTGAAAAGGGGAGAAAGGTTTTATTGAAGGCGCAATTAAAATTGCAAAATAAAACACTTAAAGAACTCAGGAAATTGCAAAATGAACATTCATGCTTCTCTGTGTATTTTTATTAAGTTACAGGTTTTAACTGCATGGCATTTAACCAAGTTAATGGTTTCAGATTGTCTGGATTTTGCATAACACATTTAGAGATATTTAAAGAAAATTAGGCTCAGAATAATTTCTAATTGATAACTCACTGAAGATAGGTGGGAAAAGGGAAAAAGTTAATGACAACCTTTGGAAGGGAGGGAAAAGAACTGTTAGAAAGAATAGACTGATCAGTATAAGTGCAATTCCACCCAAAATTCTGGAAAAAATTACAAACAACCTAATTTTAAACATGTAGAAAATAAAGAGTTGAACAATAACCTATGTATGAATAAGTCAGAAACAAATTGTATCAGTTGTTCAAACTGTGTCAAGGCAATCTACAGCAGAGCAGTAGGCTCTGGATACAAAAGAATTAAAAGGCCTTTGTCAATTTTATTAAGATCTTTGATATTTTTTAATATGGCATTCTGATGAGAAATCAAGGCAAATATTCCCAATTGAACTACCATTGAGTGGGTGCAAAATGGGCTTACTGTGTCTAAATAGTACTTTTCAGTAGTTCTTTGAAGTATTGAATGAGTATCTGTTGAGGCTTTCAAGATTTTAAGTAGTGTCCTTTATGATTGTACTGAAAAGGCTTATACAATTTTTAGCTGATACTAACTTTGCATACACTAAAGAAAATAACTGGAATTCAAAATTACGTTTAGAAATGAAGTTCAAGGATTTTTTGACAGACAAGTCAAAGTTCCTGTCTAAGTTACTGCACTAAGACAGGAATAATCAACTGTGTAAATGGAGGATGGATAACCCAAGTAGAAACTGTTGAAAAAGCTCTAAAGGAAACAGTGTATCTCAAGCTGAATATTAGTCCACAAGAAGATTTAAAAGGAGAGTTTTTAATGTGTTTGGGTTGATTAACCTAAAGAAAAGAAGACTGAAGAGGGGACATAGTGGGAGAAGAACTAATAGCACAGACTGTAACAAGAAAGGTTCTGATTAGAAGCAAGGAACACAGTTCTAATGGCAAGGGATGTGAAGTGCTGGAAGGGATTGCCTAATGATAGCTTGGGGCATCCATCAACGGATGAGACAAACATCTGTAAGGAATGACATGGTTATAACTGAGCCTGCTGTAGTGTGGGAGGAAATGGGTAACCTCTGGAGTGATTCTGTATTTCTGTTTATGCCATTTTCTTGCAGAACTCTTACTAAACACCAGAGTTGCAAGCAGAGTACTTGTGATTCCTGCCTTCTGCACAGAATGTATTTTTACTGCAGTGCGTGGAATCTCCATGAGTAGAAACACTGTGGCAGTTGTTCACTGTATTTAGCAGGTAAATTTTTACTTCATTCACTCAGTTGTCATCCATATCGTGTGGTGTGGGCTTGACCTGAAGTCCATCAGCAGGCAGAATGGGTTAATAGAAAGGGCGCTGGGTACAGTCAGGCAACCCGTCTTCCTTGTGCTGCCACTGATTGCTTTTGTAAGCCAGACTAAATCCTTTGGACTCTTTCCCTTGTTTTGTTTGTTGTATTTTTTTTTGCCCTACATGATTCAAGGTCTTGTTTGATGCAAGCTTTGATAGGAAGGGATTATGCCACTGTGGGTGTTTGTATAGCACCTGGCATTACAGTGCTTGTGCTTAATTGAATATTCAGTGTGCTACTGTAACACAAGTAATGAGCCACAATAACAGACACTGAAGACCACAAGTCTTCCTGTTGACTCCACTGAAGTAATTGAATCAGGCCTTGAATGAATGAAGAAGGGATCTTAAAAGAGTATTCTTGGTCAGTAGTATCTCCAAATGTCTTCACGTCCTTGTGCCATCTTATTCTCTCATTCTCATTTGCTTGTGTGAGCTGTCATCTTACTTTGACTTGATGTGTCCCTGCTGTTGCATTTTGAAATACAAAATGCATGAAATATGCTTTTCATATGTGCATGAGTTCTAGTTTTTTTCAGACATGTCTGTGGTCAAAATCTGATATTCTCTGTCTAGTCACAGAGTTCAGAGGCTGCTCTTTCAACTTATCTAGGAAAGAATATTTTCCTAGAGAACTGGCTTATACATGAAGTATACAGAGAATGGAACATTTTGAAAATTATGTGTAACTCATACACAAATGCTGGGCTAAGAGCAGAAGTCATAGCAGGCTATATTTCAGAATCTATTTTTTACTTTTTCTGTCATTTAAAACCAGTATTTCTTTAAGTTTTACATAATGTATTTTTTCATTGGGGAAAAAAATCAGAGTCTAGCTAATGGTGAGACAGCTTAAAAATAATTGTAACTAGGAACTGGGCCATGATTAAAATTGTTCAGCTGTTCATTTTATTGTTTGTTCCCAAAACCTTAAATGCACTCTCTGAGAACAATAACAACACTTAGCATGTAACTCCGTATGGGCCAATTCATGCAGTTCTCTCTCAGTCCTTTCTTACTGTAGAAAAACTCCCGTTTAGGGGACTTTGTAAGGAATTCAGGGCTGGAACTCTCTCTTCTAACTATTTTGTAATAATAACACAGAAACTGCCATGGAGAGAGGAGAAAAAAGCAGAAAGGAGAAACAAAATGAAGCCTACGCTCCCAACATATTTGGATTCGGGGAAGTGAATAGAACAGAACAGTCTGTGATGTCCCCTTTGGATAGTACCTGTATCTTTGTTTGCCTCAGTGAAATATCAGGGATATTTGCTTTTGGGTTTGCTACAAGAGGGATGATACCTTGCAATGAGGGTTATAGTGAAAGTAGCTGCAAAGAAATATAAGAGATACAGAAAAAGATGATGGTCACTTGCTACAGTAAAACATAAACTGGTTTCACAAGTAAGAAATCGTATTTGCTGTTTGTTGACCTTAGATGATGCATGGAAGGTGCCAGCTGCTTGAGGTAGTGGCTGGTTGATCTTCATGGTTGATTAGCCCTCCAGATTGGTTTGGCCTCTGAAACTAGAGTTGCTAGGCACTTTTGTTATTAAAAATGTACTTTTTTCCTACACATCTTTAGAAATCTTGGTCTCTGTTTCCACCTGCAGAACAAGCTTCTAAGACTGGTGCTGAAATGCAGAGAATTGAAACCTGTTGTGGCTGAGCTCAGAAATGATGAGCTACATTTAGGGTGGGATTTTCAAAACTCCATTGCTGTTCAAAAGCTGCTGGAAGATAAAGTCTTGCAGGCACTTGTGAAAGTTGAACCCGAAGAACCTATTTATAGCTATCTACAGCATATACAAAGATTATATAGTTCACAATGCCTTTCCATGATAAGACCTCATATCACATTCTTAATATTTTGATTTCACTGAATTTCAGTTGGGTTACCAAGTGTATATGAGGTGCACAGTTGGGTCCTTTTATCACTTGACTTAGGAAGAGCTGCTGTAAGCATAATTTGAACCTTTTCTCTCAGGAAAAATATTGAAACTTCATACACATTTTAGGATGAGCAAGGATGTGGTGTCACTCACAGTAGGAGCCTCATTTAGAGACCACTGTCGTCAATGGAAACACTTCCCTTTCTTCAGTGGGCTGTGGACCAGGAATATACAAGAGTAACTGAACTAAGGATTCTGCTGACTGTATCATATAGTATATACTGTACAGTTTTACTAAAATAAACACATTTACTTAGCCAAAATACTTAATGTTTAATTTAAAAGACATAATATAAAAAGAATGGATTTTACTTCACTGATGTTTTAAGCTTTAATTTAATGTAGCATAGTGAAAAAGACACCAAAAATTCTTGTTTTATATCATTAGAACCAGATGGTCTGTGAAAGACTTTTGGCTAAACTAGAGTTGGGAAAACTTATAAACTCTGACTGGTCTGAAAATATGCTCAAAATTGCTATATCAGATGATATGCCCAGTTTTATAATGTGAAATTCTTTGGCTGTTTTACTGACATCCTGGTAAGGTGTTGTACAATTTAGGCAATTACAAGAAACTGTTTTGGATGCTACTGTCATTATTGTTCTGCTTTGGAACTGGAAAAACAACAAAATTGCCTTAATGCAAGTGAAGTATCCCAGAAAACATCATGGTGATGTTGTTAGTGAAGAACTAATGAGGACAAAGAATTGTTATTACTTATTATTGACTTATTTTGTTTATATGATGGGACAAATTTGTTTGTCTCAAAAAATTCAAAAAACCCGAACAAAATCCCCCAACCCAAAATCTCATGACTTTCGTCCTGGAAGGATCATAAAAGCCCTACTGTTATAGTAAATATTCGTCTTCAGCTGACAGTGGTAAGACAGAATATTAACCCATTAACCACAGAATGCACTATTAAAGTAATAATGACCATCAAGAGTGAAACACGCAACTTTAGTTTATTTCAGTATTATCTTCCACTTCAGCCCTGTGGCAGTCCTTCTGCATCCTGGAAGATATCTTCTGTAGTCAGATGAATGAAAGGAAGAGGAATTGAAATAAGTTACTCAAGAGAAATAGAGGTAACCTGAAATGTATTTTCCATTACTAGTAGAAATTGAGAGAAAAACAGTGGCCCGTGATAATTCATTAGGGTTAGCTATACTTAAGGTCAGAGCTAACTTTTGTGGCATTCTGTCCTGACTTAAATAACAGACTGACAATTGCAATAAGTAATCTGCAACTGAATCAGAGCACATCAAGTGTTTTTGGTTGATACTTTTAAAGGTCTTGATTACGTTATACAATAGTGTCATAGCTTGAGCATTAGGAATGGATTTTCAAAACTTTTTTCCTGTGATTTCCTACTAATCCTTTTCAGGTGAGAACTTCTTGCCTCTGCTGTGTTAGTAGTTTCGTTGTTCCCAGCTAAGCTGTTTGCATGCAGGAGGCAAGATGGATCAGATTCCCTGTGCAGGTATTTCTTAGTTTCAATACTGAAACATGGTCTTACTCTAAGTTTTGCAAATACAGATCAAGCTGATTTCAGTGGGGATACTCACTAAGTAAGGGCGGGAATGGAAAGTTCTCCCAGGAAATTAAACTACTTTTTAAAGAAAAACACACTTAAAAACATGGTGATAAGGCAGCACAAGTGCTCCATTCAGAATCATTGTATCTCTGAACAAGTCAAAGCTAAATTATAACTTCTGTGTGATATTTAGTTTCTTTCTAACTGCATACATAAATCCCTGTTAGTTGTTAGCCTGTGGTTTTTTTTTTTTTTTTTTTTTTTTTTCTGAGCAGCTGTATATATAGCATGTGTACAAGCACATATTTTCATGCATATGTCTGATAGGGGTTGTGAATTTAAATCAGTGATTTGCACAACAAAGTCAGGTGGGTACATATAGCCCTGCAAATATTGACAAGATGATACGTCCTTTGGTCTTCTGTAGTTTCACAGGACGGTGCTGGCTTAGGATTTTCTTTGTTTTTGATCTATCTGGACTTAGGACCTTCCTTTTCCTTTGAACATTAAGGTCTAGTGAATCAGGTTCCCAAGACTTCATCCACGATAACTGACAATTTTCATATGTTAGGGAGTTTAAATGAAAGTTTTATTGCCTCTACATGCTCAACCAGAATCTTCCAGAATTAAAGATAATAAAAAAAAAAAATCATTGAAAAAGCATGACTTGCACAATTCTCTGTACAAAATCATACAATGGTTTTGCCTTATTAGGCATTAGAATTTATTTGGAAGATACTTGCATCTTAGTGAGGCTTTTGAAAAACTTACTCTGTGTGTCAAGTTTGTAAGGAAAGTTGAAGCAAGAAAAACTTAATGTGACTTTGGGTTAACATTTCTCAACAGTATCCATGTCATAAAAACCAAGACATTCATTTGTATAATTTGGCCTTAGGGTGCAGGGAGGAGTGAGGGATAGACAGTGGAAAATATACTGGAGGAATAATAGAGATTTGAATCAGAGAGACTATGTCAGAAGCTTGTGAATTTGCAATAAGCTGTATGTGTTTTTAAAACAAAAATCAAACCAACCAACCAACCAAACAAAAAAACAAACAGAAAAAAAAAAACCAAAAAAAGAAAGAATCTTGACTCAGATGGCTATAACCATTTCTTAATCTTAGAGTTACAATCTGCACTTTAAGAAAATCCAAACTCTTCAAGCCTCAAATGATAAAGTTGCTATGGAAATCAGAACTCTGGCAAAGAGTTAACTTTGAAACTACCAATGAGTTTATATTGAACAATACCTAGTTGTTGGTTCACTGGATGAATTACATATCCAGACAAGTCCTGCTAAAAATAAAATGCTTCCCCTTAGGGCTAATGTGTGTCTTTGCATTGTGCCCCAAGTAGTTGGTGCCACTGGTGCTAGAACAGAGATCTGGTGGTGATCCTGAAAATTGTACTTTCCTCCCTGGTTCTCCTGTTGCTTTAGAGTGGAATGAAGTAAATTCAAGTGAAATGATCTCTTCTAAAAAATATCAACTCAGTGCTGCAGGTGCTCCACTGACTGTAAGCTACTCCTGTGATCCTAAAGTGTGGTTCCTGGGCCATGCCTTGTGAAGTGGCCCATGCACACAGAGCAGCTCTTGGAAGACTGTCAGCCATTACCTGCTCTGAGGTATTGACTTGTACAAGGAAAATCAGATGCTGTAGAATGCCAGACACCTGTAAGTCTTCTTGATGACAGCCTTGGGCAGACATAAATGACTGTCTATACTATGCTGAGCTTTGTAATTACTTGTATTTGTTTTAATGGAGATGCCAGAACAGGCAACACGTGGCTCCAAAGTACTTCTGTTACAAATATGGAAGACAATTTTGAAAACATCTTAAAAGACAACTTGTGAAGTAGGTAGAGATCATTTTTTCTTCTTTCCCATTCACTTTATAGCTCCCTTACGAAATGTGAAGAGAATTAGAATTGCTGGTCTGGCAAGTTTGACTGTTTTAATTAAAAATAGTTCTTGCAAAAGAGGAGCAAATGACATAATTATTTATTTGTGGTCCCTATTTTGAAAATTTACATTTTGCACTTAGGTCAGCAAATATTTAAAAGCTGGTGCTACAAAAACCCATTCTTTGGTCCTAGAACTAGCCGACGAAGCTGTTCTGAGAGTATAGGTTGAACTCTAGGAAGTCAGGAAAGGGAAGAAGGAAGGACAGACTTTTCACAATGATTGCTTTAAAGTTACTTTGCATGTTAGCTCACAGTGACATTCTGTAGCTCTGCATATGAAGAAAGAATATATCATAATTTCAAATTAAATTAGAGAAATATCCATTAGTCTCTCAAGCTATTTTAATCCATTTTATATCACAAAGTAAAAAAGCCACACAAATCCATGCTCGTGGTTTAGACTGGCTGACCTAGTTGAAGGCGACATGATACATACTTGAGGTCACACACGAAGCAGTAAATGCAACGTTCCTGTCAGTGGGAAGCCATGTGCACCCTTACAGCCAAAAGAAAAGGTGCAATTTATTTGCAAGTTATAACTCAGCATGGCCATGCTAACTGGGAATTGTAAGGAAAATGTGCAGCAGAAATTCTTGTACTACTTTCTACTAGGTGATGAGGTGATACCATGCAATGAGTGCTAACTCAGGTGTTGACTGTGCCTTGGGAAAGCTGTTGGAAAAGAGCACAAAGAGGAGGTTTTGTGCTGGTGAGTTCATTTGGCATTGGGAAGCTCAGTTCATGCATTCAAGCTGTGAGTTCTAATGGCAGAAGGGATCATAGTGAAGTGGTCCCTGGTCACGTTCATCAACATTTTGAAGAATCATTAGTCCTCTTGAAATCTGTTATGTGGTTCTGTAATAGCTCCTATCCCAATGCATATCCACAGACAGGTTTTAACATGAACCCAGCCACCCCGATGTTTTGAGGCGTATAATGTAATTATTGATATGAGAATCAAAACAAGGTATCGTATAAAAGCAGCCACTGTTAGATCATTACAGATGAGACCATCAGTCTTGGTACTGTAACAAACTCTGTATTCATTATTGTAGCTCAGGAAGTTTTTTCTTCGCCAGAATTGGCTGCTCTTTTAAGTAATATTGCAAATCATAACCCAAATCATATGCCTTAGCTGTCCTAAATTTTGATTTGCAATGGAAGTTCAGGAGCTTGATTTGTGCCATGGCAAAACACTTCCTGATGGAGAAAAGGGGGAGACATGCCGTGAAAGGGCTGCACAATTCTGTGTGAACAACCAGTACATCAGACCTCTGGTACAGAGTAATCTCCATGCTATGTTTGGACTTCACCCTGGACTCTTGCTCACAGGGGGCAGTGCTGACTTTGACAGTGTTTTCATAAAGACCTGAAGTGTTTCACCAAAGAGACTGAAGATTTACTGCTAGTGATGTCTGTCAAATCTCAGTGTCAGAAATGGAAGGGTTTTGGGAAAAAAGTGAAAACATACTGAAATTTTTTTTCTCAAGTTGATAAAAAATTGGACTTTTTTTGCTTACCATCTCCTCTCCAGATAATGTCTTTTCCCTTTTGAAAGATTGTGAACTAACTTCTGATTAAAACCCAAAGCAAAACAGAAGGAAAATCAGAAGAGAACTGTCAAAAACAAATGTCTTTTAAAAGCTACTGAGAAACATTGTTGGGTATTTTTCAATTGAGAGATTTCTATTTTTCAATTAAATTATATGCTTTATGCACATTTGACCTTTTTACAAAAAAACCCATAGTGTTTTATTGACTGCCATGAGTTGCAATAAAAGTGGAGTTCCAGAAAAACAATTCTGAAGAACATTAAAGACAAGTTAATTAGCTCAGAATCCAATTTTTGTCTGTACAGCAAACATGTAATGTGCAGCAAACATGTAAGTCCAGTGGCAACTGGGAGTACTATGTGGACACCTGTTAAAATCTGTTCTCTATGTATCATTTTCTGTCCAAACATGACAACCTCATTGTCATATTGACTTTAAATTAAAGTCACTCATGAAATAAGAACAATGAGTCACAGTAATTGCTTGGATCAAGCAGAGGACCGAAAACTCTTGGAGCTGTTCACCTTCAGAGTACGCTTTATAGCCCAGCTTCTTGAACAAATATCTAGGGAGAACCGGGACGGGTTGGCCTCTATGAGATGGGGAGATGTTGTGCAACGGGATGTTCTTGCTGGCTAGTTCTTTCATGTGGGTGGAGTTTTGTTGTTCTTATTTTCATTGTTATGGATTGTGAGATGGGGAATTGTTTTTCCATTAGCAAAGGCAAAACAACTGCTTTCAGTGTAGAATGACCTTTTCGATTATGTACATGAACCACAGACAAAAGAACACAATAAAATACTCCATGGGCAAGCACAGTGAGCTTGACTCACCACTATGTTACTCCACGTCTGCACAAGATCAGCTCAACTGAACAAAGATGGAGCTTTACTGCTCATACTGTCTGAGGGGAAGGAGTCCCATTCTGCCCCTGACCAGAATGCTGGTTTGCAGAGAATGAGCACTGGTCATTAACTGTGGAGGGACAATTATTATCCATGGGGATCAAGAGTACGTAGAAAAACTTGGGATGGAGGATCTATATCATGTAATACGTAAATCACATACACAACACGATGTATCCTGACATGACATGATGTTTCATTAAGAATGTTCTGAAAAATTAGACTAAACAATAAGATCAGTGGAAGTTGCATTTCCTAGTTCACAATAACCTCCATAATATCAGAGAAGGTGTCAGCACTTTGTTTTACAGAAAATACTTGCATTTATGTCAGTTCTAGGAAATAGGCCTTCTAATGGGTAGTGGCTGACATAACACATATGTCACACTTATCCTTGTTAGGATGTTTTGAGGCTTTCCTTTGAGTAGCTCCCTACCACAGAAATAAATCATCTCCTCATAGAGAGCAGATGAACAACAACATGTGAAAAGAGGATTTATGGTTGTGGCTGCTTTTCTAAATGCCTTCAGTGCCCTGGACTGCAGTTCCATAGTGCCTCCTAGAGGCACCGACTATAGGCAGGAAGGCAGGGAGCTGCACCATAGCTGATAAGTTGAGACAGCATGCAATGCCAGTTGTGTATTACCAACATGTTGGCTGATTTCCTCCACAGCTGTTGTGACTTGCGAATATTTGATTCATCTAATGCAACAGAAATGTTCACTACTTGGCCCCTGAACCACTGTAGTGTTAAAGTGAGATAGCTCTTTATGGTTTCTAGCTTGCCTTTATTCCCCTTTTGTGGATACTACACTAATAGCTCTGCCTTCCAGGTGAAAAAAGGAATCCTTGCTTTCCAGGAGATGGTGAATCTAGGTGAGAAGTATGCACTTCTGTGAGGATCAATCACAGAGCAGCACTTTGATTGGCAGACTTGACTACATATTAAACACTTTCAATTTTCAGTCATGTTAATTGCAAAACCCAGAATAATTTGTTTCTGATAACTGATTTCAACAGGCTGTATTCCTGAAAACAAAGTGAGCTGGACACTGACTATGCGAGCCATGGCTATTCTTGCAATCTCTACATAAATAGTTCTTCAAAGTCTTTTCAACTATATTGACACTGAGTTACTTTCACTTGGTTATTGGGAGTATAAAAAATAATGTGGAATATGGATGTAATATAGAATAGAAAAGGATGAGTTTGGATATTCAGCCTGTCCCTTATTTTGGCCCTTGGAATCCAGAGGCTATACTTCTGGCATTTGCATTGTCCAGGCTTTTCTTTTTTTTTTTTTTTTTTGTGTAACTTGCCTCAGTCAAAAGGGGTTGGGACTGATATTATGTGACACTGTTTTGTACATAGCATTAAACACTTCTGAGATGGGTTAAATCATTTCAGTGTACTGCAAGGTTTTCAAATGCTTTCAGAGAATGACCCATTTCTGAGCAGAAAAGCTTCCTGTTGGACACATCCCTTCTGTTCACAGCTGCTTACACCATTGCTTCCCATCTGTGGTCCTGTTGTCTATTTGCAGTCACATTGTTTCCCTGTTCAATGGGGAATGCAGGATAGGACTACTAGGGAAGCAAATATATTTAATGTGTCTTCCAACAGTCTTTACTGTCACAAGTGTTTTGTTCTTTCTGAAGAGAAGCTAGTCATGATGGACAATGCTACAATTAATTTGGCTGCCTTCTAGTTTCTTCATGCTCTGCTCATGTTTCTCTGCTTCTTTCTTCATGTAAATCTTGGTTTCTTGCTCCTGCTGGTGATTCTAGTTCCTGTGGCAGCTTGTCTCTTTTTCAATTGTTAATTAGGGTCCTGTTATTAGGATATTGGGTCCTGTTATTAGGATAAGGTGTTGTTTTCTTATCTGTCCAGAATCAGAAGAGGCATCTGGACTTTTATCAGGCAATTAAGCAGAATTGCAAAGCAGAAGCAAACTCAAAGTAACTTGATCGATAGCTGAGGTGTAATGGGAATTCTGTCAGAACCTGATCATTGATGGGTGATAGCTGTAGTAATAATAAGGATATACTACTAGGGAGAGGATCAGAAAATATGAAATGAAGGGTTTTGTCTTGTTGTTGCCTTGCTTGCCATCTTCTTGGGTTGGGGTGAAGTGTGTGAAGTATGTGTAACACTACAAGTTTCAGCTAAATGGTCTTGAGGCATTATAGCTTGGATTGGATAGGCTTCTTCTTTTTTTTTTTTCCTTTCTCCCCACACTTAAATAGAGGTTTGACCAGGAGTAGAAAGAGCCAGATGGCAAAGCTTTGATCCTGATGGTGACTTTTTATTTGGCAAGAAACCAGTTCTGTCTAGGTTCATGAGAACATACCAGACTGTTTTTTTTTTTTTTCAATAAAGGCATCAGTTGTCACTGAGACTGAAGGAAAGACTAGATTAATCTCTGTATTTGCTCAGAAAAAAATTATTCTATTGATTATATCTGCTAACATCCACTTCTTTGTGCAGGCAGACAGTGCTGTGTAGGAGAAACAAAAGGACAAGCAAGGCTGTATATTGGAATGAGATGCTGGAAAGCAGTGCTGTGGAAAGGGACCTGGGGGTCCTGGTCAGTGGAAAGCTGAATATGAGTCAGCAGTGCCCTGGCAGCCAGGAGGGCCAACTGTGTCCTGTGGGGCATCAGGCAAAACATCGCCAGCTGGTTGAGGGAGGGTATTGTCCCTCTCTGCTCTGCACTGGTATTGGCCTCACCTGGAATATCATGTGCAGTTTTGGTCACCACAATACAGGAAAGATATGAAGCTATTAGAGAGTGTCCAAAGGAGGGCAACAAAGATGGTGAAGGGCCTTGAGGGGAACCTGTGTGAGGAGTGGCTGAGTTCAGCTTGGAGAAGAGGAGACTGCGAGGAGATCTCATTGCAGTCTACAGTTTCCTTGTAAGGGGGTGAGGAGGGGCAGTCACTGATCTCTTCTACGTGGTGACCAGTGACAGGACCTGAGGGAATGGCCTGAAGTTGTGTCAGGGGAGATTGAGGTTGGATATTAGAAAGAGGTTCATCACCCAAAAGGTGGTTGGATGCTGGAAGAGGATCTCCAGGGAAATGGTCACTGTGCCAAACCTGACAGAGTTCAAGAAACATTTGGGAGATACTCTCGATCACATGGTGAGACTCTTGGGAATGGATGCAGGGCCAGGAGTTGGACTCCATGATCCTTGTGGTCCCCTTCCCACTCAGCATATTCTGTCATTCTGTGATTAGGTAAAAATAGAGCCCAAATGCAGATTCTCTTTCATATATATGAGCAAACCTCAACCCCTATAGACAATGTGTAGTGCATAAAAGCTGGCTGTGTGTGAAACCAGATGGGTTTGTAGCTGAAACAGTTCTACTTCTCAGGATGTTGAAAATCTGCCCTGTTTGAGTACAGCCTCCTCCCAAGGGGTGTTCCTCAAGCAATTCTAGGTCTTGGGGCAACCTCAGGATTGGAGCAGCTTGTTGCTAAACAATGAAATGAACTTTTTTTCCTAAGATTGAATGTGTTGAAATTTCCTTCTTGCAGGAAACTTAGAGATGCCATGTTTTGACTCCTGTTTCAAGTGAAGACTTGTTTGGAAATGTGGTAAGTTCCTCCCTACAGAGCAGAATGTTGCTGCAGAACTACGGCACTCTTTGGCAACAGAGACCTTATGCCAGATCAATACCTCAAGGGCAAGAGAGAGACGTCATCAAGTCCCTTAAGCAGAACATCTCACAGTTTCTCCTGTAGGCTTGCTCTTTCTTGACAAATGATTGCATTTTTTCCTTTCCTAAAGCGAGTTAATGATCATACAATAATTACCTTGCCATGGTATCTCAAACTGAAAAAAGATGGCTGAAATATCTGCAAGTAGGTGAAGTCAGAATTACACCCTAATATTGTGTTGATCTCCTCTAATTTAGTTCTAAATGTTGAGAAAGAGATTAACTAATTTGAGCCCTTAATTCTATAATAGAAGTTTGCTTCTTATTCTCAATTAAGACAATTTTAAGAACAAGAGTCTTTAAGCTCAGGGAAGGCTTGAGGTAGTAATCTGAATGGTTTGGGCACTAAAAACATCTTATAGTTTTATTCTTTGAAATTGAATTGAGGATGGCAATCAAATGCAAACTTTGTATGCTGAAGTGTGTCTGAGGTTCAGATGATTTCTAGGTGTAAGCTAACACCTACGAGCTACCTGCAGCAGCAGCTAAAGGACAGGTGGAATGTACTCCTTTACTGAGTCTCTGCTGAAGCACTTCTGCTTTAAGACTGCAGGCAACATACTTTTCCGAGTTCTACAAACGTAGAATTTGCAATTGTTTCTCCAAACTTCACAGCACAGATTTTGAAGAACTGTCCATTAAACAGTGTGCAGTCAGCTGACTGACTCATCTTGTTTTAATAAGATCACTTTCAAAAATCCTTACTAACAAATTCCATTGTAAACTTTCTGTTTAGGAAGTGTTGTCTATGCAATTTCAGATATTTCCCTCAAAAATAGTGTAATTACTTTCTTCTTTATATGTCTAATTGCAAATTTATCTATAAAAAAGTCATGTTACTTGCATCAAGTATCAGTATCAGGCATGCCTTGGATTCCACAGTTGAGGCTGTTGGTATTTAAAAAAAAGCTGCAGAGTTAAGAAAGAAAAAAATTATCTCAAGATACTGCACATTTAGTTTATTAATGATGGCATCATGCATCTTTAGCAAGAATTATGGGGTCTGTTCATCTGTCTATGAAATTAGGCGATGAAGCGTGTCTGTGATCTGTTGGTAGAAACCTGCTTTTGTTATTAGAATTTATGCAGGTAAAGATCTGTGTTTCAAAGATAAAGTTGTGTGTTTGTGAGTCTTTTTTCTGTGAGCTGGTACTTTCCCATAATAAAGCAGCTAGCTGAGAGTACAGCTTTGCCTGAGATAAACAAGATCATCAGTATCCAGGAAGCTTTTTCCCTGGAAGTTTTTCAGCACTGCAGGGATGGAGAGGTCCCTTGGAAGCTCTTCCTGCTGATACATAAGTCAGGCCGTTGAGAGTTCTTTGCCATGTGTTTTTGTAACTCCCACAATCTGTAAACCACACTTGTGTGGTCAAAGTATAGCTGAAACGGAAAGGAGTGTTTGTGAGCTTATGACTGGACTAGTTGCAGTTTCACAGAAGAAAACCAGCTTTATCTCTCTAATCCTCCTGCTGGCAGGGAGGACATGAAAAACGAAGGTAAGACACTGTACCTATTTACTGCTTAATTTTTCCCCATAACTTCTAACCTTGTGGTTAGAAAACCCAACAAAATCCAGTAATTCTCAAATGTAAACAAGTAGAAAAATAATACTCCAGAGTGCAAGAGCTTGTAAGTATCCAAACCCTAAATCTGTTAACACAGCTGCGTGTCACGTGATCCACTGCAGTTCTGACACAAAAATATGTGAAATGTTTGAAAATGTACAGAATACTGCAAATTTCTGATGATCAAGAGCAAAGCAACTGTTAAAAATCCAAATGGAATGAATGGGGAGTTGTGCTGAAATGATATAAACAGCCCTTTTCCTTAGCTAATGTATAAAAGCTTCAGCTAAAGCCCTCCCACAGTAAAGCTGTGTAAGCTAGAGCTCTTGCAATGCTTTCTGAATGTATTACTCTGCCTGCAAGTGATCCAGCTGTGTTTTAGGGCATTCTCATCATCTGCTGGGGTTTTTGAGGAGGTCAGTGTGCCACAGTTCAGTGAGAGGCAATGTCTTCGGGTGGCGCTGAACAAGGTAGCACATAACACGAAATGTTATGACTGTGCCAGTGTGGTATTGCAGATAGTTCAACTGCTGTTGCTGCTTACCCTAACATCTTGTCCGTTCTTATCCAGTATATTCTGAATGTAACTCAGTGACTGAAGCTGCTTTTGTCTCCTGGGCAATGGCTGAAGTTCTGTGCACTTCAGCTGTACCCTCAGCCATAGCTGAGTTCCCATGGCAGGTAAAGCAGTGGTGAGAATACCAGCTGCATGTGCAACACCTGGAAATTAAAATTCATCATCAATCAAGAAGCTAACCAGTACATTTCGAGCGCCTAAAGTGAATCGAAAAGCACAGTAAAACTCAAAAAAAATGGCAGAAAACAAAAAAATTGCTTATAGAAGTATTAATGGAATTTACTCAGTCATAAATGTTATGTGCATGCCAGGTCTTCTTTCAAAGCCATGGTGTTTTTTCCACTTAGCTACTGTTTAGTAATAAACCTAATAAGCTTTGGCAAATAGCTACTCGCCCCAGAGCAATAGATTCAGGCTTCAACTATAATGATAACTGCGGGAGATTATCAGTTAAGCCTCCATCAAAAAGAGAACAAAGGAAATTAAAGTGTATTCAGTAACATTTAAAAAATAATTTTAATGCCATGCAATTTCAAAAGAAATGTTTCCATGTGTTAATAATTTCAAATAAACCCCCCACTACTTTCACTTTTTTTTTCTTTTAAATGTTTCCTCCTAATCTCCACTACTTGAGTAAAAATGTCATTTCTTGGTTTAATTCAGTTTGTCATTTTCTGAAAGTCATTTTGTGAAGAAAACCTTTCTACTTTGTAAAATTTCTATCTGTCCTCCTTTCAACCTGTGATGCTGAAGGTAAGGTGTCACTTCCTAGTTATTTGGTACATTCAAAGAAAATGTTGCCAAATATATGGCTGATGGTGTTCGCTTTTAATTGTTTCTAACAGATTTTTCCCTCTCTCTTCCTGGACAAAGCATTCTTTGAATTAAAATTTCAACAAGCTCAGTTACATACCTATAGCTTTTAGTTGACAAGGTGGTGTTAGGTTAAGGGTTGGACTCGATGATCTTGGAGGTCTTTTCCAACCTGGTTTATTCTGGGATTCTGTGATGCTGTGAAGTTAGGATGTGTGTCTTCTGAGACAGGGACTGCTATGATTCATCCAGTTACTCAGCTAGTGTGAATGACTAGTATTACCTGAAAATGCTCAGTATTGATTCTCTGTCATAATAGAAATCACTGCCTTTAATAAATGTATTTATGATGTATTTTCCTACCCCTATCACTGCCAAGAGTCCTGGGCTGCATCAAAAGCAGCATGGCCAGCAGGTCGAGGGAAGCGATTCTTTCCCTCTGCTCTTGTGAGACCCCACCTGGAGTTCTGTATACAGTTCTGGTGTCCTCAAAATAAGAAGGACATGAAACTGTTGAAGCAAGTCCAGAGGGGACCACAAAGATGAAAAGAGGACTGGAAGAAGCTGAAAGACAGGCTGAAAAAGTTGGGGCTGTCCAGACTGAGAAGAGAAGGTTGTGTGGAAACTTCATAGCAACCTTCCAGTGTCTGAAGGGGTCCTACATGGAAGCTGGAGAGGAACTCATTGTCAGGAACAGTAGTGCTAAGACAAGGAATAATGGATACAAACTGAAAGAGAGGAAAGTTAGGTTATATTTAGGAAGACGTTCTTTACTGTGAGTGGTGAGGCACTGGAACAGGTTGCCCAGGGAGGTTGTGGATGCCCTAACACTGACACTATTCAAGGCCAGGTTCAATAAGGCCTTGAGCAATCTCATCTAGTGGGAGGTGTCCCTGCACATGGCAGGGCAGTGGGACTAATATCTATAAGGTCCATTCCAAACCCTTACATTCTATGATTCTATAATTATGGCATCTTTATAGATGCTTACCAAACAGATGGGAAATTCCTTCACAAACTTTCATGAATTCAGGTATTTAACACTACATTTTGCTGCTTGTCCAGCAAATGCCTTGTGGAAATAGTGCCAAGATGCAGAAAAGAGCATAGAGTGTAGAAATAAGTGGGAATGGCATGAAGATTGGATTTTCTCCAGAACCTTTCTGTAAAGTGAGCATCTGACCTTCTGAGCTGCAGTGTCTTGAGATTTCAGACATATAAGGATTTTCAAATACGTGTACTGCAATGAGTATATGTGTGATCAACTCCATAGTATGAAATTATTTTTATTTAGAACAGCTTCCTAATATATATACACTAGACTTTTTGCTTTGCCAGGATATTCCTGTTTGAAGAACTTGTTCTGTCTCAAAAGTGTGTGTATGACTTCTAGGACAATAAGAGAAAAATTAGTGTCAAAAAAAAGGTCACTTCTGGCATCGAGCAAATTATTTAGGGTAATTTGCTTCTTATCTACTGGAAAATTTAATCTGAGAATACTGGCAGTAATGGAAAGGGAGTCAGACCTTCTACCTCCTGTCTGCAGTGATGCTATGGTTAAATTCTGTCCTCTGCTCTGAGTATTTAGATCTTGCTGTCCTGTCTCTTAGGACAGGATATGAACAATTAGCAGCAGTGAGGTTTACTGTAATGCGTTCTCGGTTTCTCCTCCTTAATCTTTTTTCTTCAGAGGAGCAGTCTGTGGGCCTGATGCCCTCTCTGGTAGGGGCATATGTTAGTCAACTGGCTTTAAAGATGTTCTCAGTTTTTGGGTGCTGCACGCAAAGTGAATAATTTATAATGCATGGGGTGAGAACTTGCCTCACAATCCTCCAATAAACAACCATACAAGGAAAGGCAGATCCTAATTCAAACCCATGCCCTGTCCAATCAAGACAGGAGTTTGAATTTGTGTTCCTAACTCATATGAGTATCCTAGCAATTACTCTTTGTATAATTCCAAAATAAAACTGGTCCAATAAGCCACTTCATGCAAACTACTTCAGTGATAGTTTATAGTCAATGACCAATAGAGTAAGAATGATTTTTCAAGCTGATATTAATGGCATTCACTTTGGAATGTGTGGCAAAACCTGTTGCAGTCAACGCATCAGGAAGAATTTCTTAGTATAGCAAAAAGTGAATTGTATATAAAAAGTCAGAGAGAACAATCCTTTTGCAACAATTTTGTGTATCTTGTATTGTATTTCCTCGTCTTTTATGTTTACATTTACCAAATATTTGCATTTTCCAAAAATGTGTCCTAATGAGACATGTGGAACATTTCATGTTGAAGTACAGTGGGCTGGATGCGGGTGGTAGTGGTTTTAATGTGGAAACCTTGAAAAATTGTGAATTCGGTTCAGTTTGAATCAGCATTCTTTTTCAACTGTTTGGTTTGGCAGCTTAACTGAAAAACCAGTTATTTGACAGCCCTAAGCCCTCCTTTGCAGTTGGACCCTCACGTTTTACTAGGAAAATTGTAACAGTAGTCCCTAGAGCTGTTAGTGCACGGCACAGAGTCATGAAATGGAAATCCCACTAAAATTTAGGGTAGTCTGAAGTTTTTGGAAATGGAGAACTCTAAAATGAAATTAAATAATGGCATCCACAGTATGTGCACTACTGGACTGTCCAAAGACACATTGTTGTTTTCACAGACTCCTGCCATTTGTCAAAAAGATACCTCTGATGCACATCCTTCTGGGAAATATTTGGAGGAAAGCTCTTGACTTGTGTGCATTGTTAGCTGGGAACATAGACATTCCTTTTTTTAACTTGTTCATTCCATGATGTAATGAGAACATTTTAAACCAGGACAAGCAAATTGCAAGTGCCAAGCTTTCTCCTAGATGCTGCCCATAATCAAATACACCCATCCGTGCTTTTAAATACCTCATAATTAAACATACAAAAATGGAGACTTAATTTGAACATGTAAATTAATCACATGTTGTAACAATGGAAATTCATAACTGAAAATCCATTAGCAGACAACGTTGTTCCTCATTCTTTTGTTTACATGTTTGTACTAATCACGCAATAGGATTTTTGGTGCATGTCACCCTTTGAAAATTAATTCTGTATCAACTTAGGAGATGTGTTCCCATTTCTATTGTATAGCTTTGCTCTATAAATGCAAATAATTGCAAATTAAGCCCCAAATGTCTAAAGAACAGCAGGAGTGACTATTATTTGATGTATGATGCACATCACATAATTTCTGTGTCGCTACTCTAGAGGTTAAATGAGTATCATGTTTTGGACATCTTAGGAAAATAATAAACAATGTAGCTCATCCAAAAAACATCTGCTGATATTTTTTTTGTTAAATAGAAGACAAAGATATTTAAAATGTGTTCTCAATCATCTGCTAAGAAAGAAGTTTGCATAAAACCCACCTTTTTATCCTGAAAAATAAAAATTGTTAATTTACAATTTAGAAAAAGCCAAAATGTATCCACATTGTGTATTTGGCAAGTAAAGAACTCAGTTGTTGCGGTGGGCTACATTAAACATAGATGGATGAGAATGAGGTCAGTGGAGTGAACACAAGCTGTAGTCCTCAGAGCTACTGTGCATACACATTATCTTAAAGATGTTTATCCAGTGGAAGTCTGTACTTGCCCGTGTATTCTTGAAATAAACATCCTTTTCACATTTGCATTTCAGTTGAACACCAGCAGCACTTCTATTGATAGGGCTTACCTGACTCTGCTGGAGCCCAAATTCACTGTAAGGCTTGGGCTTTTATTCTGTAGTGAGGAGCCTGGTCAGTAAAGCCTTTTCCATTAACTTGGATCAGGCCCTGGAATTCCCTTTCATCAGTTAGTGCTTACTCTGTTGAAAATATTGCCTTGAGCTTTCTCACCCATGCAGGAGAAGTTCTTCACAACTGAACCTTTTCTCTTTTTATTGTATAAATCCAGCTTGATCCTTAGCGTCCGGCTTCTTAATGTACTATGCAGCTGTCTTCTGCTCTTGGATTCATGCCATCTTCATGTTACACCTCCCAGTAGGTCAGCCACTTCCACACTGTTGTTTTGTTAATCCCTTTTAAATAACCACTGATTTTATAGTGCTACTTACAGGAAATACCTCTCCAGTAATGCTTCTGAATCACTTACAACTTAAAATGTTGCCATATGCATCTTAAACTTACAAAACCCTCATCTTGCCCTATTCTGTTTAGTGGCATCATGTCTACAGACACTGCGGTGAATTATGACAAAAGTAAGGAGGAATTTTTTAAAGAAAACCTTCTCACCTTCCTGCATAAGAAGTACTAAATTCCACTGAGAAGCACTTGGACATACATCAGAGCTTTGACTGATCAACCTGGGGTCTAAATAATGAGGGGGAGCCACATTGTGACAAAGTGTATTTAGTGTGAAAATAGGAAAGCATTTATACAAAAGCAGCAAACAGCTTTGTGATAATTAGTGGAAAGGAGGTCACAGCCTGTCTTTCTGTCCTACACAAACCTTTTGTTTATTATTGTGGCATGACAGCATATGGCTCTGAGTTTTCAGTGGACTAGTACAATTTCTCAGTTGTTTTTGCTTTCTCTTTCTCACAGTAAGACGCGATATAAATTCCTGAACTCAAAACCCTCGAAAATTCAACCCACAAGCCTCACTGGTATTTGGAGTTTATGTATTCTTTAACCAAAGGCCTTTACATAACCAGATACTGATACATTCTTCAGTGAAATTCTTGAAGCTTTGGGCTCAACCACTGCTTCTTGCAGTGATGTGTTTGAAAAAAAATGTCAACTATGTAGCTGTAATGGAGGGCTGTGGAGTTGAGGAATGTCCATTTTCTCAAAGTCACAGACTGGTGTCAAGGTCTAGAGTGACCTCCATCAGGGTGCTGGCTCCAGCTTGAACAGTCCTGTGGTGACACCAAAATGTTGGCATCCGTATTTAAAATGTGTTTAAACATTTTTTCTTATTGTCATTATAGCAGAGAAAAGCTGAAGATCTGACATGAATGAATCCACTACAGAGATATCTGCTGGAGTAAGCAGAGAACTTTAAAGCTGCGTGAGTTGAGAATTGTCTCATTCATTTTTCATGGGTTATTAATTCTGAAACATTTCT
Organism: Myiotriccus ornatus; assembly: GCA_036023395.1. NCBI lineage: Eukaryota > Metazoa > Chordata > Aves > Passeriformes > Tyrannidae > Myiotriccus > Myiotriccus ornatus. Next base: position 53,008,953 of record JAYRBT010000177.1, on the reverse strand, counting down.
ATTGCCTACAGCAGAGGACTTGGATGTGTAAGGGAGAAGTTCTCTGAATAATAGTCAGAGATGATTTCTGAGACCACAAAGAGGAAAAATGCAGCAAAATCCTTGTTGGAAGGAGAGATACAAAAGTGCTTAAAGAGGTTTGAGAGCAAAAGAAACACACAAAGGGTTTACAAGGCTGAAATTAAATAGAACTAAGTAGGATTTAGATATGTACTTAGAAAAAATAATCCTTAAAAGGAAGAGAACAACCTCCCTTTCCACCCAAAATCAAAAAAGAACACTATTAAAGTGTTCTTAAAGTTGTTCTTAAAGTATTTAGTTTCTTTTAATAACACTCATGATACATTGGGCAGTCCAACATGATTCTGTGTGTATTGGCAAAGCACAGTAGCTTTTTGAATACTCAGTCTTCATCTAAGTGTGTTTCAGACCTATGTGTGATAAACCTCATTTGCTAAATATGGGAGGTTGATCCACTCTATATCACAGCAGGATTTCAGGTAATAAAATGATGTAAAGGTGTTGGGGCTTCTTGACTTTTAATTGACTTGCTGCATTTTTCTCTGAAGCGTGATGTTAATGACAAATTTCATTGACAGGACCCTTTTACTGAAATATTTCTGAAACATTGTGACAGCTTTTCTTCTAAATCCTCTATACAATCTACACTGCCATTCAGTTTATTATGGAAAACTATTGGGAGCACTCAGAAATAAAATTCAAGACTGGTCCTTTCTTTCCCATATTTTTGATGATATTCTTATTCAGGTATCTTGAATGGGAACATAATCGAGAAACACAGGGTTCAATAGCCAGAGTCTAGAACAAACTAATTTGGAACTGCTATTCTGAGCAGTGGATCCTTTGTGTCTTTAGGCAGACAGAGCACATGATCTTTCAATCTCAGTTTCCCTTTCTGTAATATAGAGTGATGAGAATAATTTCATTCTTATCTGACACAATATTTTTATTTACTATAGACAGATGAAATGGTATGGAAATAGCCTTAATGAGGTCTGTTCAAAATCAGAGCCTACCCGTCATTCATCATTTAATTGTTTCATTTTTTTTAGTGAACAAACTCAGTTCATAATTGAAGAGACCAAAACATTTAAAGGTTGGATTTGTATTCTGGAGAGTATTCAGAATTTCAAGAAAACTACCCCCCCACTGTTTCATTATGAGAAATATTCTAAAGGCTTTCCAAAAGTTTTGTCTTTATGCAGAACCACAGTCTGTTTATTTCTTCATGCCAAAGATGAGGTTTGGCACAGGATTGTCCCATACCCTTGCCAAAAGTTCTCCTAAGAGCACACTCAGTTAGTTTATATTACTACTTTTGAGAAAGGAAACATTAAAGAAACCATATTTTTAATACAGTATAAAGGTCCTCTGAAGGCTGAAAATGCCTCCCTCTGGCCCCACCTCACTGCGAAGGACTAGGGGAAGTGAAGGAAAAAGGAGCCTACAGTCAAAGAGCTGCCTCCGTGTGAGGCCTGGGAGCTAGGACAGCTCTGCTCTAACCCTCATTTCCCTGCAGGCTTCATTTTCAAAGATTGCTTCTAAGTGTGGTTGCCCAAGCTGAGACAACCATGGCTTCATTTTCAGCAAGTTTAGCACTCTAAACACCTGTTGATTCTACAGTGACTGTTCAAGGGAAGAAGGACCTAGGATGCCTCCTGCCAGTGTTCCCAAACCACTGCAAGTTCAGAGTACTGAGGGCCACATCTGTCCTTCTGCTTCTGTGACCCAGTGAGGGTTGGTGCATTGCCTCTACAGCTTCTAAAAGTGGTCGCTAAGGCTATGGTTATTCTATTTATACATATAAATATAACTTACATTTAAATTGCTTTTTCTTTGCTTTGAAAGTGGTAAAACCTCTAACTGATATCTGGAACCCTGGGCCTTTCCCTGATACCAAGAATGACACATCAGGCATATTCTTTCATTTTTGACTTTGGCATTTCCTATATATTTGGGAAAGAGAGACTTGAGGGATCTGCTAACTATGCTGCAGAAAGACTGCTGATCATTAAACTGTTTCACTTAAATGCGGAGACTTAATTGTTTTATACTTCTATGAAGTCTTGAAGTCTGAGATAATACATAATTTGAACATTGAAGGCTATTGTCATAGAAATGCCTGAGTCTGTAGCCATATTATGCATAGAGCGAAAGAGCATTTCAGGTGATTGTAAGAAGATTTTTGCATGGAAAAAGAAAAATGTGTATATGTGTATCCATGTATCTGTGTATCCATTCATGCATTCACTTATCCATTTATCCATCCATCAGAACTCAGACTGTACTTTTAGAAACTGAAGCCAGATGTTAAAGCTGTCACCCAGCTGAATATTTCCCTCCTCCTGCAGGTGTCCATTCAGCACAGTCATTGTCTATAGGCTGCATGGGGCAGGCACAGTCAGCTATCAGAAAGAAAGCTAAAGCATGGAAGACTCTTTTTTCCATTTGAGTTCCCCATGCCATATGGCAGCCAAATTTTCTGCATTTCATTTTCAAACATGCCTTTTTATTTTTTTTCCCCCTCCCTAATGAAACTGACACTTCCACAATTTCTTATTCAACCATTTTGTTTGACCACAATGCCTCTTCTCCCCAGGGATTAGTTCAAAGAATTTCCATTAGGTAGCTGACTACCTAAGTGTTGGGGATGTCTATGCAAAATCTGCATATTAAATTTCAGTTCCCAGACTTGCACGGATGGGCTGCTTTTCTTTTCTGTAAGCAGAGCTGTCTTTGAAACCTGTCAGAGCCGCACTGAGGTGGATCAAGCTTCAGGGTCGGGGCCTTTAAGACTTTTTAGTGAAAGTTAACACTTAAGTTACAAAGCACTTCTACTATGATATGAAAATGAAACCATGCTGAAAATACTTGAAGTACTCAAAGAAGGACTTATTTTATAATCTACAATTATTCTCAATATTAGTGTTTCTGGAGAGAATATAAATGAAAGCTTCAGCAGGTAGATCTTCTGTCATAATTTCACAATGATACTCAGATGTCATTCCTGAAGAACTTCAGCCTTTTTTCTTCTGTAAATAGATATTTTGTTTAGTTAACCTGCTGGAGAATATAAAAGGAAATTAACATGTTCTGTAAACTCAAAGAGTGAGGACTGTTTATTTGTTCATTCTCTCTGCCTGTGTATTACAGGCTAAAAAGTATTCCTCTGTCACATCCACATTGAGCTCAATTCTTTCATGTTTGATTAAAATGTTACCTGCAAATGTAAATTTGTGAGCACAATTTCTTTGCTATTCATGTTCACTTTGACAACCTGTTACTCAGAGCTCAGAATGAATAAGGTGTTGTTTCCTATGGCACTGGATTCTCTGCTTTTCCAACAAGGCATAAACTCCAATAGGAGATTTTCCAGTAACTAGGAAATTCCTGATGGCTCAATGCTAGTGAATTCTCTGAAGGCTAGTAGGTTATGTTCACACTAAAACCTTTTATTTATTGGGACCACTATTAAGGCCATCCTGTTCACCCATCCAACAATTTTCCTGCACCATGTTAAGAACTTAATTTTTTCTGAGGTGTCTACTTTTATCAGATATAGTTGAAATTGGTGTCCAAAAAATTATTGAAGGGGTAATATGCATGTGACCACTCAAGAAGACAAAGCTTGTCTGTATAAGATTTGTTTCCCTATGAAATCTGGCAACTGTGCTGTCAGATATACCTGAACCCCTGTGGACTGTGTTCTATTCTTACTGTTCATTTGAGAAGGAGAGATCATCAGATACAGATAATAATGCTGTTTTGTCAAATAAAAAACAGCATTCCCAGAGGATATCAGCAATGACCAATGGAGGAGTTTCCCTCTGACATTCTGCCTGTTTCTGGGGTTGTTTTGCATCATGGTGGATCTTTAAAAAATATACTTAAAATACATTGGCCTGATAGACTGGAAATGAGAGTTAGTAAATAGTTTAATGTTTGTCATATTTTCAAAGTACTTCATCATGTCGACAGCCAATAGGCAGGATGCAAACAAAATGATGAGACTGTTTGCCTTCACTTCTGTTTGTGTTTGCTATATCTGAAGATGCTCCTAGATTTTGTCACAAAAATACTTTTCATTTAGAAATTTGGACCTCCTCTGATGTAAGCCCCAAACATTTCCATTTCTAAGTGCAAAGAGTTGATCCCTATGTAATTATGAAGTGGTGCCAGGTTCTAACCACACTACCTTACCTACCCTAGTTCTTTGGCAATGTTTTACTTGCAACAACTTTATATACCAAACATGTTTGTTTAATAAAAATGTTGTTATGATAACTATAAACAACATATTTTTTGTATGACTAATGTTTTCATGAAGTTGGTTTCATTTTCACAGGTCACTGCTTCCTTTTCCAGCCTCACAAACAGTTTTCTCAATCATTTTGGGCACTGAGTTGGAGTCTCAGCACTTGGATCTGTGTCCCATGATTTGATCTTCTTTTCAGAGTGTTCTCCTATTTGTCCCTGTCCATGTGCTGTTTTTCTGACACTTTTTTTTTTTTTTTAATTCTTGTGTCTCTTTATGACAGTGTTTCTCCACGATGTTCTTGTTAAAAGAGGTGAGATATCCAGAAAAAAAATTAGATTCTGTGTGGAAAAAAAAGAGAAGCAGCTGACCAGTAAGCTGCCTAGAAAGTAAGTAACTTTTCTTTTTCTGATTCCTTATGTGTAAGTGTGTGTTGTTATCTTAAAATCTACATTCATGACTTTATCTACAGCATAAGGCATATTTTGTAAATGAGCTTAAACACTCTATCAAATTGTAATTGTTCATGAATAGTCTCTATTTATTGCTAATGATATGCATCACACTAACAGAGTTTGATATACTGATTATACAAATAAAGTTCATCTGAGGTAACAGAGTTTATTCCTTTCTCAGGCACCCAGCCTGGATCTCAGCTGCAAAGTAAGTACCTCTCCACATCTCATTACCAAAATAGCAACCTTCTTAATCCTTTGCTGTGAAGAACAAAGGTTCGATTCAGTCTCTGGAGCAGAAATAGGATCTTATTAATGCACTGGCAACTACAACGTTGTTATTTTTGTTAGAAAAGGGAGAAACAGGAATTTGCTGATATATGTTAGATTAAGGGTTGTTATTGTTTTGAGATTAATTGGATTGTTAGCTGGGCCTTTCTGATGTCAGTTGAAAATCTACAAAATACCTTGTAATTTTTTATTCTGGATGAGTTCAGGAGCTACTTCCCGGAAATTCACTTCTATTCTTTGTATCTGTTCTGAAAGAATCACTGAAGGTATCAGTTAAATGGTGTATTGTTTACTGTGCATGGAGAAAAGTTCTTGCGTCGCTCTTCCCTGGAATGCTGTTTTTCCTGACTCAACCCACTTGCCATTCAACAGATTAAAGCTGAGACCCAAGATACCAGTGAGGTACCTCGTGCTCAGCCTTTGTGGAGCACTGACTCAGAAGAGGTCTGTGCATTATCTGAGTGTCAAGGTTTGAACATGTTACAACTGACGAATGAATTCACATTTTGAAGTGTTAGAGCTCCAGTGATGTTTTGTAGAGTATTTTCTTTCTTTTGAAAGATTTGCTGTCAGGCAGTGTTGGGCTGCAGCAGACTGTAGAATTTGGGATCCCTGTGGAGTAGACACTCTCTGTCTCTGGCAGCTCATGAGGACAAAGTTGAAATTAGGATTGCAGAAAAGAGCCAGAGGAATTCCACTTGGTGAATTTAATGTTACTGAGCTTGAGGACCTGGAAAAGGGTTAGGGATGGATCTGGGTGAACTCCCAAATTGGTATGAATGACTGGCATAGAAGGTATTGCTTAGAGCAAAAATAAATGCAGTGTAACTGATCCGTTGAGACCAGCAAACTGTTTCTGGAAATGACTGATCTTGATAATTCTCAGTGATAGGCAAATGACATACTCCAAATTACGTGTGGTCCATTGTGTAATTCTGTGTGGGTGTGGACCTTTGCAGGTTATTGGCCTATGCCATCTGGCACAAAATGTGTTTGCTTAAGTCTTAGCATGTAGAACTTTGGGTGTTTATCGTCATGTGTATGTGAAAGGTTCAGGGTTAAGTGAGGGAGAACTATCCCAGAAACTGAGGTCAGCAGAAGCATTCTGGATAACTATTACCAGGCCTGTGTACTGTCAGAAAATGAAGACCAGTAAGATGGCATTTGCAGTGAACCTCAATTCTCTGTTTCTATTCCTCATGGTTAGGACAAACCCTGTGTTTGGCCTCCAGGAGATATGACAAAGATATGTCTATTGATGGTGTATGTAGGCTAAAAGTTGTGGCTTCAGCGTGTGGACATTTATTTGGGAATTGGAAAAGACTTCTGAGCATAGTCTAAGGCAATTAAGTAGTATTAATTGCTATTTTATCCCGATTGTCTGTGTCCCCAGAAGGCTTTAAGTATCAAGGTTTGATAGAACAGGGATGTTTGAAGTACTAGTAGGATATTTGGGCCCAAGCCTGTTCTCTGTAATGCCACTGTAAAGCTGGGGTAATTATATTGACATCTGAATGACAGTGGTAAAGCTAGAGCAGGAATGGACCTGGGAGAGGAAGCCGTGAGTGCGTGTGTGCGCCTTGGGCAGTGAAACAGCTGACTGAAGAAACAGCTCATGCACTGCTTGCATTTCCCCTTGATAGTTTCCAGCTGCTCTCTTATCCTTGGCACGCAAAATGACATTAATTAGTTTCAGCTTATGAAAATAAGTGAGAGACAGTATGTGTTACACACCTTATAGTGCTACACATAAACAATGGGCTACATACAACAAACTGTGATTAAAAATGCTGAGTGACGTTGTTATTAAGCCAGCAGCTGAGTAAAGACAAAGTTCCTTTGGCAAAGTAGCCATAGGCTAGATGGTTTCTCAGCCTGTACAACAGAGGAAGACATGCTTACATGCAGGAGATCAGTGTGTGTTGCACCTGGACCATGAATAAGAGTGTCACAGACATCATGCTTTCATCATCACAGGTCTTTTAGTATTGATTGAGGCAAGAGAAAGGGAAGAGCTAAATAAGATAGTAAAAAAAGAGGGTAGTATTGTTTTTTTCTCCAACCACTAGGCCCATATTTGTAGGATATTGATAGTTTTGGGTTTTTTTTTCTTTATATTTATTGCACATTTTCTGATTAGTGTTCCTGGATGGCTTTCTCAGAGCATATGAAGAATAAATAGGCATAACGTGTTCAAAGAGTTTGCACATCTAAATCTTCCCACCTCTTACTTTATTGTTACAATGAGAGATATTTTTATGGTGCTGCAGAAAGACCTGCCACTACCTTGCTGCCCAGGTTGGTAGGAAAGAATTAGCAGAAGTTGCCTGAAATTAAGGGATGCAGGAGAAAATGCATTAAGCAAAGCAAGAAAATCACAGTGTTTTAACACCATTGCTAGTCCTAAAGGCTCGACAGATTTTACTGTATTGGGTGGACTGCTACAGGCTCTTTCTAAAATAAATTGGAAATTACAAACTCAAATGTAAGTGAATATTAGAGACTTAGTGGACAAGGTTATGCAAAAGTTAGAATATGTACAGATGCTGCAGTCCTGATTGAAGAGTTTCTGTGAAAAGGAGAATGAGGTGTTGACAGGTTGGTGTTGCCCAACTAGAAGTGTTGTATAAGCCTGGAGAAATTGTCCTTGTGATCATCTAAAAATATAAATAATAAATGAACTACAGATACTTGTGTGGACCGTAATGAATCTGGACAAATATACTACTGAGAAACCGGTGCCTGATTACTAAGATTACTTTGTAAATGAATAACCTATTGGAGTCAACAAACAACAAAATTAGATGAGCTGTGGTTAAAATGTCATGCAGGTTTTTTGGTTTAGTTCATAAAATGTAACCATGATGAAGTTCTGCTATGAGAGGACCTTTTTTCCTGTGTGTGTGGGGATGGTAGAGGAGAAAACTGAGAAGACAGCAGAAAACCTGTTTGGAAGGGTAAAGAGAACTGGTTTGTATGAATTTTCTGTCTTAGACTTGATTCCTGATGCAAGCTGAGATCAGAAGTGTTGCAGATCTTCAAGGTAGTTTCCGCTTAATTTGGGGCATTAACCCAGGTATGCACTGGGTAGAGGCAGCAGACAAACTTACTGTTAAGTGTTTTGCTACAAAAATGGTGGGTGAAAATTAGCCCGAGATCTAGAAAGGTGACTAAGAGACAGGGTGGAACTGCTCAGGAGACTGGGGCTGTAGGTGAAAGTGAACAAGATTCAGGAGCAAAACAGTTTTTAATTCTCATTTATGCTTTTTTTACTATAGAAAGATAAAGCAAATAGGATTTGTGTGCATTGTAGAAAGTTTAATTCTATCAAAGCATCCGATGTTTATCTCATTTCTCAGCTGGGTGCAGTTGTAGGAAATCTCACGTGTTGGCTGTTTGCCATGATCTTTACCAGAGGGCTTTCAGACTGCAATGCTGAATTCAAATCTGTCTGTCTCATTACTGAGTAATACTTTGTGAGGTGCTGGTATTCCCTGGGAACCTGTCACCTTACAGAATGTGGGAAATTAAATTAAAGAAAAGAGTTTGGTTGAGGTTGGTTTTATATTTTCTTGAGGAAGGGAATCCTGAAGGAACACGTACCTCTGAGCAGGAGAGCACTCAGTCTTAATGGAGCAGCACTTACTGTCAAGTTGGGAAAGTGTCAACAAGGAAGAGTTTTGATACACAAAGTAAGGAATAGTTATATCAATCCAGAAAGCAAAGGAAATTTCCATACTCTGACAGGCTTTTCAAACTAGCAAGCAAGGCCAGCCTTTATTGGACTGTGAGAATAGTGCACAAGATTCATCCTTCATTTCTACTCCTAACTGCTTGAGTCACTGAAGGTATGTCTACTCAGGATTTGGCTGGCAGATATGAACTCTATGAACTCACTCTGTCTGCGCTCCAAGCTGGCTTGATGAAAGCTGCCTGGGAATGGAAGCTGTGTAGCCATCATTAACATGGGACTGAGCCTGAACTAATTGGTTCTGCTGGGGAGCAGGGTATGTTAGCTTGGGTTCAACATTAGAGGGCTGCTGTTATTGGACTTTAGAGTCAGAGGTAGTTTCTGCCTGGGCTTCCTGGAGCACCTGCAGAAGGAATTGCATCTGTCTGCAAATCTGCCATGCAAGTTCATCCTGAATATGTTAGAAGGGTTAGACAGACATGATGATTCAGAAAAACGGTGTCCTAAAGCCTGCCCATTCTTTTTAAAGGAACCTTGAGTAATAATCCAGTGCCAAAGTCCAGCTTTAACAAACAATCTGCTTTCAGATGCATTCTGTCAGGTCTGAGGATTGATGTATGCTAGTGTTAGTGGGAAAGACTTAAAATTGTATGTTTGAATGGAAACCCAGCTGTTCTGTGGAAAGGGATGTGCAGCCATGACAAATGAGCACCTTGCAGTAGCAGCTGCCTGAACTAAATGACCCTGCCTATACAGTCCTTTGCACAAACCACTTGCTCTCTTGTTTACAATGAATGGAAAGTGCTTATGACAGATTATTTATCTGATGTTCCAGACTCCCAAGTCAGTCAGGTACTTTTGAAGATGCTCTCTTTCAAATTACTTTCTGTAATTTATTTCCATGCCTCAGATTTTTGGAAAAAAAACAAAACCTGTTCCCTAAACAAAATTTATAGGTATTTAAACAATGATTTTGTCCTTAGCCTCAGGAGCCCATTAGTTGCTATCTTCTTGAAGCAAATGAAAACAGTGCATTCTGTAGGATATAAAACTATTCCTAAATGTGGCAGTGGATCACTGCAGCCATTAGATTAATACCAACTATTATCATCCAGGATGCTCATCTGGTTTTACTGAGCTTTGTTAACGAAATGGAAATGTATGATTAAAGTCATCCTGTCTGTCCCTCTAAAGCTGTGCCTGTGAATGAGTCACTGTTTTACAAATGGGTGTTGCCAGACGCTGATATTGAATACGGCTCCAGCCGTCAGAGCTCTGGGTCCAGCACTGCATTCTTGGAGTCCAGACTGGAACACTGAAATTCCCATTGAAATCTGTGGGAATTCTGCATGGCCAAAGCCCAGCTACCTTTGTGGCTGGCTGCAGCAGCTTAGAGTGAGCTGTAGCTCTATTTAGCAGGCACCTGGAGGCTTGGGGACTCAATATGAACTTCATGCATCTCTTCACTTAGTCACTTGAAACCCAAGATGGAATTGAGGATACCACATTCCACTTAGGCTTTGTTTGCTTGCGGTCAGCTGAATGCCCACTGTTGTCTCTGGATGTGACACCTTCTGCTCCACTGGCAGAGCTGCAGCTGTGGTTTCTGTGCTCCCTGGGCACAAGAAATATTTGCACAGAGAAAACCCCAGTGTGTCATTCGGCTTGTCTGCCCTGCCTGCTGCAGTGGTCCTGGCTGGCTGCACCAAGGGTGGAATATGCTTCAGCCTTTTGGCAGGCATATAGCTGTTTGCATGTCCCAAAGTAAACTGCTTCCAAAGATCTTCATGTGGAGTTCTTCACAGTAAGTTGTGTCTTATGGGTAAGGTTGAACCAATAGTTAATTTAACTTGTTTGCTTCACATAAGAGATAGGGTTTGAATAGTCCTGGCCTGGGGGAATTTCACATCTGGATTCAAACTCTTTATGGCTACTGTCCCCTAATCTGTGCCATGGGCTGTTCCCAAGTCATAGTTCTGTACTTTTCCAAGCTTTGTGTTTCATGTCGTCCCCTCGGGGGCATTTGTAAAAGTGGGAGGGCCAGACTGGTAGTTGCAAGAAAGGGAAGTATCATCACTGACGTCAATGCAGCTCTTCCACTTTAGCAAGGGATCAGGCCCATCTATCAGTGTCACAGTCTGCTGGGGAGGAGGGGAGGCAGCCTGAGAAGTGTTGGATTTGCAGTTCGCCAAGTGAAAAACAGGGAATTTGAGTGCGGTAGCCAGGCATGTTACAAAACAGACTGTTGGAGAGACAGCTCGGTGTGGAGGCTTCAGTCTTGATTTACTTACTCGTGGTCATTGTCCTGATATTTCATGGCTTTAAGACAAATGAAAAAAACCTTAATGTATGGACTTCTGTAAGGGTTATTGGCTGAGAGCCACTGTGGGATTTCTGTGTGTTTTCACGTGTTATAGGAGGCCAGTTGTGGCCATAGCTACTTTTGTGCAGTTGGGTAAGGCTGTAGTGGAAAATCCAAGGCTGGTTGCTCTGTGTTACCAAATGTATGATTACACATAGGTTTAAAGTAATTTAAAGCTTCCAAAACTGTAACACATCTTAGGATATTTTAAATGATTTTGAAAGCATGGGTTTAAGGGAATAATCCTGAATTGAAAGGAAGGGAGCCTGAAAGCTCTGAGTAAAGCAGAAGAAAGCCAAGGCTTTCTCAGGTGGAAAGGGGAGTAGACAAGGGGTAAAAGGCCCCACACCCTTTCAGAGATCCACTACTGCTGTTGCCAGAACTTTGCCTGTTTGGTGCATTTCTTCTCCTGTGCTTTTTCTCATCTGAACAGTCTCTCCAGAAATCAGCAACTGGGAGGACATGAGAATTCTCTTTGCCAGGTAAATGGGAACAATAGTGGAGTGGGAAAGGATGAATCACTGCCATTAACAAGAAAACCAGGGTTGCTTTCATCATCAACACAATGCAGTGTCTATTCTCAAATGTCAGGGCTAATAATTCATCATTTACAAATTAGACTTAACCCCCTCCCACACAAACCCACATAGTCCTTGCTAGCCTTCAAGCTTAGGTTATAGCTGCCTTTCTCTGAGGGCTACCAATAAAACCTTCAAAATATATATCCTCCAGACAGTCTGGCTGCTTTCAAGATCAAATACTCCTCCCCTTTTCCCTTTGGATTTTGTTTTAGTCAACTACATCACTGAAAAATGTGGAAATGTCTTTGAAAGCCCATCTAAGGCCCTAATTATCCCTAATGTAAGAGGTTCATTATTGTCTACAGATGAAATGAATAATACAACCAGTAAGAAAGACTCCAAAGTTTTGGTTACCTTAATAAATTCCTAAACATGAAGGAACTCACAGATCTTTATCCAATGCAACCAGAAATTATTAATGCAGGTGGGAGTATCAAAAGCTAGAGTGTTTCAGCTGGCATCTTACAACATCTGTTGAGATTTTTTTTTCATCCAGTGTACTGATGGATTGCAACTATGGCCATCCAGAAAAGATGTAACAAGGATGCCGGTTCCTACATAACCATTATGTAGGTGTAGAACATGAGATGCTACTAATCTCAGATATCCTCTTTACTTTGAAAGTAATGGGCTTGTTTGAATTCCTGGTCCTAAAAGATAGAAAACATTCAGGATATGTTTTTCACCCAGCAGGACTTTTAAAGTTGAAACAGGTAACTGGAAAAAAAGATGCAAAACCAAACCTGGTACTCATTAGTAGAGTCCATTTAGCAAATTCTGACTGTCCAGTCCAACACCAGCAGTTTTTATTAATGAATAAATCATTCTTTCTTTCTCTGCAGATTGAGAACCCTTAAAAGTGGTTTACATGCAGTTCTTAGCACAGCTGTTTGCTGGGGGTGTGTGTTCTGTGTGGGGGATCTATCAGCAGTCTGGCTACCTCTGTGTGATCTTGGGTAAGGCCTGGATAAAAATCAAAGGCCAGATTGTTCTGTTTTACCAAATGTGTTGCCTGGGGCCTGCTAATTAATAGAATGTCTAGGAATGTCATACATCTATTGAAAAAAAAAGCGTCACTTGAAAACTGCTATTGTTTTAATTGAATGTTGTCATTTTCACATAGTGACCAATATCTCAGCCTACCAGCCTTTTTGAAAGAGCAAACTGGAACATGGGAAAACAGGGCACTCATAGGGAAATGCTGCCTGTTTTTAAGTTATTTTTTAACGTAGGTCTCACAGAGTCGTAAATGCTCCCACATGTTGACTGGGGGCCTTATCCTGAAATCCAGACTTGTGTTTCATTCTTATAAATTATTCCAGCATAAGCCAGCGCTGGAGGCTGACTGTAAACAGGGGTTACAGAATTGAGCTGAGTTTGACCTAGCAATAGAGCATAACTCTGGAAACATTTGCCGGAGATACGGCACTTCGTTACAAGGACAGGCCAGCTGAAACTCTGAGGTTGTGCATGGCATTAGGCGTGCAAGGATGTCTACCAGTAAGTGTTTGCAGGATTGGATGGTAGGTGGTCCTACTTTATTTGCTGTTTTAACAGAAGTCTGGGATTTGTTATGGAGTGAGTTAGTTCCTCTGGGAAAGGTGGGTGTAACTTGTCAGGACATGAAGGATAACTAACCTCAGACATTTGGGAAGTTGTGTGTGTGTTTTGATGCATATGATTTTGTTATGTAAAATAGTGAGGCTCACCCCCTGCTCTGCCTGTGGGTTTCTGCAGTTCTTTTGAAGGAGAAGGGTAGCTCATATGATGAGGTGAGAAAGAAGATGAATGGAAATAGAAACCAGGAGAAATCAGTTCTTCAGCTGAATAGTTATAAGGGCTTCTAGAATTCAAAGATTTTTTGCACTGTGTCACTGGGCCTTTAGGGGAAAAAATGAACATTATCTAAAGGTTACATCTTGATTTTTACAGAGTTATTTGGCCACAATTTAATTGTGCATGATGAGAGACATTTTATATGATATCCCACTGTAAGTATTCCTCAAATGCATCTCCTGATGTCAAAAGAGGCTAAAATCCTCTTTTTCGTCTTGTGTAGCTCTTGGATTGGAAGATTGTTTTCATTTTTTTTGTTTCTATCAGCGTGTTAGAGCAAAGGTGTGTGCTTTGGGCCATGGGTATAATTTTGAAGGTTTCTTATGTTGAAAACTCTCTGGCAAATAGATCATTCAGTGCTACATTTTCTGAGAACCCAGCAAAGATGATGGCATTTTGGAGGCGGAAAGAAGCAATAGGGAATGAGTGGGAGTATCTTTTTATCTGTCAAATACAGTTGTGGTATCTCTGCAGCACTGTGCTTTAAGTACAGTATGCTGGTCTTGGCTTTTATGAGAGTTCTGGAAGAGTTTTGTGCACTGCACAGTCTGATTGACAAAGAGGCTTTCTGTCCTTGCATGACCTTCCTTTAATTTAAAAAAAAATTCAATAAAAGTTCAGCCACACAGCAAGGGATGAATTTAAAGACTGCACACCATGTGACAGTGGTAAAACTTTCATAATAGCCATCATATTTGTTGGTTTAAAAATCAACTTCATTGTCATAGTTAATAGTTTGCAGCTGCTGTAGAACAGAGGCAAATTGCTATGTATGTGTCAGCCTTAAATGCAAGTAAGATCCACTGACTAGGATGACTTGGTTAGTTCTTCCTATCTATTGGTAGTATTGCTGATCATCATCTCTACGCGATGAGAGGATTTCATTGCCACATTTCAGCACTGCTGAGCTGACTATGTGATCTTGCAAGTAAAATAAACTCGTTTTCAATGGCCTGCCAAAATATGCTCCATGATATCCCGACTTCCAGGGTCACACATAAGTAGGTGCAACCCCTTGCAAATCTATGGAATATCTGTTGGAAAACCACAAGTTAAGTTCTTTGCCAACTTATAACTTATGAAAAGTAGTTATTATTTGCATCAAGTTCGTATCAGATGGAAATGGGAAATAGATGGAACACTCACTCCACCATACTGTGATGTGCAGAAGATCTGTAAAGTCAGAATGGTCCAGTGGTCAAAGTGTAGCAGTAGGCTGAGGGCAAGCAGGGGAGCATGTGAAATGTCTGCTGGTTATCCTGGACTGGAAGCTATCCAAGAAAGGCTCCCTAACGCTTTGGTAGTTGTGGCAACCATAAGAAATTATGTCTAAAGGGATGTGTTGTGCCACTGAGCTAATGTAGTGTTTAGATTTAGGGAGATTTTACTTTACTTTTCCTCCCCCTACTGTATCTGCTGTTAGAATAGAAGTGAGTTTAAACTGTGGACCTAAAGCTGCAGAATAAAATATGAGGGTTATTCCTTTTAAGTGATCTCTGAAGGACTGTGTTATTTAAAGCAGAGCATCCCTTGGTGTTTTAGGCACCTGTCTTTGTGTGAACTCAAGGAGTTCAGTGAGTGCAGGCCAGGCTGTCCAGGATGCTGTGTTCTCATGGCTATGGATCAGTTTTTCCTTCAAGAAAGTAAACAGTAGATGGGCAAGAAAGGACTAATGACTGAGTTACAAGAAGACAGTACTTTAATGATGAAGTCAGAGCTTAAATGGTGGGAAAAGTTCCCCAGGGAAGATGCAGCCCACACAGTCCTGCACTGGATTATTGTTAGTGCTACTTCACTTATTTGGTTGAGATTTCTCATGTGTTTCCTGGGACAGAACCTGACCCTCAGCTCTCATTTACAGTTCAGAGAACTTCAGTTTGGCATCTGTGAAGATGGTGTAATTGCAATAATTTCAACTCTTGTTATTCCTTCAAGCTCGTTTAATTTGTCAGTGTGCTAGTTTATTTTATCCACATGGAGACCACTACTAGCACTAAAGTAAATACATGGGATATCTAGTTAATCTGTACTTTCTTTTTCCCCAGGCCCTCTGTCTTACTTGGTTTGTGGAGGTTGCTTTGTTTTACAAACAAATGGAAGTGTATTCAAGAAGATAAGTGGAACCTTCAAAACACCCTGTTCAGCTTGTGGAGGGCTCTAGAAAAGCAGCTCTGTGGGGTCTGGAAGTGCTCAAACAATAGATACCTCTACCCACTCCTGAACTATATTGCTCATCCTCTTGATGGAATTGACTAGTCCTGAGGAGGGAGGGACATCTGGTCTGAGCCCTGGTTATTTGTCAGCCAATTTACAATTAATAGAATTATAGAAAGACTTAGGACCCCATCCTACATGGCATTGAACACTTGTGGGGCATCCACAGCTTTTCTGGGAAACCCATTCCAGTGTCTCACTACTCTCAGAGTAAAGAACTTTTTCCTAGCAAGTAGTCTTTACCTCTCCTCTTTTAGTTTAAAACTGTTGTTTCCCCCTTGTCCTATCACTATCTGCCCATTAAAAAGTCATTCTTTCTCTTTTTTTGTGAGCCCCTTTTAAGTACTGGAAGACTACGATGAGGCCTTCCCAAAGCCTTCCCTTCTCCAGGCTGAACAAATCCAACTCTCTCAGCCTTTCTTTGTGGGGGTGGTGCTCCAGTGCTGTTACCATTTTTGTGGCCCTCCTCTGGACTTGCTCCAACAGGTCTATGTCTTTCTTGTGCTGGAGACCCCAGAGCTGGACACAGTGCTCTAGATGGGGTCTCATCAGAGCAGAGTAGAGGAGCAGAATCATCCCCCTTGGCTTGCTGCCCATCTTTTTATGCAGTTGGATACAGTTGGCCTTCTGGAGTGTGAACACACACACGTATATTCCTCCTGTTAGAAAAGGTGGGACAGATGTCTGGAAGATAGCAGCTGTAGATATGTTGGAACTACTCTTCTGTATTAGAACTACCTCTATTTTTCTGCCTTTAGGGCTAGCACAATGTACAATTTTTTGACCAATAGTTTTCTGTCTCTGATATTCCTGGCTGTTTACTAAAGATTGTGGACAACCAGCCACGATGTTTTACCTCGACGGTAGTCATTCTTTTCTGAAGAAGACCTCTTCATCTAAGTCTACAAGAGAAGTAGGCTTTTGTGATTAGAGAAAGAGGGTGGAATTTATCTAACTAAATGTAAAGGCATGTGAAAAGCAAATGTTTGCTGTTATGATAGTCCTTGAGCATCGTCTTATGATCTGCGGATATGCAGTCAATGAAGACAATGGACTGTAGGTACTGGCTCTTCTTACCCTACAGTGGATGTGTAAAATGCCAAATGGACTGTCCAGAACAGCGTCTGTGTCTGTTGACTGGATGGGAGCCCAAGGCTAGATGAACATCCTCAGATTTTTTGTCTTCTGCTTACACTGGTGGAGCAGGTTGTAGAGCTGGTGGTCTGTATTTTATCTCCGTTCTCAGGTTGCCTTCCTTCTCTCCTCTAAATACTGACGGAACTTTTCAGAGTAGGCGTGAAAGAAGTCTGTTGAATATAAATTTTGATTTTTCTCATTTTATCTTTGCCTGGAACAGTACATAATATACTGACATTTTGGATCTACAGAAAAAAAAAAAGAATGTTTCCACCATCAAAGGTCTCTTGGAGTTGTTGAAAGAAGGCTGGAACAGTCCTGATTCTTGGACTTTCTTTTCTTAAGGTATTTTTCCTCCTATCTGATTTCCAAAGAGGAATCTGATTTTCATTTCACATTGCCCCACCCCTGTGGAGCTTTTCACATGGGCTAGAAATGAAAAGTCTTGAGTTGGAAAGGTGTCATCAAAACAATGACTAGATATACTTGGAAGAAATGTTTATTATTTGGCTTGGTGCCGCTGAGAGCTGCTAATTACCAAGCAATTATGACCAGACGCAATATTTCACTGTCTAAAGCTGCTTCTTGGTTTTAATGTCGGACAGAAAGAAAAGGCAGAACATTTTTGAGGAGTCCAAATGAGGCCAAGAGCTGTATAAATATTCCTCAGGGCATCCTTTGCTACCTTGGACTTCAAGGCCAGGAGTTTGGCTATCACTGCCTCCTTAGAAAGCATTCTTGGCTCCAGTATTCTGATCCATCTTTTCTATACTGGCTTTTCAAATAATCAAATAATAAAACTAGTTAGGGAAATACATTTTGCATCTGTAACTTCTGTGATCTTTGGATGCTTCAGAAGTCAAAACTCCACATGGATTTGCCACAGCTGAGGGCTGTGTGTTTGACTCAAATCCTTTTGCACACAAATTAGAGGGCAACCAGTGCAAAACAATGTGGTTATAATGCATTAGCTAAGCAGGAAGCATGGAGATCAGTCTCTGCTGTGTCAGGAAACAATTTGTCTGTGGAAATGGCATGGCACAGTGCTTGGGAAGACAATGCTGCTAGCAATGTTCAGTAGGTTGGCTGCTCGAGAAGGTCCTACAGGGGCACTGTCAGTGCATCAATAGGCCTGATTTATCACTGTATTATATTAATTCTACTCCAGGGTGACTCCATTCAAGTCAGTGAATTTTTCCTAGGGTAAAACTGGGGAAAAAATAGTGCCTCATCCCTCTTGCTTTCTGCCTGAATTTCTTCCCCAGAGCCATAATGATACTCTCAATTCTGTCCTCTTCGTTCCCAGCTGTGACAAGGTGGGAGCTGGAAGCTTAAGCATTGCTTAGCGGAGCTGGGGTATATTCCTGGTACTGGCAGAAACTTCTGAACCCCAGGTTTGCCAGCTAATCCTTAAAAATGGTTTCTGATGAAGGCAGACACATGAATCTTACAGTGTGGTTCTTGACAAATAAGGCACTTTGAAAATAAGATTTACTATTGGGATGGAACGCCAGAGACTGTCACACCACTAAGCTGAGAATAAACAGAGAGGAAAGCCTACATGAGAATGCCATGAAAGTGGGTATAAATGAGGGAGGGAGGAAACTCTTTCCTCTAAACAAAGAGTTTGGCATTTGCCTGTAACAACATGCAGGTGCTTTGCCAGCATGAAGAACAGAATTGAGTACTGAAAATCTACATCTTGATGTTCATCTTTCAGCAGGATTCCACTCAAACACATTTCGTTAAGAATCACTACCAAGCTGTTTATGATACATCTGTGCCAACTGCAATGTTTTATGTAGCCATATAAGCCAAATCATTGTGACCTGATGTGACTCAGTTTTCTACAAGGGCGGGCCTTGAGAATTCTCATTTTCTTCAGTTCAAAGTGAAACACTAGGAAAAGTATTGGAATGGATCCGAAAACAGTGCAGCATTCTTATGCAGAGGCAAGAGTGCCATTCAGGCGAACACCAGAAGAAAATCTGTCTTGGGTGTGTTTTTCAAAATGACTCTGAAATATTCATTGGAAAAATATCAGGAATATGAGCCTTAAATGAACTCATTTACACCCTCCGATTTTGCCTATATCTGTGGTATTGGGAAGTGCAATAATAGATTCTAAGTTCTTGAATTTTCTTCTATTCTTGAATTTTTAGTTCACTTTTTGTCTTCTGCATGTAAATCAATTTCAGAGTGTATGTGAAGTCTGGTTTTTTCTCTCTGGCTTTATTTTTTCTCTATATTTCTCTTTATTCTCTTTATCCTTCTCTATATTTTTCTGAATGTAAGTCTTATATCTCTGTGTGAATTTAAAACCTGTTAGGGATATGAAGAAAAATTAAGTGAAAAGGTTCCTTTCTTTTTGGTCAAATATGCTGGTGTTTTTTTTGGATTATAGAAAACCCCTTATTTATATATTCAGCTGTTTAGATATGTTCTCATGCACGGATCATAGTTTATTATGCATTTTATTCTTGTTTGCTCAAATACTACCGAACAAATCAACAGTAAAATTTTCCAAAGTTCTTCAAATTGAGGTCAGATGCTTTCAGGCTCATAAATCCTCTTGGTCAGGATAAGATATTTTGATACTTACTTGAAATTTGTCCCCATCTTTCTCTTCAGTAGCTCTGCCTGGTTTTAGCTTCATCTGAGATTGAACTGAACAGTTTAGCATTGTCAGAATTCATAATCAGCAGTTGGATTTATGTGCAATAACATTTACCAGTGGTGCTGGGTTGTTTTGTTTTTCCAAGGTTCCCACTACAACAGACACAAATAAAAATGACTGGGTTTTTTTTTTCCATGCCAGCCTGAAAGCTTTTCTTTATTTATTTTTTTTTTTTAGATACAGTAGTTGATGAGAGACTTCCTTCTGATGAAATTAGATTCAATAGCATAATTGATGAAATAAGGAGGAGGAGATTACCCAAAATGACCTTTCTGTCTGAATCTTTATTTGAATGGGAAAAAGACTTTTTTGAATGTTCTTCCAGATAGAATCTACATTTCTTAGAAACTTGCAGGGCTTTTTGCGGGAAACCCCCAAACTATTTTTGTGTGGCTTTGGCCAAAATTTTTTGGTTTTCTCTTACCAAATTTCAAAAAGGTTGAATAGTTGGACTTTCCGAAGGAAAGGCAATACTTTCCAAATAGAAAAATGCCATTTTTTCCCTAGTATTGCCTTCCTTCCCCCCTCTTCCCCCTCCAGTACAAGCAAAAGACTACAAGGCTACCTGGAAGTAGAGCTCTTGTATCATGAAATTTCACTGTGAAAATAAGAGGTACAGTCTCTGAGTTTTCGCCTGATGCAGTACCAGGCAGTGCAATACACACTTTGACTTAAATGGAAGCACAGATTAGTGTTTCTGCCACTGCAGCATTGCAAATACCATTATGGCTAATTGCCACTGATGCCAGTCACTGAGGAATAGAGGCTGTAGTTGCCTGAACAATCTGTACTACTACTGAGAGGGATCAGCTGCCCTTTTCAAACCCTTTCATTGTGATGGCTGGAGTGTTCATGTCAGTGCAAAAGGTGTCAGATGAGGAAACTTCACCAAATGAAAAGTGATAATGAGAAAAAAGGAAGGTTAATGTGAGCATGAGGGAGTGGCAAGAGCAAGTAACTGAGGTCGTGTAATTTTGTTGAAGTATAACTTTGCTTTGAAACTGCAGTGCAGTAGTGTTACATGCTTAAGATTATGCAGTCTTGGTGCCACAGCAAGTTACAGCTGTTCAATTCTATGGGGCAGTTCTGTTTGAAAACTGGGTTTGGGGCTACACCTGATGAATAGTATATTTTATGGGCTGTTTCATCAAGTCAGCATAAAATGACAACCCTGATCATGAATCTTACTGCTGTGTGAGTGATGGAGTTCGTGCTAGTCTGCATTGCCCTTCCTAGACAGACAGGAGGGGTGCTCAGATAGTATTTTTTCCTATTCTTGTCTCAGTAGACTGTGGGGATACGTTTACAGAGTCTGAAACTGCTTTTCAGAAGGTTAGAGTACAATATTGCTGCTGTTCTGCCTACTTCTTATTTTAAACTAAGGGATTGCATCCCCTGACTTCCCTAAATCAGGATTAGAGCCTTCAGTTATGACTGAAATGAAGATGAAGGCTTAAATGCAGGGATTAGATAGTTAAGATGTGGATTTAGAAAATACCCATTTTTGCCATCAGATAATTTTGGGATATTTCTGTAAAGAAGGCTCTTCAACAAAAACTGGAAGGAATTCGGCCATGAGGAATTCCAGCAGTGAGAATTTGAGATGTTTGGGAAATCAGGAGCAAACTGAAACTGAGGTCTTAGAAATGGTGGTATTTTTTTTTTTCTGGTGCCAAAAAGCATGCCAAGTTATTTTGTCCCGAATAATCTGTAGATTTAATCTCTCTTGAAGTGCCCAAGGGGTTCTCTGACAGAGTTTTGGAATCTGTGGTTCTCCTTGGTGCTGTGTTTTACAGCTTTATAACAAAACTCTGAGGCTGATTTCTGCAACAGAGTTCAGTATATATTTGATCTCTTTTAATAACTAGAAACCTTAACCATTTTATAAACAAAGACTCAGCCCAGTGTGAATATGCCTAAAAAGAAGAAATTTTATTGGGTTGTGGCAGTAATGTATCTTGTATCTTCTTCACTTATTAAAACATAAGGCCTTAATTTCAGAGCTAAGAATAAGAAAGATGACAAAGAATAGGACTAGATTGGAAACTATGAAGCCTGTGCCTAACTCCAGTGAAAATAACTACAGCTGAGTCATATTGATGAAAGCATGTACAGCCAATGAATTCAACAAATAGGTGTACTTAAACATATGCAGGCAATGGTTATATGAGGAAAACTTGAGAACAATATTTTCAGATGTAAAATGTTTTTCATTTGCCATGAAAATGTATACTATAGTATAGATTTCCTTTCTCTTTCTCACAATCTATGAAAAGTTCAGTCCAGAAGCAGATTAGAGTCTTAACATGGCATGATATCTTTAAAATCCATCCATTCTCGTGCATGTCTGCCCGTAGTGGACATTGACCTTCTCTTTCCTGCTGTGGGTAGACGTCATCCGGTTCAGGAAATATCAGGGAAATGACACAGGGCTGGCTCAGCACAACACTGACCCTTTGAGACATGGCCTCAAAAATCTTACCGTGCTGCAAAGCCAGGGTCTGTGCTTGAACATTTCTGCTGCCTACAGCCTTTGGCATGTTAGCAAAGCTAGTGACAGCTTGATCTGTACACTCTCCTTCTCTTTTATCTATACACGTGACTAACAGTAGGAAAAGTTAATGAGCAGATATTTTTAACTTTCAATGTTTCTGAGATATTTAGGTAAACGAAGATAGGTCAAAATTTTGTACAGAGAGGTAGTGCCTTTTACTAGAAGAAGTGATAGAACTGGGAAGAAACAGAAGCTCTCACTTTTTTCCAACTTCTACATCAGTTGCTCCAGTGATATCTGCAGCAATGTAAATTCACTATTTTTTTGTTACTATTAATAACTTATTAAGTTTAAGGACAGAAGACAAAGTAATTTAACTACCTACATTGTGTGTATGTTGCTATGTGGAGCTATTCTAAGAAATATGCTCTTCTATAAACTGGTACTGTGTTTTAATTTGTGTATCCATCGTAAAAAGTAGAACAAACAGAATAAAAATATAAACTGTGATATTTTACTAGGAATATATGTACTTGAAGATGTATTCAGGCGAGGATAAAACATATTAAGAGGACATTTGTATCAGGTACCCTTATTTTGCGACTTACCTGAAGTTATGTGTCTGACCCCATTACTACAATGTGCCATCATAGAAATCCTGGTTCACTGAAGTGTTAAGTTCACTACTGTTTAGGAAACTTTTTCTTTGAATTCCATTTTCTCTGGTTTTAATAAATCTTGGTTTTGGCTAGGATCACTCTTGCCTAGGTAATTTTACAAAAATGTCTGTAGAATGCTGAGGAGCTCATCAGCTTTATGAAGAAGACCTTAAGAGTTTCCAGAACTTAAAAGTTCCTCTCAGTGCCAATTGTTAGACAGGAAAGAGGTTGTTCTGTTATGTTTTGGTAAATTTTGCCTGCTATCAAGGCTACAGTGAGAAAACAAATAAACATCCCTTAGCCATCATGTCAGTCAGAGCATTAGTCACAAAAAGAGCTATGTGACTTGCTGATATTATCTGCATAGGTAGAATCCTCAGAGGATTTGTTAGGATGCATCCATGGCTGGCTGGACTCTCAAGAGCTGTGTGGAACAACCAGCTCTTTGTCTACACTAAGACATCTCTGGTCTGTGAAAAAAGTTATCAGAAATGCTGGATTTCTGTGTTGCAGGTGGCATTTCAAATGCTACTACACCTGGGTGCCAAAATGCTTAGGAGTGATTCAATAGGTTAAACCCAGAAATGTGGGTTTGCTGATTGTTTTCACAGATATGTTCTTTCAACAGTTGTTTTAAGCACCCACTAAGACAGTGGCTAAGACAAAAACTAATAGCTTCAGAAAATTAATGTAAAAGTGTTCTTACTCCTGTTAAAAAAAGTCAGTATGTCTGATTTCTTATCTACAAAAAAAAAAAATCTCAGAATAAACACAGTTTTTGAATATCTTGAAGTAGAGAACAAATGTCTTTTTCATGTTTTATGATCTACAACTTTAGTATGTCAGGCTCATTGTGTAGTAGCTGATACGCATTTACCATTAAGCCAGGTTGCATGGTGTGCTTGAAGATGCATTTTAAAGTATCTGTTCCAGTGGCTACTTCTGGGCTTTTTGACAGATGGGGTAAAATGCACAGCATAATTTCTAGTATGCCTTTCAGTAGTAAAATTTAACATAAAATTCATAACTTTATGAACAGTTTCATTTCTGTGTGACCTGATCCTGACAGAACCGGATGATGCCGTGGTTATAGGCCATGCTGGCAACCTGATATGTACCTGCTGGATGATGTGTGACATTTGTGAGCTGGAATATATGTGAGAGTGTCACATATGGGGAGAAGCACACTGCCTAAAACTGAAAAGTAAAAAGGTAGCCTCAGTTCTTTTCTTCTGTGTTTCTACTTGAACTTAGTCACCTACTGAACTGAATCTAAGTAATCAAATAAGATTTTATTTGTACTCAGTAGAAAGTTCCAGCTCTTCCCATTGGAAACTGCTATTAGATCTTTATGAATAATTAATCTTTCACTTTAAATTTGGAATTACAAAAACTAAGAAAATATTTAAAATTGATTCATAGTGAAGAATGTTTTTTTATCCCACAGTAAGGAAAAATCCAAATGCAATGCAGATAAATCATTGTTTCTACTTACATCAAACCTTTTCTGCACCAATCTACTACATTGCAAATCACTGTGGGATTTTTAATCCTTCCTTTAACATTGAGTTATTAATTTTAAATATATTTTAAATATATTTGAAAAGAAAATAATTATTTTGACGAGAAAAACCAAACAATTTTCCTGAAAAAATATTCAGACAAAACAATTAAATATGTTCCAATCTTTTATCTGCCTCTTTGCTGTCATCCTAGCTACATTTTCCAGCAAATAATCTACTGGGGTTTTTTTTAGGTTGATTTATAAATGATTCCTTTAGCTGTCCTGGTCATTTTCTGATGGCTGCTTTCCACGGCATGATACATTTTTCAAAGTTTTCAGAGAATTGTGATGCATACACTTTGTATACTTGAAAAATAAATATGGATAAATACATGTAAAGGCCCTTCCTTACCTATGGTTGTTTTATGTTTCAGGCTAGGCTTGTTTTAATCTTGAAATCTTTAGATTCTACAGGGTAAATGAACCTTTAGGCTTGGTTTTCCATTCTTGGAAGGGAATCAGACTAACACTGTGTTATCTTATTCTTCATCTCCTCTACAGTTTAGGTCTCCATTTACATTAGTTGATTTTGGGAAGCATGAAGTGCTTGAGAGTATTAAAGTAGAAGAAGAGGAATTTGGACCATGGATTGAGTAAGAAAGATTGACTAAGAAGAGAGATTTTGGAGCTTGTTGTGTTTACGGACAACTGCATCACAGAGTTCATTTGAATGGACTGGGGTTCATAAACCCGTGTAGCCTGGAATGCAGGGCCCATTTGAATCAGTGAGAATTTCAGTGCAAATGCTTTACCCAGCTGTTTGACCAGTAGCCAGAAAAACTGAAATTTATGGAGTGACACACACACAAAAGCCTGATTTGATTTCAGTATTCCTCATTTGACAGATTTTTACCTAGACAGTGTGTAGTCAAAATGCATTGTCATTTTTTACAACTCTAAGTATTTGATGTGTTAGAATTCGGGTGAAAATAGATAAACAAATTCTGAAGTTTCCAGATGGACAGCTGTACTACAAGCAATCTACTCATAATTCCAGTTTGAAAATGATTTGAATCACTTATTACAATACAATCACAAAATATGATGATTTGTATCATAGGAGACTTGCAGTAATAATGAAAACAACCTTAGATTCTATTCAAATAGGTTATATTTTGATTTTGGTGGATCTGATTTTACATCATCCTCCACAATTTTTAGATGCTCTTCCAAATGAAAGCTGTGAGGAATATTTCCCAGTGGACCCAACACAGGCAGATAGACCTCCTCAGTGGAGGTTTGATGTATTCACGTTCTGGCAAAATCGTGAAGAATGCTCTTGAGTACATTCCCTGTGACTTATCCTCTAAACTTCTTATATTTTTCTGTGATTAGTACATTGAGAAGCAGCCTGAATTCCCAAAGCTTCACGTTTCAGGGCAAGTTGTATGCGCCCTCTAGTTGTCTTTGAGAATTTAAATGCATCAAAATGCAGTTTGAAGGTAAGTAAAGTAGTTGTAGTTCTGCATGTGTTTTGAGATGTGGTTTACAGATATTTAAAGTCTCGTGTGAGGACATTAACATTGTCCATAACTGGAAATGGAAAGTGCAATAATGTATCCATCTCTTTTTATCTCTCTCCTTCATTTCTATCCAGCTGTGTATCTCAGATGTGCCTACCTCACCTAGATGCAGAAATACACATGTAGTGTGCAAGTTCCATAGTAACCCTTTCCAAATGAGCCGCACCAGCTTTGTAACAACCCTCATTACCGAGAATGATCAAGCTCTTTTTTGTGTCGACTAGAGAGGATGTTTATATCAAGATGACAATTCTGAGTTTAACTGAGGTCAGAAGGGTGTAGACTCAAGCACTGAGATTACGACACTAGTCGTGAAATGTCATTGGCTTATATAATTTTGTATATTACTGATGAAAATACATATAAAGCTTCTTCAATTTCAGAGAATATATTTCCTGTTTCTCTCTAAGATCAGTCCTGAATTTTCTTATGGTTATGTCAGTTTTACATTAGTTTTTTTGGCTGAATTCGGTCCTCATATATAAAGGAAGACTCATATTCTATATGGAAGAAACATCAATTCTTATCTCATCTCTTGTCTTCATACAGCAACAGCCACTAACTTTACAATCAGGGATAGCTGAAATATCATCATATATGTCAAAGTGGATAGCTGAAATAGAGAAGAAATTATTTTGACTCTTTTCCTACTCACAAAATCTTACTTCCTGAAAAATGCAATTTTGATGCTTAACTCATTGTTCTACCTTGCATAGCTACAGAAATTATTAGTGGTCATAAATGATTCATTCATTTTAAAAGTCCACTGACTCAGTGAAAACTAGGAGCAGTTCATTCCACAGGTCCACCATAGATAACACAAAGAAGTTTTTAGTGCTTTTAAGCTTTGTAACATTTGCAACAATAAGATCTAAAAGAAAACTTTACCCTCACACACAGTTGTGTCTGGTATTGGACTTGACTGTGAGACAGAGGAGAAATAAACACATATTATATAGTGTTCTATTGCCTTTTAAACATAGCCTAAACTCCAAATGTCAAAGCAAACACCCATTTTTATCTCTACTTTCTAAATGTGACCATTTTGTTTTATTTAATGTTCATGTTTTAAACAGAAGGTGGGAGGAAGAAAGAAAGAACAGACTGAAAAACTGCAATTTGCATTGTGAAAAGCCACTGATATTTAATACTATTTTGGTTCATATTTCCACATTTTCTATAGTGTACATCTTAAGAATATTAGATACACTGTAAAAAAAAAAATCCGACATATTAAAAATATCTTACACTGATATAAATCAAACAGTACAGCATGTAGAGAACAAAGTATTAAGTGTACTGGGGTGTTGGAACTTTATGATCTCTAAGGCCCCTTCCAACACAAATCATTCTATGATTCTATGATTCCAATGCTATATTACACAGACATTAATTGTCCTGCGTGAGGAGTTTGGTATCTGCTGTTGAAAAGTTACATCTCAGATATGTGGACACTGAACAAGGTAAAGGTTTTACTGGATCGTTATCTGCAGTATTCTGCACTGGGGATGAATTACATCATATAATCCCATTCCTGACCTTGTTATCCTTTTCATCAGCCAGTGAATTAGCTTTTGCTCCTGTACTTCTTTCAGGAAGCTTTTTCAAGACTTTGTGCAGCTGATTGTAAGGAAACTTACTCCTTTTTTCTTTCCTAAATTAATTCAGGCCACTTTATTTCCCTCCCATTCTTACCTCCTACTAGCATAATTCATAGAGAGCAGTCACATTTTATCTGTGCTCCCATTTTTGTCTCTCCTCCCAAAGAAGACTCTCAGTGCTCTATAAGGACGAATAGCCCTTCCTTCTACCTGCTCTGGTCTGAGTTCATCTTTTCACATAGTATAACACAGAGCACTGTCTTCATTTTATTGTTACTTTTTAAAATGATATTAATACATCCTAATTTCTACTGGAAATATTCTGCCTTTGCCATGGGCTACTATCACATTGCACTTTATCATCATACTGGTGACTCATAATAATCTTGTGATTAAGTTCCATGCCCAGGTCTTCTGCTTGATCTCTCACTTCCAGCTGACCAGAACCTTTTTTGTAATGGTACTTATTAGTCACAGTACACTTGGCGAAGAAATATGTTGGCTATCACATTGAGGAATAAGTAGGTCCTACCATATTTGGTAGCATGTTTTTTCCAATATGTGTCTGGGAAATTTATGTGTCCACACAATGATACAATTTCTGATAGTGATTTTCTTTCCAACAAAATATTAATGAGGTCCTCATCCAGGTTCAAATTTGATCCATGTGAGGCAATGGCAAACTTCTGACTGTAATTCATACTAAATCCCTTCATTCAAATTGATTTTGACCTTAAAAGCTTCAGTTTTATCCATGTTACTGCCGCTTTTTACTTGCAGAAGTGGTCTTTATTAAACTATGGCAGTATTCTTCTCCTGATTTTATTTCTAGCTTTCAGAAGATTATCATATATTTAAATATCTACTTTCCAGTCATGAACAATAGTCCACCAAATCTTGTTATGGCTCTACTGTCTAATTTCGTGTCCTGCTGTATTGGTTTCATTTCCCCTGGTTTGTAACCTTGCCACTTTTCATTGGTTTCCAAACAGCAAAGTTGCCTCTCTGTTACCTCACCCACTTTAGTCGGATCCTTTATAATCCTTTCAGTAACTGAACTGTCTCCATGACTACTCCTATATTCTTTGCTTATACTTTTCTCTTTGTTGCTTCTGCTCATTTTTTTTTTCCTTTTTACTGAACTCTTTAAACTGTTTTTCGTTTGCTTGTGTAATAAAGTCAGATTTGGAGAGTCGAATGCGACTCTTTTCCAGTTTACTTCCTTGGGCCTCTTAGTTTAAAGCTCTTCTGAATGGTCATGCTAGTTTTAATCATACAAAATCAGTCCCTCAGGTACTTGGGTAGAGGCTGTTTCAAGTGGGCATTTTCTCCAAATCCTTCCCTGTACATTTATTTTATTACATTATTTTACTTAAAGTTTGTCAGGTCTAGATTCATGACAATGATTGGGTTCTTTCTTTTTCTGTAGAAAGAAGTTAGAATATTTGTAGAAAAATTATCATTTACCATAAAAGGATGTAAACAACTGATTCCCTCCAGTTCAAGAAACAGCCCCTGTAGAGACTGTATAAAGTCAAGAATCTTGATTTGGCAGCAGAGTTATTCAGTGTAAATCTCATGTAAGCCACAAAGACATTTTGGCTGCCACTTCTCAAAAAGCTGCTTGTGGATATAGAGTATATGCTGACAAATCTTCTCCTTCCCATCATCTTGATCCAAAGAAATGTCCCAACGGAAATATTTCTAGAGAGACATTAAATCTTTGGTTGGCAATCCTTTTTTTTTTGAATGCCTGGCTTTTTGCCAAGAAAGACCCTTTTTAGATTAATCTCAAGACAATACGTATTTGTCGTATTTCTGATTTCCTTAGAGGGGTCCAAGATGTGGGCGGGTGGGTGCCCACGGTGGCCGCCGGGCTCCTGCGGCGAGGTGGTGGGTGCTGGCGACCCGCTCCTGCTCCCTCGGCCCCTCGCCACGCCGCACGCGTGGGAGACGCTGCCACGCCGATCTGTGCAGCTGTTGCCGTGGAGGAGCCGTCGGTGAGTTCTGTTTCAGCAGTGGAGAGGGGCGAGCAGTTGGCAGATGGCCGCCTGCCACACAGAGCAGTCACCGGATTGCGGGGCCAGGCTGGGCCGGGTCGGGCTGGCCAGGAGCTGGGGCGGGGCCAGACGGAGCCGGGGGATCCCCAGACCGACATGGGGGCGAATGGGATACTCCCGTTTGATGGGGGGGGAATCCCCAGACCGGCAGGAGAGCGAATGGGGTAGTCCCGTTTGAAGGGCTGTGAGTGGGCAGTGTGAGAGGGGGGCTTGTGGTGACATAGTGGGGGAAGGGGTAAGCTTAGGATGAGTAGTTGGTTTAGGGTGGGGGGGTTTAGGCTGGGCAGGGACTGTGGGAGGTGCCCAAGCCCCAGGTGGATGCAGGGACCCCTTACATGTGTGCCTGCCCCACCCGGGGGTATGTCAGGATCGCTCCTCTTCCGGCATTGTTGCAGTGAGGGTGGGATGTGATGGGCTTGGCTTGCCTGCGGCTTCTGCCCAGGAACGGTTTGTTTTGGAATTATAGCATCTTGGAAGGGTGTTTAGGGCAAGGAAATATCCCTGGGTTAGAGTGTAGGAGGCTGTGGGGGAAAAGCAGGGAGAGAAGAGCTTGCCCAAATTATTTCAGCGGGTAGAAGCCTGTATGCCCCTATGAGGTTGCAAGCTGTGCTGGTGGTGGCATATGCCTCCGACAGGGTCTCCCATGCCAGACAGGTCAGAACTGTAGGGTCAGATAAAATGGGCAGGATGGGCTCACTCTCCTTAAGACAATCATCCTAGCAGGACAACTCTAATTTCAAATCCGGGTAGATGGAACTTGATTAACCCTGTAAGGCCATCCATCCAAGAGAAGGATACTCTAATTCAAACCTACGTCCTGAGGACCTCGCTGTCACCGTCCAAGCTTACTAGGCCCTGGCAGATGAACCTCAGGAGTAAAGGGTGGGAACAGTTCTGTGCAAGCTGTGCCTCACCTAAAAAATCCACTGTGCAGGCTTGAAGGTTATACCCACTCTTGTAAAGCCCTGCAGCGACAGGCGAGGGATGAAATGACAGGTGATAAGGTACACTGGAAGCCGCAGTCCTAACCCTGCATGCAGGCGCTTCAGGACATTGGTTGCCTAAGACTGACCTTGAAGATGATAGTCTCATTTGGCAGTATCCTGAATAACCAAGCAGCCTTTTTCAAGGAGAGCACTGCTTGCTCCACACAGAGAGGGGCCTAGAAAAGGTGGCCTAACCAAAGCTCATCTCCACCCTTCACCCGGTTGGTTAACCACGGCCAACGGGCATCTTCTGTTGCGGTCAAATAAAGATTAAGAGACAAAGGCACACACCTGCCTTCAAAGGTGTGTCCAAATTAACACTTGCATGCTGGAACATCAGAACGATGCTTGATACTGCGGATAGTGGACGTCCTGAGTGTCACTCTGCTCTAATTGCCCACGAACTGTCACGACTCAACATCGACATCGCTGCTCTCAGTGAAGTTCATCTCCATGAAGAAGGCAGCCTTAGGGAACATGGTGCCGGTTATACACTCTACTGGTCAGGTAAACCCAGAACTGAAAGACATCTTTCAGGAGTTGGCTTCATGATCAAAATCTCTTTTGTCTCTAAACTTGAAAATTTGCTGACTGGTCATTCTGATCGCATTATCTCCCTACACCTCCCACTACACAACAAGCAATATGTTGTTATCTTTAGTATATATGCCCCAACCCTCCAAGGTGACCCTGCCGAAAAATATAAATTCTACACCGATCTACGCTGCCTTATCCAGAATCTTCCTGCAGATGATAAGGTCATTATCCTTGGTGATTTCAGCGCTAGGGTAGGAAAGAACTCTGAAGCCTGGAAAGGAGTACTAGGCAAGCATGGTGTTGGGAACTGCAATGATAATGGTCACCTTCTGCTAGAGTTTTGTGCGGAGCAGCAGCTCACCATCATCAACACTATCTTTCAGCACAAAGATAGTTTGAAGACAACCTGGATGCACTCTAGATCCAAGCACTGGCACCTCATTGATTATATCTTGGTAGGACAGAGAGATATTCGTGATGTTCGCCACACCCGCATGATGCCTAGTGCAGAATGCCAAACAGATCATTGTCTTGTGCGCTGTAAACTTAACTTCCACCTTTAGTTCAAACCTAAAAGGGGCGGCATTCCAAGGAGGAGACTTCAAGTTAACAATCTTCAAACAGCTACAGTGAGAGACAGTTTCCAGGCAAATCTTCAATCCAGGCTCGAAGTTCATTCCATAGATCCCTCTCCCGAAGCGCTTTGGTAACTTATTAAAAATAGCATTCTGCAGTCCTCTGAAGAATCCTTAGGGTTCTCCTCCAAGAAAAACAAGGACTGGTTCGATGAAAACAATCAAGAGATCCAGGAATTGTTGAGAAAGAAGAGAACTACTCACCAAGCACACCTTGCTCAGCCATTTTGTCATGTAAGAAAAGCAGCCTTTCGACTCGCATGCAGCAAGCTCCAACAGAAACTTCATGACATCCAAAACGAGTGGTGGATCAATCTAGCAGAAAAAATTTAATTATGCACAGATAAAGTGACTACAGGGGATTCTATGAGGCTCTGAAAACAGCTTACGGTCCTACACACCAGGTTCAAAGCCCTTTACTCAGCGCAGATGGTCAAATGCTTCTCACAGATAAAGCTTCCTTTTTGAATCAATGGTCTGAACACTTTCAGACTCTCTTCAGTACCAGCTGTGTAGTTCAAGACTCAGCAATGCAGTACATTTCACAGCAGCCAGTGAAAACTGAACTGGATACTGCCCCCACTATGGGAGAAACTCTTAAAGCAATAGAGCAGGTGAAAACTGGCAAGGCAGATGGGGTTAATGGAATTGCACCTGAAGTCTGGAAGCATGGTGGCCAAGGACTTCGTGCTAAGTTTCACGAATTTGTGGTGTGCTGTTGGGAATGAGGTGAACTGCCTTCAGACCTTCGTGATGCTGTCATCGTCACCTTGTACAAGAAAAAAGGAGATAAATCAGATTGTTCAAATTACCAAGGTATTACTCTGCTCTCCATTGCTGGTAAAATCCTTGCAAGAATTCTTTTGAACAGATTAATACCCGCTATAGCAG
>JAYRBT010000177.1:52896294-52976383 GCA_036023395.1 Myiotriccus ornatus | reverse complement strand
TCTATAATGCTGCTGCTGCTTTTGAGAACACACGCAGGATCACTCTCGAGGAGAAAAGACAACGCAGAAAGAATCGCGTCTTGTCAATATCACCTGGGCAGTGTTTCTGCTGTGCCTTCTGCAACCGGACTTGTCTATCTCGCGTTGGCATCAGCGCGCTTGTAGCAAGCGTGGGTAGAGCCCTTCTCAAATCTTCATTCACAAAGCCTAGCCATGATGATGATGATGATGATTTCTTTAGACACCTTTGACTGCTCATTTCAGCTGACTAAACAGCTGGCTTATTCTGAACAGAGTCAGGTAATGCTTCTCTGTGGAGAAGGTGTCACTGAACACAATCAGTGCATTCTGTTAAGTCTGCCAGATGTCTTCTGATTTAGTCAACTATTTTCCATTTCGTGTAAGGGGCTTAGAAGGTACAGGTGGCTCACCAAAGTAAGAATACACTTCTTAAAGTCATGTTTACTTTCATCCCCTAAATCCAGTCAAGTCTCCAGAGAATTCTACCACTGACACTATCTGGAATATTTGAATGTCAGCCCTCCAGTTAACTAGTCGAAAGAAGTGTTATTGGCTTCATTAGATGTAACATCTCTCCCGATGTTAGCAGTGGGTCATCAAATTTAAAAAAATTTTGCAATAGAAGATTCTGGCACTTTATGATCACTTTTGACCCTCTGTCTTTAATGATTGGTTTATTCATACAAAAACCTGTGCTCATATTTGCAACTGCATCTATTATCACTGAACACAACTAGGTTTCCTGATGTTCAAATTGCCAGAGCAGATCCAAGCTGAGAGCTTATACCATGGATGAAATTTGCATAGATTTTCACTTACATATTTGAAAGTTTTGACATCCAGAACATCAGAGAACAGAAACTCTTCTTGTACTTCTTTCTGAGGGAAAAAAAAGTGGGACTGAACATTTTCCACTGTTTGTTTTTTTTTGTTTTTCTTCCCATCTAGTTGCCCTCAGACATTTTTATGCGGCATCTTGGCAGATACAGGTGTATAATTCATGCTGATTCTTTTGTCTCCTTGAAAAAAGCTTCTGCCCTTGGAAAATTTGACCCTGTCTGCTCATGGACACTTTTGACAACTCTGTGTTGTTTTTTTCTTTTGTTGTTCCAATAACCACTTGGTTGGCCAAAGGGACAGTGTGTTGACACTATATTGGCCAAAAGAACTCCTGCAGTTTCAATTGGCAGGGTTATTTTCCAATTCCTTCCCTTGATTACTGGGACTTGTAGCTAACTTTATGCAGCTTCTTTGTTTCAGCCAAAAGATGGGAACATTCTGTGGAGAGAGAAAAGTGTACCCTCTTTACATACTGTTTATTTTACATTTGAGGAGTCCTTGAGGGAAGATGTCCTACATCACTTCATAGTTTTAATGAGGAAGCTGTCAGATTTTATTTAACTAAACATTATTAAGTGAAAGGATACAAATATTTCAATCCAAATGTCTTCATACATATTTTCCAGGAACTTGCTTTGCCACATCAGTTTTTCAGAATCTGTAAATGTAACACATTTTAATTACACATAATGTGATGTAATGGAAAGCCTGTTAGTCTTCAGCACGAGTAAATAAAACAACTCAAGAACCTTGAATTTAATTTGTGTGGTTTTGACTGGCATGTTTTCCTGTGCATATCTTAACATCTATTGCGTGTTGTTCCTCTCTTACCTCCTCTTATTTTTTTTTTGGTGGTGCTTTTCCTGATGTACTCTGAGCTGGAAACAAATAGGTAGAGGGGAGGAGAGGTAAATTTGGAAAAAAGAGTTCTTGTCTTGTATTTAACCACTTGAAAAAGAAGAGACTGGCCCTGTTCCAATACAATATTTTAATTTATTTTTTAATCTGCTTTCACAGTAATTTTTCTTAATAGTTTGCTCCCTCCAGCTGAATCACTGAAGGCAACAATTTCCACATTCAGAGAAATCACTTGGCATCGAGAAATGACAAATTACTTGTTAAAACAAGGACAGGTAAACCCTACTGGGGGAGATCCACTGCTGTAATAATGAATTTTGGCTGATTAGACTTTTGTTTTCTTCTTTTGTATTTATCTTTGTAATGATACCCTGCGTCTATATTTCATTAAAGGCTCAACACCCTCAACCTTGTCTTGTTTGTCTTTCCCTCTAAAAGCTCTGCTTTCTTCGTATTCTGGTCTTTAAATCTTGTAAAAATTGTCTCAGCATGACATAAATCTCACACGTATAAACTGTTCCTGTTAATGTT
Source organism: Myiotriccus ornatus (assembly GCA_036023395.1). NCBI lineage: Eukaryota > Metazoa > Chordata > Aves > Passeriformes > Tyrannidae > Myiotriccus > Myiotriccus ornatus. Next base: position 52,974,133 of record JAYRBT010000177.1, on the reverse strand, counting down.
CAAAAAACGAAGTGCAGCAGAACAAGTCAAAGGTGATTATCTACCTACTTGCAGAATAATAAATGAACTACAGTACTTCGATATAAGTTTATTTTACCTCAAGAAGGTGAATGTGAATTTAATTAATTTCTATGATTGGAGAAGACCACTCATTCTCATTCATTAAAAAAGTACCTCTTTCATTCAATATCAAGCAGCTGACATTATCGACAGCAGATTCTTCTTAAGGTCAAAATGATGTATCTTTCTCCTCTCCCAGTTTGTAATGCTGTCTGGGATTTCAAAAGAACCTATAGTATTTACCAACAATTTCCCTGTAAAGGGCACTTGGATTTGTGAGTCTAACTCGTCTAGGTTCTTTCAAAAATACAAGCTGTTATTAATAAACTATCACCCAGTGCCTGTAACATTACATCAGACTTCAGCTTTTTTAAGTCCAGGAGACCATATGGGTAGTTTATTCTCAACCACTTCTAGTAACTTCTAGCTTTCTTACCAAATATTTAAGAAAATTTGTTTAGGAGTGAGAGATCACAGGCAATTTGGCGTACATTCTAGGAATTCAGGCAAAGAGGGAGCACTCATTATTTACTGAACAGCTTTATTGAACTACTAAGCAATGTAGTGATAGTCTGATTTAACTGTAAAGGTATTCTTATGAAGAGAGATTTCACCGATTTTAATATAGCTAGTTCTTCATATCTAAATGATTACAAAGAAAAGAACCTACATCATACATAAATAGGAGTAATTTTATAGCAATATTTTCCATAAGTAATTAGGAATTCATGATAGTTTTTAGAGCTATTCAAAGACATCTTCCTAATTAAAGCCAGGCTAATATGAAAACCTTATGAAATCCTATTTTAAACCCTTCATATCACTTTTCTATGTGAAACTGATTTTACCAGGATGGGGCTAGATTTATTGTGGAGAAAAAGTGAAAGTGTTTCAAGAAAACCTGTTAAATAGTTTTGCAGCTAAAACATAATTGACACAGTTTCAGCACTAATACTTCAAGTGTATACTTTATGCTTTAGAGGGATGATTCTCAAAATAGTAACCTTTTGATTAAAAAGAAAAAATTCCTCAGATTATTAGATTTCTTACGTCTCACGGACAGCAGTTGTGAATTCTGAGTCTCCTTCTGTATGATATTACTGTGATTGAGGCAATTATATTGTTGAGACAGGTCCTGCAAATGTTTCTTCACTGTGATTGCTACCAAATTCTAGATGCCTGCTGCCTCCTAGAATAAACATATGGTAGGAAAGCTGCTGGTGGAAATTTTGTTTTATATTCAGTGTAACAGGGTAACAATGGTAACAGTTGCCACTGTTCAAAGGGAAATGACTGATTCAAAACAAAACCTTAACCTGGCAACCTGTCAGAGCAAGACAAGCAGTGATGCCAGTCAAAACAGCAAAGGCTGTACTGTTCCTCCTCCCTCGGTCTTTCTCCTACTATGAAAGGCTGTATTATGTTTACAGTGTTTATTTTATCTCCGAACCTTTTGCTGATGCAGTGCTCCAGTGCTTTTTTATAGTCAATTCCTGCTCTTAGGTGGAATACTTCAAGAAATTCTGTTTTGTCTGTTGCTGTTTTGCCTGTGTTGCACTTCAGTGCCCAAAGTTTTACTGTCTGTTACTCAGAGCTTCTGCCTTGACTGGAACTGGAGAAGCTGCTCCAAGAGAGGGGCGGGATGTAGCTGCACCATGTTGGGAATAGGTTAGAGAAGGAGCTGTGACAGCCTAACAGCTGCAGGGTAAATTCTGGCAAGGCATCTGACAACATCTGGCAGCATCTGGTGAGGCATCTGACAAAAAATCTCTCATCCTTTCTAATGTGCTAGGTCAAATGGGGACAGATGGAGGTTTTGTGTTGGGTCAGGGTGGGACTGCACACCAGGCAGCTGAGTTTTTGAGTAAGGCTGTTACAGTCCAGCTGCTTGGGCCCTCAGATCCTGTACTGTGTCAGAAGGAAAACTGGCCAGATGTCACCCTGGGGAACCTCAGGTTTGAGAGGGAGAAGCAGCTGACCAATACTATACTCTGCAACCTAAGTGTGGAGCAGCAGCATGAAAATAAATCTTATCAATAGCTTTTGTGTAGGAGGTCAGTCACCTCACAATGATACTACTTTCTTTGCATAGATTGGATAATACCTTTACTCCCAAGCAGATCCTGAAGTGGAGCAGTCAGCTGCTGTCACCTGAACAGCATCCTGCACTGCAGTCTGCTTCTTATAACACACTTCAGCAGTGACTATAGCCCAGAGCAGATTAAAAAGAGATGAGCATAAGTCAGATTGTCAACCATTATCACTTTGAAGATAAGGGTTTCCACAGTGGTAAGAACACTAAGCAAACTGATTACCCAAAAAACAGTCATAGATACTATCTGTGTTCATTGAAGCCAACAGTTCCCAAACAACCTTTTTAAGCCAGGAAGAAACTTAGCCAAAATTCACGTAAACCCAAAGGCCTGACCTTTGTCCAGCACCTCCCATACCTTGGTGAGTGACTTTGGCCAAGAATGAAGCTGAGAAACATTGGCGTTTCCTCTGTCAAAATATTATTCTGCCCCCATGGATGTAGGCGGTCTTTTCAAAATATATTCGATTTTTATCTGCAAAACAACAGGAAAATTTCCTCACAAGAGGAAACTTTAAAATCAGCTACTCAGAAAAACAGCTCATTTGAACCAGACTATTTACAAATCCAAACAAATCTGCTTGGCCAGAATACCAAGATGGAGGCAAATAAATATTTCTAGTGGAACTGAAGTGTTATAGATTTAATATCTTTATGCCTCATTTGGTGAATTTTGGAGTTTCTTTTGCTGCTACTGTTGTCTTCCTGTCCAGTGCATTTGCGTGCTAAGGACTGACCATAAAGCTGAATGATCTGTGTAATGGAAGGGCAGGAGGAAGATGCTAGATGTAACCATAGCTGTATCAGAAGGTTACATATGATTAAAGCCTAGTACAGTACCTCCCTGAAGTACAAGCACAGCTTCTTGGGAAACTTGAGCTGTAAATCTGTTAGGATGGCAGGGAATCGACCACTGGTGCAAGGATACCATACAAAGTTGTCCGCAGCTGTCTTTTGCTAAAAGCATTTCTCCCTGTTTGTTTCATAGACAAAGGACAAGGTCTGATGCCACCTACACAGACAGATATAGACCAAGCAAAACTTCAAGCCATTGCAGCTGTACCAGTTTTAACTGGGAAAGGAATTAGCCACGAATATCTGAAGTGGCAGACCGAGACTGTGATTGAAAGAGGCTATTTGCTGAAGAGACAGTATCTTCCTCCTCCTACTCTCACTGAAGTAATTTTACTTATTCCATTTCAGCTGACAATTTTGCTTTGGAGCAAAGTAATGCTGTGGTTACTTTCCCTACCACCCCTCTTGCACCCACCCTAGAGGGGCCTATCTCCCTAGTATAAAGGCTTTTCCTAACATCTAATCTGTCTTCTCTCACACATGAAGCTGATTACTTCTTGCTATCCTTTGATGGAAACAGGATATGTGATGACTTTAAAATTTTTAAAGTCAACATTGGCTGATGTTTATCATTCTGTTTTCAGTCTTCTGTTTTTTCCTGATAGGTCACATTTTATAAATTTTCCCTTGTTCTTTGTTCTCCTCAGGACTCTTTCCAGTTTACCACATCTTTCTTAAAATTGAGGGACAGAAATAGATGAAGTAAAGGCTTTACCAGTCATTAGTAGAGTGGATAATTTCCTTCAATGTTTTATATAGAGCTTTCTTTTTAATAAACACAGAATTATATTATTCTGTTTTGAAACGTTCATCTGCAGTTGACTCAAATGCAGTCTGTGATCCAACTTACCCGGTTCTTTCTTTTCCAGACTTCCCTTTTCGATACCCTATACTGGAGTTTTTCCTTTAATGCAGAACTTTGCACTTTACAAAATTTCATCTACATTATTTCATTCCCCTCTCTCTACTAATTTATCACACTTGCTTTGGATTTTTTCTTTCAAATTTCTTGCAGTCTCTTCCACTTTTGTTTTTGCCAAGTTTTAGAATAATTTCGTGTTCCACCAAGTTGTTAATGACTTCAACTGTGCTGAGACCTTTTCAAGCATAGTATTCTAGTTTGAAAATGAGCCACTGGCAGTCACTTATTTTCCCACACAGTTGTACACTTATCCTATAGCAATAAAATCTAGATAATGTTCAATTAGTTTTCATAGTGAAAAAATTGTTTGGTAATTATAATATTTATTTACCTAAATGTATACTTTTTTTTTTTCCTTGAGTATAATTGCTCCAAAATATTTAAAAACTGTTCTTCTCATTTTACTCATTTAGTTTCTAAGCATCTTCAGCTTTCTGGATGAAAATTTTCACTTGGTGGTTATTTGAGTTCATCTATAACACAGCTCCTTATCTGGTGAATAAGACTCCTGGTTGGTGTTTGTTGTTTACACACTGGCAAGCCAAGGGAACACTTTGTACAAAATGAAGGGTGTTGCTTCAAATGGTACATGCCTGTCTGTCACAATATCTTTTCAGTGCTCCTTCAGGTAGGGCTATACAATTTTGTCTGCTTCACAATATTTTTTTTTAATCACATTTCCAACAAAAAACATTGGTTTTGGTTACTGACTGTCTTTTCCTTCAAGTCTAGCATTTCAATTGCTTGTTTTTAAAATGGTCACTCTAGTTTGAAATGTTTAGATTTTCATATTTATCAAAATAGCCTCAGGATTTTCCTTGAATATGAATGGGCTTGAAATATTTCAGCTATTTTTAAAAAAATTGTTTTATTTGTTTATCTACTTATTTATTTAGTTTAGTCACCTCTGATAAGATGGAGCTAATATTATATTTCTCCTCTACTGTCAACAAAATTTCAGATTTTATTAAAGTTCCCTAAGAGAAGTGTGATATCAAAATATGTTTAATACAGAGGAATACATCTATTGTTAGTTTTCATAAATATTACTTTCCCTTATTCCATTTAAACTTCTGGATAAAAAAAAATTGACTTCAGTAGTGCTGGAGTATTTTCTAGTTTTGTAGACAGATATGTCTAGTAATTATTGTGGCGATTTTGTAAAGTAAGACATTAATGTGTAAGGGTTTGAATAACAGGATATGACTTTTGATATAAATATAATAATGCAGAAATAACCTAATGCATAGTGTTTTTTTCAGCTCCTATTTTTATATGTACGTGCCTATGGCAGGGGAGTTGGAACTAGATGATCTCTAAGGTCCCTTCCAACACAAACTATTCTGTGATTCTATGACAAGATATTGTATAAAATAAAAGTTGGTCAGATAGTTGAAAGTAATTTGTGTAATAGACATTAAAAATTATGAATGTGGTTGGTCTCAGTATCAATATCTGAGTGTTTGTCCCAACAATATATTATTATTTAATTTTAATTTCACTGTGGTTTCTAATTCTTTAAAACACTTTCTGTTCATTTTGTGAGTCTGTTTCTCAGTTATGAAAGCTAGAGACTTAGTTATGCCATTTTAAATGAAATTTTCTATTCTTTAGTAACTAAAGGACTCTTAAGAGCTAGAGATTGAAGAAAAACATGAAATCTTTGCAAATCCTTTCATGGTCATAATAGTTTCTTCAATTATTGTCTTATTGTCAAGTTCCTGGTAGGAAAGACTTGCATTTTCTGAAATTAATACCTGTTTGGTCTTTGTGTTTTACTTTTGTGTCTGCAACTCCATTTTTATTTTTTTTTGAACAGTCCTTATATCCCTTGAATATAAAAGAGTCTAGGCAAAATTAAACAAACCACATTTACGAGTTATAACATGCACAAATAATAAGGACTCACTCCAGTTTAAAATGTCATAAATCTTTAATACTGTCTCATGGTCTGAAAAATTAGTCTTATTTATAGGGTTGGTTGAAACTGATGTTTTCCAGCAAAATAGTGTTGTATAAGCTCTGTTGCAGGTCATCTGTACTGATAAACCTGATTCAACTAGATGTACTTGAATAGTATAAAAGAATTCAAAGGATTAATGTTAAAAGTTTCTTCGTGTCATAGTTTCTAAAGTCAACGAGTCTCAGACTTCAATCCAAATTAGAGATTCCTACTCTCTTGCAACATTTCATATCAGTTTTCAAAAATGTTGTGCCTACAATATTTGACTCTTTAATAATTATCTTCTTCAAAAATTTATAATACCCTTTTCTGTCCAGAATAGCCTGCTACTTCAGTGGTGTCATATCACTTATGTGATTTTTTTTAACTTACCTTATTTGATTTTATTTTAAAATGTGTTGTTAGATTAGGTGGTTTCTTCAGCCTAAAGTTATTTTTTTGATATGTGACATTATCCTTATGATAGCCTCTATGCTGAGGTCCCATGTTTGACTAAGTGATTTTGCTGAAACTGGAAGCCGAGCCAAGATTTCTTCTCAAACCATAATTCTAGCAAGTGAATCTGTTTGTGTGATATGTATTGGCAGAACAGAATGACTAATCTTGCAATGAATAATTTATTTGATAAATGTAGATTCTCACTTCACTACATTATAAGAGCAAGGCAGTTATTTTAAATTATTCATTATTCAGATTAAACCAATTTTTGTAATAAAAAAATGTGATTGATAATGATAATTCCCCTGGGAATATTGACTCAGATAAATTTGAAACTGGAGTTTAACTCTAATTGGTTGATTTCTGGTACACAGTAGAGACAGTTTCTGCTACAAAATTCGTTAAACTTTTGGGTGCCTGGCACCATTGTTCATCATGAAGTTTTAAAATATGGTTTCTATGAATACTTGGGCATCAATTCAGAAGCTCACTTATATATAGTATTTGTACCATATGATAGCTTGAGAGCCCGTGGAAAGCACATATAAACAGCATTTGAGCATATTCAAGGTGAATTTGTTTGTAAGTACGTGAGAAGGGAAGGAGACCATTAATTTTATATTATTTTGGTTGAGCTTGTAAATTATGTAATCTATAGCTTCATCCTGTTCCAATTCAGTTCTGCCCACTTCAGTGGAGGAAGGCTTTCTACCGAGTGCAGAACTGGGTGACAGTGTGGAAAGGTCTGCTACAGCTTTCTGCTCTACCAGCTGAACCTTTAGGCTCTGGTTCTTCTCCCCAGTCTCAGCATTTTGTGCTGCATCAGTTATTCTGTGTGAGGCATCCCTGTAACAGGTCTGTGCTTCTCCTTGCACGGTCTACAGCTTAAGGACATTGATCAAAAATCTCACTCTCCCTGAAACTGAGCATCAGTTTACTGGAACTGCTAGGTTTTGTCTCCCACGATGACAAATAAAAATTAGATCTGTTCTTCCACCTTTTGCCTCTAGTTTATCAGAAGAAAGTGTGAAGATTTCAGGTCATGACAACATCTTCCTGTCCTGCCAGGAAGACAATGTGGTGTGAATTTTTGGCCTCAGGAATTTGTTTGCAGTGATAAGATTGCTGAGAGGGATTTTTGCTCTTGTGGTGTTTGCATTCTGAAGTGAACACTGAATGTAGCAGATAAAATCAAATTAACAAATGTTCTTAAAATAGGAATTGCTGTCTGGAAAAGTTAAAAATGCAATTCAGTCTTCAGCTATTCAAACACAGGTCAAATGAGATGCTATTCAGAACTTTGTGGATAGAAGAGAGTAAGTGCAAGGTCTCTAAAATGTTATATTAGAATAATATTCCTGAAGAAAAGAAGAATTGATTTCCATCTCAACACACAATAGATGCTGCACATTTTCTTAGTATTACTGGGAACATCAGGACTGCTTCCAACAAAAAAATAAGGTAATTTGCAGGGTCATTTTAGGTTTATTTAGTTTGAGAAAGACGTACTGATGCCCATTGAAAATTTCAATGTTAATAAGGGTAAATACTTAAACACATATCTTGGTAGCTATTTTAAGAATTTCACCTGAGTTTTTCAGATCTCATGACCCCCCTCATTATTTTTAGTATCCTGATGAAAATGTGTTTTCAATCTCTGGAATTCCAAGATTTTAAGTAAATAATTCTGTCCTTGAACCAGAGTGCAGATTAATTGCTAGCTGGACATTGTTCCTCTTGAACAGAAAATATGAAAGTTTTAAACACAGATAATATTTATTAATCTTTTGAGAATTTTTTTTTGGAAGAGAAATATGTATTTCTGAGGGGAAAAACATTAACGAGCTTTAACAAAGGGCCAAATTTTCTGTACAGTTGTATATCACATGTCCCAAACAAGATGTTATAATACCAGTGTGTCCTTGTAACATGTCAAGTGCGATGTCTGGTTACTATGAAGCAGAATATTTATTCTGAGAAGTTAAAGCACTAAATGTGTATTAGCAGGCCAACCCAGACAGTCCCATTTTAATAAGACACTTGAAAAAATTATTAACAGTCTGAAAAAAATTACTGGAAGACAGAAAATATGCAATAAAGTAGACAGACATACATCTTGATGGGCTGTGTAATTAAAATCAGAGGCTTCATTACCAGGAAGTTTAATCAATATAAGAGGTGGACAGATATTCATATTTTTATGGGTAGAACCCTATAGATATATATGAGTACCTTTATTATAGTTCCCTTTTTTTGCTCGGGGTGCTTTAATCATGTTACTTCAGCATTAGGTGGAACAATGTTATTGCAGCTATGGCTTACTTGCAACATGAGGAACGTTGCTCCAGAATGTTGCTGACTCTGGGGGTATGCTCTGGGTCCTTTTTAGCTTGCTTTGTTTTTTGAATTCATCTAAGTTATTATGGCCTATGCGCATTATATGTGTGTTCCTTTGATCCAAAGGCTGTAGGTGTTAAGTTTGGTTCATAAACTTTAATTTTAGAGCATTGCTTCGAATCCTTGGAGCAGTTTCTCATATCAGCAAAAATTGTGAATGCTCCACAAATACTAAGGAACTTTGGAGATGTAGACTAAAGACCTGAATTTTTCCACTGTTTTCTTTTTAGTGGAGTAAAATTAAATAAATTTTCTGTGTAATGATGAAACCCACTTTTCACTTGAATTTAAAGGGCAGAAAATCCTTCTGACACAGAATGTTTAGGAACTTGCAAAGTCTTTCTTGAACAACTCTGAAGTTAGTACTTTAGACCAGAAGAATTCTAGAACATCATAGGTTTCAGAAATCTAAAAAGCCCTAAAAATAGAAACAAACCCAATAACAACAAAAACAACAACAAAAACCCCAAAAAGCCAAAACAAAAAACAACAAAAGCATTTTTGGTACTACGAAAGGCTCTATATCCTGAAAGCTAAAACTACGAGAAAGAAACAAATATCACATTAGGAGAGAAAAGGAAGCAAGGGCTACATAATAAGGTAAGACTTACTGAATGAGCTTTCTACTGGTTTATGTCCACTAGAAGGACTGTGCTTGACCACCTTACACAACTGAGTTTGTGATAGAACTATTTTTGTGCATGGCTGTGTACCCAGTGCAGTAAGTCCTTGGTTGTTACAACTAGAGCTAACAGCAGAGTTCAGGGTCATGGGTGATAGGAGAACAGTGTGAGCATAGGAGTGTTTGTGGACACTGCCATCAAATACTCGCAATAACCAAGCCCACAAAGCCCATATACTTAACAGTTACTGTCAGGTAACGTTGAGTTATTGGCAGCAAATGCTTGAAATGAATTTCTTGCTGCCATCTTGTGTCTGAAGGCTAAATGGCAAGGAAATTTCTAGAGTTCCAAATACAGATTTTACATTCAACATCAGGTTATTCCTCTTACTCCTCTTAGTATCAAAGCATAGAGAGACTAGTCCTAATATGAAAGTTTTCAAGGTTGGCCCTTGAGAAGAATAGGAAAGTGTAATTTAGCTTGTTCTAGAGATCCCGTGAATTTTTGATGAGAAACACTCAGTGGAGTGGCTGCTCAGGGGTTTGTTAAAAGTTGCTTTCCCTAAGTGTATTCCCAGCAGAACAGTATTATGAGGTGCCAGAAGAAATGTTTAGTAATATTACTTCCATAATAGACAGGGTGGGGCCTATGCTTGCAATACTGGTCTCCCTATTGAATATCTTCATGAATCGAGGCATAGTACACTTTCTAGCAATGGTGTGTTGTGCTGCAGAAAGACCCCTTATATTAAAAATCTAATAGAACAACATTGTAGCCTACAATGGGATACTTCACAGGAGTATCCAAAAAACTCAAATGAAGATGAGATTACCTGTTAAGTATTTTTTTTTTTTATTAATTCCCTTCATGATCCTTTCTTCATTCCACCTTTTCTTGCTCACGAGCCTTTGCTTTCCTGTGCTCCTGTTCTTATACCCTGCAAGTGCCATACAATCTTTAACTCTTTTCCTTCTTAGCTGAACTGGAGCTTTTAGCTGATGGGAGGGGCTGTTACTCTGTTCTTCCTTACAGGGAAGCAGTGCCATTTCCATCTGTTTGCTAGACGGCCAGCTACGTGAGACAAGCAGAAGTTGACTGCCTCTGTGGCAGTTCTTGTGGTAGGAGTAGCTTGCAGCAGCTGCTGACTGTGTTGACCATGAGCCCACCCCATACATCTGTTTACTGTAACAGCTTTATTGCAAACATCTGAAGAGACTGTGACATCCATATTTACAGTGTAATGAAAGAAGATAGTGGGAGTAAGAAATTATTGAAGACAATGAAAAATCAGTTCACCTAAGTAAGTGGATTGGTGGAAAGAGATTTCCAAAGCAGAGGAAAAGGATGATCTTGCACTGAGAATGACCACTCACTGTGTTCCTTGATCCATGCTAAACATCCAGCTCTTTAACAAATGCTTGACTTTCTTTCCAAGCCATACCTGAGCCATCACGAGTTTGTTTGCCAGTGGGGTATGGCCATGTCTTTTTGGGTAGATTTTTGAAGATCCACATTTACTATGCAGTCTGCACACCCAAATATCCTCAGTCCTTATCTAATAGAATCAGTACAACATAAACTGGTGCAGATCTTACTATTCCCTGTCAAAAAAGTAAACATCTTGGGGGTTCTTGGCTTGAAAAAAATGTTTGGTGATATTAATAGCAAAGACAGTCAATGGAACTTAAAGTTTTTGGCTTAAATCAGTGATGATCAAGGTCTGTTGACTTTGATGAATTTCTGTCTGCATAGATGAGAACTGGAATTATATAAGTACAGAAAATATCCCTTCATTCTGTAGGCTCTGGAAATATTGTTGGCGTAAACCACTGGAACAAACTACCCAGAAAAGAAGTGAATTCTCTTTCTCTCTTGACATTTCTAAATAAGACTAAATGCCTTTATGGAAGATATACTTTGTTCAAACAGAAATTATAAGGCTCAGTGCAAAAGTACCTGGATGAAACCCTGTGGCCTCTGTTATACAATCAGATGTCTTTTGGACCTCAAAATCTAGTGATATATAGTGATTTCTTTGTCTTTCTTTTTGCAGTCTCATGTCATTGGCTATATTTACTGCTTTTTAACCAAGTCTGTAGACTTTTGGGGAGCCAAAACCCTTTCTGGAAAACTGCCTACAGAGGAACTGTAGAGAAGCTTGATGGCATGTAAGTGCTTGAGGGCTACACTGACAGTATTGCTGAATAGTTATTGGCATAATGAGATGCTGAAATGAGAAGTCATTCTCAAAAGAATGTGGAAATCACTGTAACACCCTTAAGACACACGTGAAATATGTATATATGAAATATATGTGAAATGGCAGACAATGTTCACTAGACAGGGATCATTATTAGGGTTCAGTGCTAACATGGTTTGAGGTGACTTTCAAGTTCTACTTCTCAGAAGCTTTCTTTTTCTTTTTTTTTTTTTGCAGCTTCAGTCACACATGGCAGGATCAGGTAATATTTGATTCATAGTTTATCCTTACAACACCAAACTCTGTACATTCACATATTTTTGGAAATGAAAACTTAGCTGCTGGCACAGAAGAAAACAATCTCCTGAAAGAAATGTCTGGACTTAACATCCATCCTCAAGCTGGATCAGTTTAGCACTGGCAAGTGTCCACTGGTAATCAATCTTTTGACAAAAACGGTGATAAAGTGGTGGCTTTCCTTGTGTTAAATAACTCAAACCAAGACTTGGGGTCAGTCTTTGGTGCATATGTATCATTCTGTAAATCGAGTTGGCTGCATTTCTACAAGGAGTTATTTTGACAAATACATATTTGTCTCCAGATATAAATAGAGTCTGAGGGGAAGGAAAGAGGAGACTTTTCAGCTGAACTTAAGGAAAGAGTTTATGTCACATAGGATATAGATAACTTAAATGCTCCAGAAATGCCCTCACTGTTGCCTAAATGGCTGTGGGGAAAAAAAAGACTGCAAGCTAAATTAGGTGGGAGATAAGATAAGGATGCAAAGGCTTTAATGAGCCCCCAGGCTTTCCGGAATACCCCAGCAGGGCACCCGAATACAGGTGTTTACAGTTTTTATAATGATTTTCACCCAATCCCATCCGGCCACCGCCCAGGTTCTGCCCCTGCCACGCCTCTTGGGAGTTGGGTCTGGGGGCATTTTGGGACCCCCTCTTCTTCATCTTCATCTTCCTCAGAGCACGTAATGTTCTTGGAGGCCTTCCAGAGTTGTAGGCCTGAAGGTTGTTGCGTCTATGGCTATATCTTCTTGCGTAGGTTTTATGGTGTTCTCTACAATTCTACCTTGAAAATGAGACTAAACAGGCCAGTGGAATTTAGGGGATTGATATGGGAATGGGTAACAGGGTTTTCTATGTGTGGTTGGTGTGTTAAAGGGTAAAGGGATAATATATTGCTACTTTAAAATACATTTACTATGTAACTACTTCTAAGATCTACAAAATTAAAAAAATCAAAACTCCAAAGTATCACACTATGGATGCTCTTTCTGATGGAAGACTGTCATTGAGTACAAATAGAGGCAGCTAGATGCCCTAGAGCATTCATTCTTCACTGATACAATTTCAGGATAGTGAGGTAAACACTGTGGTAATGTAATGCTTAGATGTGTTCTCTTTCATAAGAGAATGCAAAATCCTGAACTTTAGTGCTGAACTGCAGGGGCTGTTATTAGATTTTAATGTATCTCAGAAAAAAACCTCAGTGACCTAGGAGGAACTGTAACATGCTACAAACAGTTTTTTAAAAGCAGTACTTAATATAAGCAATTTCCATACAAACTCAAATCCATGAGAACTGACAAGATTTTTGGTGACATTACAACTGGCATATAATAGCAATAATAATAGTTTCTGTATCCTAATGTATGCTGTATATGTTTTGATTTCCTGATACTATTTTTCAGAACAAAATCTGGAATGTATTTCTTCATTTCAAATATACCTCTTTGAACCATCTTCTTAAATTTCTGCAAGTTCATTTTTATTATTTACAGAAAATTGACTTAGAAAGAAGTATGGACTGAAAAGTTTGGGATTTGCTTGTACTAGAAAGGAATCTTTTTGTTGCAGATTCCAGCTTGAATCCAGGCCAGGCCAGTAGCAGAAGTCTTTTAGAGCTGGTAAAAAAATGTCAGAAGTGCTGATAAGAAGTTGGACACATTGGATCATGGAACCATGATCACCCTCCAGTATATTTTCTAATCTCCTGTTACTAATCTGAGCCAGGGCCACTTGACAGCATCCCAGTATCTGGTTACTACCCATGATGGATAGCTGGCAATCACTCTTCCTTCTGCTGGCATCTTCCTGATATCACAATTTACAACCTTCTTAGGAGTCTCATTTTTAGTCCATGTATAAGCAGGATCTCAATAATTTGCTTCTGTATTTCCATTCATCCGGACTCCTTTGATTTCTTTCATTATTCCTCTTTTCCTTCTTGGATAAGATATAGAATTCACTAATTTGTAAAGGTGCTGCTTTCTTTGACATGTCCAAGTGAGGCAGGAGTGAGAAAGCTCTTGCAGGTTGTCCAGGAGATAATGGACTGATTCATCTTTATGACTGGGAGCTGCTCTGGAATTTGACTTCTGAGATCTTCTGGCCCAGCCAAGCCTCTGGCAAGGATAAGTGTCCCCATCTTACCTGCCTAAAATTTCTTCTGTCTCTTCCCTTAAATGGACAGGTGGCTCTGTCTGTGGTATACATTTGCACTAGTGTCATAAAAATGAATTAATATGTAGTGTAGAGTTACTCAGTAGTGTATTTAAGTAATGTATAAGGATCACTTGTATGTCTGTCCTTCCACAACAGTGCAGAAAGTCCCATATTATTATTCATATAATGGACCTTGTGCTTACACAATTTGCAAAACAGTTCTTTAGCAGAAGTGATTCTCAAGTCCTTGAGAGGAAGGTGTCCTTGTCTCCTAATGGGGTAGATTTCCTCTGAGACTTCCCCTTAAAGAGAAATCCTTTGCTTTGTCAAGGTGATAGACCCATTTAGTAATGTGTCACTGGTAATAAACATTGTGTATTGTATTTCTACACATTGAACTGCACGGGGGGAAGGTCAGATATTTGAAAATAAAAGGCAACAATTGACAAAGTAACGTACAACATTTGTTTGCTGTTGCCAAGGATTTGCAATGCTTTTGAAATGGTAATATACATAGCAAATATTTGATGCACCAAACCACAGAAGATGGTTGATGATGGTTATGGAGTGGTTACTTACTCTGTAAGTAGTCCCTGTAGCTTATTTACTACACTGTACATTTTGCACATGCTTTTTATTATATTGCCTGTAATATGTTTGTAGTCTTGTTTTTTCCCATAGTATATTATCATGACCAGAGACCCAGTGGGACAGTTTTACTTATTGTGAAATAGGAGTTGGGCTTTTTGCTGGCTCCTTCATCCATAAAATCATTTTCAGGAATGGACAATGCAGAGGCATTTTATTACCTTATAGAAGATTGTTCTGGAAGCAAAATTAGATGTAACAACATTAAGAAAAACCAAAACAGTCCAAATAGAAAATCAACAGTAACACCCCAAAACCAAAGAGAATTGTACTCAACAGGGAAAGCTGACATTTTAAACATTTCTTATTCTACATTAATTTGCTTCCTTATTTCTCTATTCATTTCTTGCCCCCCCAACCCATCCCATCCCCACATTTCCTTTGTATTGACTTTTCTTATCCTGACATGTGTAGAGTTCAGTCTTCTGCGGTGATGAAGACATGTGCTAGCTGCAAACTCGCCAACTCACTTGCCACGAGCAATGCAACTGCACCAAGCCAGAACTCAGCTTATGCTGAACACTCTGCAGATGGGAATACAACTTCTGTGCTCCTGCTAATGCCTAAACCGGATGCTACATCTCTCTATAGTGTGAAAACATCTGAAGGCTTTCAGGAGGGCTGCCAGTCTGCTTTGTTGTCCAACTCTGTCAGATCTCTGGGACAAGAGGTGAATTGGCATTCGTTTCGCCTGTGGCCAGGCACCCCAGAGCAGGGCTGAGTGCTTGCCATATAAATCTAATCCTCAATCTAAAAGCTGTCTGTGAGAAATCTTCAAATTTGCATATTTTTTTCCCTTGAACTTAGACTGGCTGATCCCTCATGTTCTGTTCCGGTTTCATATCCACTGGTAGACCTAAGCAAATTAATTGAATTCCGTTATAGGGGAGCTTAATATGTTTTTAATCTTAGCCTCTAAACCAATTAAAACAAAAAAAAAAAGTCTGTCTGGTGATGCCCGATTTGAATTATTACAGAGATATCTGAGGTCTAAATGTGGATTAGGTTTCAGTACAAAAAGAGCCTACAGGACTGAGACTTCTTTAAGTTCTTGGACAGCTACTTACCTTTAAGCTTGTGAGTGTCCTGTTTGAAGGTGGAACCCTCGCTTGCTTAATGTTAAACATGTGTATAAGAGCTTGTCAGCCTGAAGTCTGCAGCTCTCTTCTCATCTACTATTTACTGTGTGTGTTTGCTAGGCAAATTTAAACAATTCACCTTTATTCTGTTTACATCAGCTATGGATCCATTTCCCTGTGTTTGTGGAAATCCACATTTGGCATTTTCAGGGATGTCTGAGCCAAGTTCAAACCTCAGTATTTGGATATGGGCTGATGGTAGACATATCTTGTCAGTTCCACAGTTTTGTTATTTTTAAAATGTATTTGATTATGCACTGGGCTTATATAATGAAAACAAAGTTTTCATTAGTCTGGTTTGGGAGGGACTGTGGTTGAAGACTGGGAAGAGAAAAGGATCACAGGGAGGGAGGGAGGGAAAGCTGAAGGAAGACAAACATCCAGTGGTCCTTCAGCAAGTAAGGGTAAAAAGTCTGGAAGTGGCATTTTAGAGATGATGGTTAAGAGCTGGGTCCCTCCCAGCTCTGTTGGAGAAGTGAAGACGTGGACTCATGATGCAGTCATTTTCCTGAGCCTGGGCTGCAAGTGCCTTTCTGCCTGTGCATGAGACACTCTGAGCAAAATGATTTTGTAGCCTGACAGTCCTGGAGTTTAACCTTGTAAAGGTTCCTTCTCCCTCGTGCTTGCAGCTTCACAGGAAGAGGATACCTGGTCCTTGCTGCAGCTGGGCTCCTCTGGACTTCAGGGAGAGGGAATAAAGGAGTCAGAAGGATCAAACTAAATGAAAAATGGTAGTACCTCTAAGACTGCATTTTAAATTAAACTGAAATTATTTCATTTTTATATTAAGTTTTTATAGATTTTATAGCGCCGTGGAACCTGATCAATGGACAAGCCTATGTGTATTTCTCTTTGCTAAGGATGTATTTCACAAATCAGAACTGAAACACTGAGTAATTATGATGTCTGTGTCTGAGCCAGACAGTCTTGGACAGAGTGGCTGACCAGTTACATCTGCTCTGTGCCTTCTCCACAGGACCTCTTCTCAGGTTAGGAGCAGTAATGAACTTCACAAAGTGGAGATTATTTACTGTGATATGCAGAGCATGAAAGGAAAATAGGCTGAAGTTTCCCTGACCCTGAAAAGACAGAGAAACTAAATCGTAGGTAAAATATCTCTCTCTGAAGATGAAGGGCAAGATTCTCAATTGATGTACATCTCTGCAACTTGGCCTCAGTGAAGCTACGTTGATTTACACCAGCTGAAAAATCTAGAAGGGAACAATGCACTTTTTGTTTAATTTTTATGTGATCCTCAGACTATCCGTCACATTCAGTTGCAGAGGAATAACATTTGGTAGATGTTTAGCTTTGATTTTTTTTTCCTGAAATGGGAAGTGAATTGAATGAAGGCAGAATATGGCATTTTTATTATTAGAGTTATCTGAACTGTCTGAAAAAAAATAAATTAAAGAAGAATTTATCAAATAATGTATTTGACATCATAGCAAAATACAGTCAAATGCATTATTTCTTATAAGAATTGCTAATAGAAATTTAGAGAAGTCGGTTGTGCTGGACATGGCTAGATTTACAAAAACTTGGCTGTATGAAACTGTCTGGCTAAACCATCTCTTTCATGGTACGTGTTACACAGCCTCTGCCTGTTGTACCTTTATAATCCACTAGCATCACTCAATGCTGAATGCCATCAGAAGGTCCATAGTCCAAGTTGAGCACAAAAGATAATAGTGAATGGGGAAACATCAGACTGGCTGTGTGTCACTAGTGGAGTTCCACAGGACTTCATTTTGGGCCCTGTGCTCCTCAGCATCCTCATAAATTACTCAGATGAAAGACTGGAAGGGATACTAAGCAAGTTGCAGATAACACAAAGCTGTTGATTCCCTTCAAGGCAGGGAGACCCTGCAGAGAGACCTCAACAAATTAGAGGACAGGGCAGTCACCAACCATGTAAAGTCCAACAACAGAAAGTGCTGGATTCTGCACCTGGGATGGGGCAACCCCAAATGTTCCTGGGGGAAGGGATGCTGAAAAGCAGTGCCGCAGAAAGGGGCCTGGGAGTCCTGGTCAGTGTCAGGTTGAATATGAGTGAGCAGTGCCCTGGCAGCCAGGAGAGCCAACCATGTCCTGGGGGCATCAGGCAAAGCATCGCCAGCTGGTCGAGGGAGGGGATTGTCCTGCTCTGCACTGGGGCTGCCTCACCTTGAATATTGTGTGCAGTTTTGGTCACCTCAATGTAAGAAAGATATTCAGCTATTAGAGAGTGTCCAAAGGAGGGCAATGAAGGTGGTGAAGGGCCTTAAGGGGAAGCCATATGAGGAGCTGCTGAAGTCGCTTGGTCTGTTCAGCCTGGAGGAGACTGAGGGGAGGCCTCATTACAGTCTACAACTTCCTCGTGAGGGGAAGAAGAGGGGCAGGCACTAATCTCTTCTACGTGGTGACCAGTGACAGGACCCAAGGGAATGGCCTGAAGCTGTGTCAGGGGAGGTTTAGGTTGGATATTAGAAAAATGTTCATCACCCAGAGTGGTTGGATGCTGGAAGAGGCTCCCCAGGGAAGTGGTCACAGCACCAAGCCTGACAGAGTTCAAGAAGTGTTTGGATGATACTCTCAGGCACATGGTGAGACTCTTGGAGATGGTCCTGTGCAGGGCCAAGAGTTGGACTTGATGATCACTGTGATTCCTTTTCAACTTGACACATTCTGTGTTTCTGTGATTATTGGTTCTGTTTAGGAACTGAAATGGAATTTGGACTGCTGTCTGCCTCTACCTGCCTAGCCCATTCTGCTGCAGTGAATGAAATCATGTGGCCATACTGCTGTGTACCCTTTAGAGGTGACTTGTCCTGAAGAGAGGATGGTAGACTGGTGCCTTACTCAGAGACAGAGGCACTGTGCCAGAGCAACAGAAATTATTTATGGACTAGGGTCCCTGCTCACCCAAAGGAAGAAGTGATTTTAAGCAGTTCCTTTCTGTTTCTGCTTAAGCCTATTGTCAAAGGTGGAGGGGAAGAACAGGCAACGCTAAACTGCTGGCTGTCTCATGTGCAGGCACTGTTAGACTGCAAATAGGACTGAAGATTTGGCAGATTTTGTCTATCACTGGACATGCATCAGTTTTGGCACAGACCGGGAAATGACTGGAGCCAGCAAAAATTTTGGAGCAGGTCATTTCCCCTGTGGACCAAGGGATTGAATCTGAACTCTGGGACTTCCTATTTATGACTTGTTCTGCTGCTGGGGAATACATATATTAAATTACCATTATTCCTGACAATAAGTTACAGTCCAACATGAATTGCCTTTAAAAAGCACTGTTTTTGAAGGTGCTCCAGTTTAACGACTAGGACAAATAGCTGGAGAGTCCAGAGAGCTGACCACCTTGCAGCTCAGCCAGGCAGGTGGGACAGGGCTATGGTGAACCAGCCACCAACCCGCCTCGACATCAGGGGATGCGCAGTTTCAAATAAGTTTACCCTGTGTGAACATCAAGTTAACCCTGTGTGAACTGCAGAGGGAGAGAAAATGCCACTGAGCACAAATTCAAATCCCTTTTCTTCCAGTACAGGGAACTGATGGTAGAAGAACAAGATTTTCTGGCAAATTACTTTGTCAAAAAAATGTAAGAGAAATGTTTGTCTCCAGCTTCTGATTATAGGTGAGCAATATTTGAGTGTGCTCTTTATTTGACCTGCAAACTGCACATGGAATGTGCATTTTCTTGTGTGAGTGTGGAAGGCAATTCAGTATTATGCCCTTAACCAAGAATTCAGATGAGCTGAGAGTGGAGCATTTCTTCACATAATATAGCAGCCCAAGTGAGTGAATATTATGTGGGTTGTTCTGGTACACAGTAGTACACCAAATGTTGCTCACATGCTTTAGAGGTGGTCAGTCATGATTCAGTGGCTGCCCAACAGTGTTAGTGCTAGAGACATATATAACAATATCCTGTTCTTGGACACATAGTTTCTGAAAATATAAATCTCTGTGTGTGTTTACTGCACAACCAGCATCTGACTAATTGCTCCGAAAAGCACTTTTAATTGCTTGGGAAACACGATGACATGCACTACACAAACCCAGTAACCATGCTGCTCCAGCAACAGTCTACGATCTCAGAGTTGTCAAGAAAACTTTGTTCCCTGTCATCCACACCATACCCATTAGGAACTTATGTGACAACCCAAACAGAATCCTGTATCTCCAACCACTCTGAGTCCATCTCCTTGGTGTTCCAGCTGATGGGGAGCTCTCAAGAGGTGTTAGCAGAGCAGTCCACAGCTATTGCACAGTTTTCTTTCCATACAGCAGGGGGTAGTAAAATACTCAGAGACTACATATGCAAGCAAAGAGTAGCAAATAGCAGAGCAACTGAATGGAAAACAAACAAAATGTCTATTTTTAAACTGAGCTAAATCCATATAATTTTCAATAGGGAACCTTTTTAGTCCTTGTAAAACAAGTTCCTTAAGTGTTTGAATGATGTTATTTAAATGTGTAATGACTTGGCCTGGTAAAAAAACCCAACATATTGATTGCTGCACTTTCAGGATGAAAGTATTAAACATTTTAATCATGCTGTGCATGTTTAGGATGCAAACAAAAGTGCTCATTGTGAACCTGCCAATTAAAGTAGCTGCCAATAGGGAAGGAGACGTGCCTGTGGCTTTCTTTGGGTTAGCTGAGGTCATGGCTACAACTAATGCAAAGGTTCTTAAAGAAGTTTGGCATCTGAATGCCTGAAAATCTCAAGCAATTCTCCACTCTTTCTGTTAAAAGTTCTGGAGCTGTTTAGGACTGACAACAATGCTTACAGAACAACATCAAGGCTTTATTTTTCCTTATTTTTTAAAAAATGCATAACACTTTAGGAATGCAAAGGACAATCTGAGGTGTTAGTGCTAAGAACCCAATTACAGACTGCTTTTGAGCTTCAGAGCTCAAGAGAGCTCGGAGTACATGACCATGATCCAGTCCAACAGGCAGCTCATAAACCATCGAGGACACCCAGGGGAAACTGATGGGAATAGTCATGTGCTTCTAGTCAAGGAGTGGTTTAGAACTTCACTGTTTCAGAGCTTAGAATTTTGAAGGAACAATTTAATTTCTATTAAGTCATTGCCTGCATATTTCTATAGTACCATTTAGCAGCACACAGAGTATTTCAGTAACATCATGTTTCTCTTCCAAACAGTGAAAACAGAAAAAACCCCAGTCTTCTCATTTTCTTCAGGATTTCATAAAAATACATAACCTGTGAAATTGGTTCCTAGTCACGTTCTTCCTCCAGCTGAGCCTGATAATACCTAAACGCCGACTCACTTATTCCAGCATATGTTAAGAGCAATCTGAATGACTAACACACAAGGTACATTGGCGTAGAGACCTGTGAAGAGCTGAGAGTCTGGCTCAGTGGTCCCTATTGCAGGAGGAAACCTGTATTTAAATCCATGTATGACATGGAAGATATTTATTTTAAGTTTCTGAAAAGGTTTTAAAATTTACATCTAAATGGTGTATTTCTATCTCAGCTGATGGGGCTTCGTAGGAAGATTCTGAAGAAGATATAGAAGTCCTGCGGTGAGTGTATACTCAATTTGTGTTATATAATGATTTGAATTTTATCTGTAACTACTACTAAAGATTCTGAAGTAAATTAAAAAAAAACAGCATGTGAGCCAAATCTACTTTATTTTCAAGAATCTCCAGCTATCACTCACAAATCCCTGCCAAATGTGTCACTTCTCTTAGCAACAGTTTAGACTGCTTTAACAAGTATTTTTAACCTGTAAAAGAAAGCCATAGAGCCACTTCTGAAATCTGAAATTCTGTCCAGATAGCTAAGGGCTGGATCCAGTGATAAATTGCTTCCCCTCCTGACAAGACCATGGAAGCTTTTTTTGCAGGGCATGCTTAATATTTCAGTAAAAGTGGTTTGGATGAATTTTTGTCTTTCCAGTTGAATCTGGCTTTACTTTTTTTTCTGGTATTATAAATTATTGTATGTGTAATAGAATACACACACATATTGGGAAAAATGTTATTTCTACAGAGAAAGAAGCTGATTCAAAGGTAATATTATATATTATATTATATTATATATGTATTTCTCTGTAATTTATCCACATTTTACAGTTAAATTGTCACCTGAATTATCTCGGAGCAATTCTTAGATGGCATGTTGGTAGCTACGGTTTTAACAAGAAACGTCCAAAATTTCACTTGCAGTTTTACCTACAGGTAATGTGTAGTGCAGTCTTTAGTGCTCTTTTAAATTCCTTTAAAAACAGATGTTTCTGGATGTTAGCTGTGGAGATAGTTAGCATTAGCCAGTCGAAGACTGACCAGTCCTTTGCAGCAAGCTTGTCAGCGGTTTCTGTCATCACTGTGGGTTACATAAGGCAGAACGATGTGGCAACATCTGAATCTGGTTGTATGTGTGCCAGAACCACAAATACATTGCTGAATATAATGTACATTTTTCCCATCTAATGAGCAAAAGAACAGATGATACACAGAGGTTCTCACATCCCACTCTATCTCTCATTCCCATCTTCGCATTGCTTACCAAGTGCTCCAAGTGTAAACTAACCTCTGAATCTGATATACCAGATACTGCTATCTCATTCAAACCGTGTCTTTGTAAGGCATGTTAATACTTAACAATATCAATCAAATAATCTCTCTATTGTAAACATTTATTTAGTCAGGGGGGTCAGGCAGACCTGCAAGGAGATCACATTGCTAGTGTCCTCTTCTAAGCCTTCTACAGCATCCTGTCTTCTTCCAGGCTCTCTTTTAGGTGATGAGTTTCATGGGGCAAGCATTATCTTTATTTAATGCTTGTTCTGTGCTAAACAGTTTCACTCTTTTAAGGCTAGTCTTGAAACCAACCTTAAACTTCAGACGATGTACTTATAATAAGAGATTTATCTGACCCAGTGCCTTAAGATTGTTCTTTAACTTCTCTTTAATCTTTTGAAAGAGTTGTTTTAATAGCCACTATGGTTAAATTCACCAACTCTTGAACTTTATTCTGGATTACTGATTTTCAAATGGTAGTTTTGGATTAAAATTTGAAAATAAGTTTTGAAGAGATCATTTTATAATTAAATACTTGCCTGGCCACCAAGAAAGAAAGAGGGAATGGATAATGTTCAATTTTTCTGGAGGGCTCTTGTGTATAGGAAACCTATAGGTTAGATTTAAAATTTGAAAAAACAAAAAGGGTTCAAGAATCTCTTTTTATGTCAGATCCACATGACTGGCAGGAATAAGAATGTTGATATCACTGGGGATGAATATCTTTAATTTTTCATTAGGAACTGATGAAATATAGAGTTAGGGTATCAGAAAGGAAAGCTGTAGCAAGTCTGATTTTTGCTGGATTTATAAGAGTTCAGAAGGCAGCTAGTGTAGTCATAAGCAAATATTTTGTTTTCAGTATTCCTGGACACATCTTCCATTTAAGGAAGGCTTGGGATAAGGCTAGGGAACTGGGAAAAAAACATGTCAGAGAGAGTACTATGGCGTGGGCAGGAGCATATGCTTCATATTAGGTATTCAAGTACAGATTCTTCCCTCTCTACAGTACATGTTAATTTTAGGGCTAGGGCTAGAATTGAGTTTTCAGAAAAAGAAGGTAGAAAGTCTTTTTATTCTTGCATTCTGCAATACTGGCAGAGATAGGATGAAAGTTTGCATAATTGGGAACAAATGCGTTATAATCTTATTTACTACACAAATTAACCATTTTGAATTAAAAGAAAATTAGGCTTAGGTTTAGGGTGGCATTATGACCTAAAAGAGGGAATCTTCATCAGCCAAGCTCACTGTTGAATTGTTTAGGGCCAACAAAGATTAGAATGAATTTTCTAATGAATCTCAATCAATTTTTCTTAACGAAATGGTCACTTGGCTTGATTTCAGTTTTTTGGCTTAAAAACAAAAGTTGAGAAAATGCTCATTGGGCCTAGCTTGTCACTGGATCTAGAATGGCTTCAGTGATAGGAAGCAGGTTAGCATCATGAAGGGCAAATGGTGTTATTCTGGCACCTTATGAAATTTGTTCACCTGAGTGGGAAGGGAATATTTAGAGACACTAGTGTATTGCAGTGATACAGCTACTGTCTTTAATGCATTTTAGCTGCAAGAGTTAGTTCACTGCCCATATATTAAGAAGGATTATTGTTGCGGTTTGTCTCATGTTTGGGAAAGAAAAGGTTTGACCTGGAAGTTTAGGATGATGAATGATATCAACAGCTGATGTTTCATGTTTACAGATTCCTGTAGAGATTAATTCTACAATTACATTTCAAGTTAGGTTAGAATTAATTTAAGTTTTGAGTGCCAGAAATCAATCTTGAAGGAGTCAGTTCTGTTGGACTCCTCATTTTCATCAAGTTTAAGAATACCTGATTCACCAAATCCCAATAATTTGTGTTAGGTTTCAGTTTAGCTATTGGTTATCTGGCTATAATCATAACCTTGAGATTGTGTAATGACTTGGGAACACATTGGTTCCAAGAAGTTATTAGACTCCATAATGCTGGTTCTGATAGAAGCACTTAGGGAAGAAGTTGTTAATAATGAACAGCAATATATGATATTCACCCAAGGATTCTAGAGAAACTTGGAAGCTGGGTTACTGCACAAAATTCTTTTGGAGAACGAGTGTACTCAGGAATTGATATTGTGTGTTGCCATAGAGTCAATATGGATTTTTAAAGGTGGATCATGCCTCACAAAACTAGTATCATTCTTCAGTGAAGCCAACATACTTGTGGATAAAGAAATTATGGTTGATATAACCTATTTGGTTATAGTTTTTAAATAATCTAAGAAGTCAGAGAATAAAAAAAGGACAGAGTTCAGCAGTAAATGGTTAGTTCTCTCAGAGGAAGGAGGTTGCCAGTGAAGTATCCATGGGATTTGTCCTGAGGTCTGCAATGTTCCCAGTATTAATAAATGGTCTAGAAATGAGAGGGAGAAATTTTTGAGGTATCTTAGTGTGCTGGGAATACTAAGCTGTTCTGAATAGAATGATAGAATCATAGAATAGATTTGGCTGAAAGGGACCGTTAAAGATGCTCTAGTCCAACCCCTCTGCAATGAGCAGGTATATCAACTAGATCAGGTCTAGACTGCTTTTGATGCAGCCCAGCATACAATTGGCTTTCTGGGCTGCAAGCACACATTGCCAACTCCTGTCCAGCCTCTCATCCAGCAGCACCAACAAATCCTTCCTGTCAGGGCTGCTCTTGGTCTGTTCATCCCCCAGCCTGTATTGATACTGTGGGTTGGCCTGACCCAGGTGCATCACCTTGCACTGGGCCTTGTTGAACTTTGTAAGCTTGACATAGGCCCACTTCTTGAGCTTGTCCAGGTCCCTCTGAAAGACATCCCATCCCTCACATGTCAATCACACCACACAGCTTAGTGGTGTCTGCAGATTTTCTTAGAGTGCACTCAAACTCACTGTCTCTGTCTTTGCTGGAGATATCAAACAGTACTTTTTAATATAGACTAGATATAAACTAGTACAGACCACTGAGGGACATCCCTTGTCACTGATCTCCATCTGGACATTGAGCTTCCATCATAACATTGAGCAGTTGACCAGTACCCTCTGGATGTGACTGTCCAACCAATTCCTCGTCTACCAAACAGTTCATCCATCAAATCCATCCCTCTCCAATTTAGAGAGAAGGATATTGTGGGGCACCATGCCAAAGGCCTTACAAAAATCCAGATAGATGACGTCTGTCCCTTTCCTTGTCCACTGATGTAGTCATGCCATTGTAGAAGGCCACTAGGTTTGTCAGACTGGACTTGTCCTTGGTGAAGCCATGCTGGCTGCTTCGAATCACCTGCCTGTTCTCCATGTGCATTAGTGTAGCTTTTGGGAGGATCTGTTCCACGAGCTTCCTAGGCACAGTAAGGTTTTACTGCAAAGAATTATAGAAAGGAGTAGGATATGTAAAGTAAAACCATGAAGTGGCGATTTCAAAACAGGGAAAAAAGGTACTTTTGCCTCACATTGCATTGTTAAGCTGTCAAGGTTCTTGCCACGAGATGCTGTGGACAGGAAAAACTCCCAGACATTTAAAGTCCTTGGATGAAAAGAGAAACCATTGAGAACGATTAGAGTTGCTGCATCTGGTTCAGGAATTGCTCAGCCATAAATTCTTGGAGGCTGAAAAATATTCTGGGGAATTAATGCTGTATAATAAACCATTCTCACACTCTTCCCTGGGACCCATTTAGGACACCATCAGGAATGGCTGCTGGGTGAATTGGAAGCTTGATCTGATCAGATATAGTATGGGAGGGTCTCTGTAAATTCATCTTTTAAAAAAAGAACCAAATATTTGGCATATCTGAATATGCACGTGTGTTATTTGAATTTTCCAAATACTGCTGTCATCAGTGCAAAACACTTGTTATACTTGTCATATTTCTATATGATTAAAAAAGAAAAGACAATTGCTCTACTAAGATTAATTTGGTTCTCTACACTCTGAGCCATACACCTTTCCATATCACTTTATTTGGAGTCAAATAAGCTGTGGGTTTTTTTTTTTTACTTTTGCATAACTGTCCTCTTTCCCAAAGTCAAAACTGACAGAAAATAAGTTAATTAAAAGCATAATACATTTTATACATCATGTGCTATTTTGCAACATAAATTGTACAGTTGCCAATCAAGCCAGCCCACATCTATTAAGCACAGACTACTCAGGTTTAAGGAGCTGTCCTTAGCTATCTTTTATTCCTTTTACTGTGAATATAGTGAATTGACCACAATGTCATCACTCACACTTTAGTACAGGATTCTCACCGGCTGAAATCAGCAATAGTTCTGTTTAGGCATTTAAATTAGTATCAGGGAGCCAGGAGGAAAGATCTGATCCTTTTAATTGCATGCAGAACCTAATAAAAATTCCATATTGCTCAGAAATAAATGCAAAAATTTTGCAAAATGTCAGGTGCAGAGAAACTTGTAGATGCTCAGAACATGAGATTGCCTTTGAAACACTATGCTGTATACTGCTGGTGATAGGCTTTCATTAGCTTCATTAGCTTCAGCTTCTTAATTTGTACTCCCAGCATTGAGTTCTGTGTCTCCACTCTCTCACAGACACTTCCTATAGTCTGAATGCATGAAGCTTTGTTGCAGTATTTTGCAAACACAGTAGAAAGTGGCAATATTGTTAGACATGTCCTTGGATGCCCTGTGATTTCCAGCAGCAGCAGGAGTGATGATCTTGTATTTAGTATCAAACAATAGCTCACTATAGCATTTTCTAAACTAGAGTTGGCTTTTAACCATGTCCCAGAACCAACCTGGCATTTCACAACAGAGGAATCAAATGTCTTTTGGCAGCATCTGATGTCATAGTTGCTTAGAGCCTGATCTCAGAATTTGGCTGTCATGAGTCACTCTATCTATTCAGCTGTGTAAAACAGGCAAAAAATGTGGGCATCAGCAGTGCTGTGACCTTTATACAGTTTTCAACAGATTGAGAGAAGGCAATAATTGTTATTACTAATCTTAAACCACTAATGTATGTTGGGCTTTTTCCATCTATGAAGCTAATGGAAGTCTTTCACCAGACTTCCATTACTATCATATCACTTCAAAGGAAATCTCATTTGAACTCACAAGCAAAATGACAGTGGAATGTGCTTGGACAGAAGTGTTGCACCTCTCTTTGAGCTGTCCTGACATGGGTGATGTGTTTGGTGGTTTGATGGAAGGACAAGTCCTACCTTCCTTTTGGCATATTAGCTAGATTTACATTGAGAGGCAAAAAAATGATCACTCTTGTGTGCAAACATCACATTTACTGTTCAGGGGTATAGTTTGTTCTTAGGACCTGCTGAAATTCTTTAGAAGAAAATAGTCTGCATAATATGCAAGTATTACTAATCTGCCAAACCTTTGGGGTTGCTGGGGTAAAACTAGAGTTTCTTTAAGAGCTTGTGATCTGGCCAATCTGATCTGTCTGCAATGTGCAACGTTTATCACTTTTGAGGCTTGAACAGTATCATAAATTAATTGAGTGCTACTTAAGTAATATTTGAACAGCAGTTAAACTGTAAGTGAATTATAGGATGATTTTACATGGTGGGCATCAGGCACAGATATAGCTATGTGAGGAAAACAAACCAGAGCTTCATATCCTGGTCCTTTCCTATATTCTTTTACCTTTAGTAAAGGTGTGTTGCTTCTGCTTTCTGTCTTATACAGGTAGTGATTAACGACAGGAAGGTACCTTCAAGAACAAAGTGATTGTTTAAGAAAGAGAGTTTGTTTTTTTAATATAAATAATACATTTATAAATAGGAGGTGGTACAAGATTGCAACATTAAACCAGAAACAAGACAGAACAAGTTTAAGATTTTAGAGCTATCTTTATTGTGAGTTGTGTGACACATGTTGATGTTTGAAAGTCCCTTATTTTGGGGACATGCACAATATAAAGGACTGCCTTTCCTTTAGTGTTATCTTTCTGACTATGATAGTTGCATAATAAGATTTTAAAATGAGAAGTTTAAGGACTATAGCATGAAAAGATTTGACACACTAGCAGTTCGAACATAGTCTGCTAGTTGTGCTGAGCTTTCAGTTTCCAAATCGAACTTTTTGTCTGTGTCCTTCAGATGATCTTTCTCCCAGAAACTGGAGTGGTGTAGTTGGACCATAGAGGTACACCAGTAAAGCTGGGGAGGTCTGTTCTGATCTGTTCCCATCTGAAGCTGGGACTGAGCAAATCTGCAGTCTCCCTCTGCTACAAAGATCACAGTACTTTCTGCACACTTCATGCTGCATCATATACATTCAGAACTGGAATTTATCTCTGGCAAGAGCTGTGCTTCCTGAATCATGTTTGGCATGCCTGTTCTCAGTTATGAAGTATTTATCCATTTCCTGGTGTCAGCTACTGAATCCAATGGGATTATGGTCTTTTTAAATAAAATCCAGTCTTGTCATCTGCTACTGAATCCAAGACTTATTATCACTTGTTTCGTGGGTTTCTTATCAACAGCCTATTGGTCTTGAAACAGTTTCATTAAACCTCATCAGCACCTGGTTTTGCTAATCCATGATGTGGCTGAAGTTGAAGTGCAGGTGGCTCTGCCGTCTAGTTTGATTTGGATCGATTGCTGACTTAATAAAAAAAGAGCAAAAATGGCAGCTGAGCGTCTGTCTGCCTTTTTCTGTAATAAAAGTACATAAAGAATCTCTGCATCTGCTATCTGACACTGCAGATTGCTTTCCCTTCAGTGGAGGTCTTTCCAAATTGTCTCAGAAACAGCAAGAATAGGTGCTTGTGGTTGTTTTTCCTGGCATATCGGTAGTACATGGAGACACATTGGTTCTGCTTCCTCTGTTTCTGTCACTGCAGTTTCTAGGTTGGCCATTAATTTTTCTGTCAAGTTGCAGTCTGTAGCATATGTATTAGATGGCATCTATAATACATGGCACCTGCATGCTCCATACTGTTTGCTTAGTTTGGAATTTGAGTGCTTATTCTGTATCAATATATTATTGTTATATTCCTTTCACAGATCACTGTAGTTCTTTCAATGAGTGGCATGTTTCTAAGGCTAGGTCTATTGCTTTAAAACTGTAAAGCTGATCTGCTTCCATTCTTTCTGAAATTATTCGTGGGTGCCAAGAATGTGAAATCTGTAGTATATTTTTTTCTTACGATTCAATACAGATATTTATTCAGGTAAAGTAAAAATAAAACATTTTTGTGTCTACTATTCTTTCTGGACTCACTGAATATTTTGATGATCTGTTTCAGCATTTGGGAGCATTATTCCAACAGGAGCATCCAATTACGTCCCCCCTGCCCCCAGTGCCACAATGTTATACCAGTAATTTTTCTCACCTTCCATTATAAATTCCATATGGAGTCTTAGCTCTTGCTTTCACAGTTTTAATGCCTATACATGGATTTTGTCCAGAAATTCACCGTCCCTGGTAGCTGGCATCACTCCATGTTGATGATTTCCTTTGTTTCTCACCCATATTTTGTCTCCTTGTAAATTGTGTTTTCTATATTATTGTGGAACTCACAAGATTGACCTCTGCTGTCATCTTCCATATGCCAAATGCTGAGTAGTAACATAAGAAAACAACACATTTCTTAAGGCTTTAAACTGAAAGAACTGTAACAGAAATGAAGCCTTGTGGCAAGCCAGTGTTCCCAGAAGGGAAAGACTACATTTAAGGCCTTTGGTGCTATTAATTTTTAAAGGCTGCAAAGAGTGAATAAATTGTGAGTGAGTCCTGATGGCAGACAGGGATGGAGAGGCCTGAGCTAACCGTGCTACACCAGTGCCCCTCTCAGCATCAGTGCCCCTGACTTCTCTCTGGCTTCATTTCGGAGTAGTCTCAACATGAGCTCAGGGAAACATTTCCAGTGGGAATAGACTTGCCAAAATATGCCTTTTGACTCGAGTGCTATGCTGGCAGTGCTGTGGTGCTCAGCAGGTGAAGGGGAGGTGCTGTTACAAAGGTGTTTGCACCGGGAGAGGTGGAAATCAGGTGCAAAGCTGCAGAGCTATTTTGATGATGTTTTCTCTCTTTATAATCCATGGTGATTAGCTGATATCTGGGGGCAATGTTTTTACAAATTGATGATGAAATGTAATCATTCTTTGTTGCAATTTTGTCTATATTTGTGAACTCCTATTTCCCTGAATGCCATAAGAAGTAAACACAAGAGGCTCATTGCTTTAATAGTCTCCTCAGACAATGGTCTACCCTAAGCCCCTCTTTCTTGCTTAATTTCTTATCAAAATCATCCTACATGCTCTCTAGTTGTCTCTGGGGCTTTCCCGCTGTCTGCTCTATCTGCGCCTGTATTTTTGCCCTTTCTCATCCTTTGTGCATAACTCGACTGAGCAGCATTCATTGCCCTGAATTTGAACTTAGTCCCTAAGGAAAATTGCAGTGTTTGGTTCTTTTACTAGGCCTCTGTTTTGGGTGCTGACCTCCAGTGTTTCTTCTCTTCCATGGAAGTGTTGTAATTAGTTTTTTACATTTAGCCTACTGTGTTATACTCAATAAAATGTGATTCCTAAATTCAACTCTATTATCAGATAGCTTTGCTTTTCGTATTTATAAATGGGAGTGGGTTTTGTTGTATGCTATCAAGCTGCAGTTGTCCTTTTTCCCACATAATGTTTTTTTTTGTTTGTTTTGCATAGGCTCCATGTTTCAGAGTAGAAAATAATTGACTTTTAGAGGTCACTCAGAGAAGATATTTAGTTTTAACAGGTTTCTGGGTGCGGCATGTTAGGCAGTCACATTTATTACCTTAAGGAAGACCTCTCAGACATTTGAACTTGACCTTATTTTCTGCCAGTAACACCTGGCAAGAGAGCTAGATAAGTTACATTGCAGATATGTTCAAGATTTATTTTAGGTAAAGCCTGTTTTTAAGGTGTTTGTGTGCCAAGTTACGTCTGGAGTAAATTTTACAACAAACACTAAATCAGAGGCAAGCAGTACAGAAAGAAGTGTAAAGGGGAGTAAAATAGAAAAGTTGACAGACCCATAACTGTAATAAAAATGGTTGTGGAGAACTCTACGGTATTAACTTAGATAATTGCCAGAGTCATAAAATCCAGATTTTTCTGTCTTCAAGGCTCCTGGGAGCTGCTGGAGATGAAGAAAATTAAATGTAATGGTTCATATATAATTCAGAATTTTGTTGCTTTTTATCATTCTCAAAAGAGTAAAAGTGACCTACTTTCTATATGTTGTAGTTTAGTGGGAAATTCCCCTGACTCCCAGTGTTAGCATGCTTGTTCTCTTCTTAAGCAGGTGCTAACTCCCATCTCTGCTTTATTACTGCTGGCATAGTATGTGCTAAATGTGTTGTGACATTCTTTTCTCTCTGTGTACGGTAAAGATGGTTGTGCTCCTTCCCAAATCCTGGTTTTGTTAAGCTTCTGGGATTAATGTAGGATCTAAATTAATTTTCTGCATTTTAGTTGTCAACCACAGTAGAAGTAGTTAAATAATAAGCTCTCCTCTAAGATTTGTGTTTTTACAATTGATATTACATCTACTGATGACTTAAAAGAAAAAAAAAGATAAAATCGAAGAGACGTATAAAAAAACAGCACTTCTTCTTGGTTGTTTTTTTACAATGCATGTTTGGAATAAAATGGGAAAGAATAATTAGAAATGTACTTGGAACTCATAGGAGAGTCAGTATTAGCTCTGCTGTAAGGCTGGATTTGAACTGGAAATATTTCAATCCAGAAGACTTCTTCCAGTCCCTCTTTACAAAATCCAAGTAGAACAGTCTAAAAAATCAGAGAGGAAAAATAGGAAATTGAATTTAAGGTTACAAATCAAGGTTGTTTCCATTTACTGTTCAACACTAGAGAAGTATGCTAGAGAGAGTAAGAAGCAAATCTTAGTTTTGATCCTGTCCTCTGAGGAGAGCCAATGTTTCATTTGCTGGATCTAGTTCTATATGGAGGAAAAGAAAAAATAATAAGGAGTTTATATTTTCCCATCACACTGCTGAACTTTGTAATGATTGAGGAAATTCTTCAAAATTTTCAGTTCTTTTCTTAGTATATTGTTTCTTTCATGGATGGAGACATATAGGAAAAAGTTAATTCTCTTTTGCTCAGATAAAAATTTCATTGACTGATAAGGGATGTTGAGATGAATGATGGACAGTGCTCTTCCTACTTTTCCTAAGAGGAGTCGCTACACAGTTTGATTTTCAGATGTATATACAAGAAGCAAAACAAAATCTTATTTTTCACTGAATGAAATGTATTCTTTAGAACTGTTTATAGGGAAATATTTGAAAAATAAACATGGTTCTGTTTAGCCAAGTTTTATTTAGTTATTTATTTGAAGTAAACAGTCCAGTCCAGCTATGGATATTAGACCAGTTAGCAAGAAGACTTGTTCATATATTTTTGTTTTAATTTTGTGATCCAAGTGTTAGGAGTTGGGAGTTTGGTTCCAAAGGGAATGAATTTACGTATGCAGGACACGTTGTTCAAGGAGCTAATACTTACAGTAAACAGAGGTTGCTTAACTGTTGAGTAATGCTACAATAGTTATTTCCAATATTTTGCAAGAAACAATGTTCATGCAATGTTTTACCACTAGCAATTTGTTAGTGGTTTTAATTTAATGCCAAAAAAATCTCTAAGGGCTGTAGTTTCAAAAACATGGAGCATCACACATTGGGAATTATACCCTCTTTCTACTTTTGTAAGGTAAGATATATATGAAAGAGATACAATTTCTTTTCTCCTATTAATAGTACCTTAAAATCTAAATAGTGTAAGAACACTCTTGTGACATCACAAATAGTAAATTATATCCATAGAAAGGAGATGCATTTATGTGCAACTTATTACAGGTTAAAGAAAGA
Organism: Myiotriccus ornatus; assembly: GCA_036023395.1. NCBI lineage: Eukaryota > Metazoa > Chordata > Aves > Passeriformes > Tyrannidae > Myiotriccus > Myiotriccus ornatus. The sequence continues at coordinate 52,940,938 of JAYRBT010000177.1, read as the reverse complement.
GACTTCAAACGATGCTTAAGGAAAGTCTTCCTGCAATTAATTTTTTCAGGAAGACAGATATAGTCTGAAGTGGTATCACTCTCTACAACTACCTGAAAGGAGATTGTAGCCTGGGAGGTTGCTCTCTTCTCCCAGGCAGTAAGACAAGAGGGTATGTTCTTAAGCTCTGCCAGGGGATGCTTAGGTTAGATATTAGGAAGAAATTCTTTACAGAGAGGGTAATCAGACATTGGAATGGGCTGCCCAGGGAAGTGATGGATTCTCCATCCCTGGAGGTTTTTAAGATGAGACTGGATGTGACACTTAGTGCCATGGTCTGGTAACCATGGCAGTGTTGGATCAAGGGTTGAAACTGATGATCTCAAAGGTCTTTTCCAACACAGTTGATTCTATGACTTTATTTATCTTCTGATTTTGGAGCAGTGATATGTTTACATTACAGTCAGTTTAAACCTAGCGGTACTACAAATCTATACCTAAGTGTGAAGTACTTTTTATCTTAATTCTTTGTACAGTGTATTACATTTATTGTGGTTAATATTTAAATGGAAAGAGTTTTAAAGTGACTGTAAATAAATTATTTGTAAAACATCCATACACCTCACTCACCCCAGATTCTATGAACATTCGTAATACTCCTCTCATCAATGTATTTCACTGTAGCATAACATTATTACTAGGAGTTTTCCTTTACACTAGAAATAGGTAGAAATTTCCTAGTGGAGGTCAGCTTTAGTAAACTCTCCTATTAATGCAAATTTCATCAAGTTCTTCCGTTTAAGATAGATGCAATTTCTTATTTTCCAGACGGGGAACTAAGGGATAAGGTGGATGGAATGTGTTACTCTTGTTAAGTGGCAGGGAGAAGCTAAAGGTTTTATCTCCTATGCTTTTGCTTTCTCTACTGCTGTGACATTTATGTAGGTATGCATGCTTACATATATAGGTATACACGTAATTAGATATCTATATTGAATAGAGACATAGTCTTGAGCTAAATTAGATTTCTCTAATCACATGTTTGAGTCCAAAATACTGGAGACTAGGCTTGAATATTATAAAGGCAAACAAGGACTTTTCAAACCTTTTTGTCACCAGTTTAATAATGGTTTCTTTGCTGATATAATCCTATCATTATGGCTTTCTTTAAAAAGAGCAACATAAAACCCTCTTGACCTGAAGTAAGTAAATTCATGTGTATTTATTTATGTGGTTTAATCCTAAATACACAGGTAGTTATTTTCGCAAACACATCTACATTAGCTGTTGTTGGTTTTCATACAGTTCCAAACGGACTGGTCTTTGGTTGCTTCATTTTGTTAAGGCAGTCCAAATAAAACTTTAGGTGACCCTTGGGAAGGCTTGCTTCCAGCCTGGACTTACAATTTAAGATATGAGACATATCAGTCTGATTATTCTTTATGTGAAACTCACCCCTCAATTAACATCTTTGCAAAAATAACTATAAAGGTAGGTCTCTTCATAATTTCCTTTCTGTTCTCTAGCCATTAAATTTATTGATAATTAGGAGTAGAACCCGTATCAGAATCTGTGTAGCTATATCTGTGCCTTTTAATGCAGAAAATCCAGGAAATATTTAAGTATTCATGCTAGTGTCTCTCTCTAGAGCTTGCATTGCAGATAATATGTGTCTTTGGTGAAGCATCTACAGGATAAGACTGGCTTTCCCTTCAGATATTGAGATACACATGGTGGTACATGCAAAAATATCCAGAGTGGTTTGCCAGATTCCTAATGGAATTTCTGACGGGATGCTACCTTGTAAGCTTAAAGGCAAGTGCATGGCCTTGTCTTGTCACATGGAGTAAGAGCACAGTACTAATACCTGAAGGAAAGAAGTCTGTGCTGGAAATCTGTCACTTTAGAAAAAACACCAGGTAAACTGTGATGAAGTTGCTGGCAAAGGCTGTACTTTGGAGTGGAAAAGGAAGCTTAGTTATCTGGCAAATGATTGTGAGGAGGAGATGAAGACATGCTGAGCAGGACAGGTTCTATCTACCCAACAGCACATCAGGGGTGTCAGTGCCTGGGAGGGCATCTTCAGCAATGCAAAACATGATGTAATTACAGTACCTGCAGAATGGAATATTTGTTCTTTGTTGTGGAAAACAGTCCAACTTCTTTTCTTTGGTTTTGGTAAAAAGCTTAAATAGAATGTGAAGGAAGATATAAAATAAAAGAGCAGAAATAATGCAATAGGGAAAAGTGCTGAAGCTAATGAGGTGGTTTGAGAGTTGGAAGTGGTGATAGAGAAATAAAAATAATACTTCTGAAGAAATTATATATGAGGATGAAGTGAGTGAAATGAGAAAGCTGAATTTATTTCCATTACTATGGAACTGAATAGCATGCAAGGTAAAATGAGGGAAATGCCATGGAGGCAGCGGATAAAAGAAGGGTTGAGGTAGGGTGGTATGTCGCTGGGGAAATGATTTTCGCACCGATTCATATATTTTCTCCAGTGCGTTTCACTGCTCAGTGCCTTTCAGACCTGATAACTTTCTGATGAGTTGAATGTCAGAATATTTTGTTCCATGAAGGAAAAAATTGCTAATGGGATTTCATAGATTTGTTTTGTGTGCCTTACTTGTCATTAACCACATCTTCTTCGTACTGCCTTTTAGACCTGATGTATTGCTCATTTATACAACTCCTCCTAAAGAAGCACTCAACATGAGCAAGTTATACAAGTATTCTACACAGTTTGCCAACACTTGAGGGCAGGAACACTCAGATATTTTTGAACACTGTGGTTCTAATTTAGGACTAACTGGAACATACCTCATCTCCACAGTGTCATTTTCTTTAGAAAAGAACATTGGTTTCATATATGAAACAAAAGGATGGTCATTAAAAGCCATCTGTGGAGTTCTTTAATAAACAGAAGCATGAGATAATGCATAGAGCTTTTGCACATGACGTTGAAACTTCATGTCATGGAAGTTTGCAATCCTCAGAGACTGGAAGTAAGAAAATAGAAGCTGTTAGCTATTAGCCAACACTTATAAAGAACTTCTTCATCTAGAGTAGAGGTACATTCAGCATAAATAGTGAAGTCTTTTCAATATCCACTTGATATACCCATATTTTTCCACCAGTGAACATTACTTGGACCAGAACAGATGTGAAATACACAGAGAAAAGCTGGCCAAGAAATGGAAAAATTTACCAAGCAGAAAAATCTTTGGGCCTGAATTCTCAAAGATTCTTATCTCCCATGTGGAGGGCTGCTAGAAAATGTTAATATTTTGGATTTAGTTACATAGGAGCTGGTTAAAATTCAGTTTGGTTATTGAGGATACACATAAATACTCTACCATATCATGATTAAAAAAATCTACTTGGCATATGGACCGTTATTAGTAAAATTAGTTTAAAAAGAGATAGTCTCCCAGTTTTTCTGGGTTGTTTGTAAGGTTAAAAAAAAAGTCTAAAATGGCATCATTTTGCAATTGAAAGTGGGTCACCTTCCCATTTCTTTTTCTGAAGGTGAGTGTATATGAATTAGATAAGCTAGAATGTCAACTAGCAGTATGTCAGCTATGGCCTGGTGGTTGTCCATATGCAGGCTGTTGCCCAGCAGAAAATGCAAACTGAATGAGAAGTCACTTCTCCTTTATGAAAGCTGCCTTGCATTCACAGCAGGAATAGCTGATATGCCACAAAAGAATGCTCTATTTTAACACCTTGCTCTCTGGAATATTGTAAGAGGGAAGAAAGTATGGAGAACCTTGAAATTCAGAGCCAATTATTCTTCCCAAGTTTTGCACAGTTCTCAGGATGGTGAGCAATGGGTTGCTGTTCTGCACAGCAGCACAGCTGTACAGCTACTGGATTTGCTTCAACAAAACATCAACTTTTCAGAAAAAATTGGCTGCAAGAAGATAACAGATGTACAAAAGAAAATAGGGGAAGGATAACTCTTAACATCTTTTTATTTTGTTTACTAGAAATTTTTAAAGGGAGAAAAAAATTAACTGTTATGGCAACTTGCTATTTTCACCCTTATAAACTAATTTTATTGTACCCTTTTTTTCATGTTATTGCACCACAGATAAGAGTGCTGTTGTTGCAGCTTGGCAGGTTCATATTCAACCTTCCTCTTCTAAGTACTTGTGTCTTTGGTATTATTTAAATGGCAACAGAAGCTGGCAAGAACCTATGGCTACACTGCTTGTTCTTTAAAAGAATGAAAACCATTCTGGTTAACTCTTGTCTTTGTTAGTCTATTGTTTCAGTTTCTTTGCAGTGGCAGTGGCAGACTTTTTGCAGGAGAGAATTACGGTTCAGTCTCTAAGAAGTTTATTCTGTTTGCTAACAAACCGGTCTTCTGGGGACTTTGTATTTGTTGTATTATAGTAGCAGTCATGGACACTAATTCCCAAATATGGGCCTGTAATTCCTGCTTAGGGTTATAATCACAGAAATATAAAAGGCACAGGAACTTTCTATAACACTGAAGTGTTACAGAAAGAGAGGTCATGATGCCCCTTAAGTGAAGTTGTGACTGGAAATGTTCGGGACTTACTGTCCCAGTAAACCTATTGTCCTCATTAAAAGACCTCTTTGTGGCCACCATACAAACACATAACAAAAAGCTGTCTCTTGTCCAGGAAAGCTTATTGTCTAATTTACAGTTTCTTTGGGCAACTTCTGTCCAAAATAAATTTCAAAAGGTTGCTTTCTGTCAACAATCCATTAGAGTTTTCACCGAAGCACATGCTGAACCCCAGCAGCACTGACCTACACATGCTCCTGAATGTTTACAGTAGGAGCTTCTGTGTTGGTAGCGCTCTATCCTGCCACTGACAGTGTCAAAAAAGCCTGTGCCTATAGAGACATGTAAGTCCGGGGAAGCAGGCAGTTCTCCCAGTGTTTCAACAATTTGTAGGTCAGGGACCTCCTAAAACAGAAATAATGATGTGGGTTTGAGGTGTCTTTGCCTCAGTGGATTCCTCTTCCAAAAACATGTCTAGTCTTCTGTTGAATCTGTGTTAACCACACCCGGGGCACAGTGTTCCACTCCATAATTGCATACTGGGAACAAGCCTTGTTTAGTTTGTTTAGAGGCTGGCACCTGCTGAGTTTCAAGTGTAACTCAGTTGGTTAGGACAAGCAATACTGCTTGAGATGGCCCCAGATAAAAAATCAAACCAAACACACAACTGTGCTATGATAAAAAAGTGTTGAATGTTATGATAGTGTAGATGCCAGTGCCTTTGTATTTCAATAATTAAAAGCTTCAGCCAATGATAAATAACCAAAAAAATGATGTCAGGAAAAGCCACTTGTGATTGAAAAAAAACCCACAAAAAATCAGCAAGGAAACCCCCTCAAACTATTCTGCCTAGAGGTTCCAGTGTACACAATAAGATAGTCTCCTTGCTCATGACATCAGGAGACAAGGTCCCATGGAAAACAGAAAAGTTGTTTGTTTTTTTGTCTATGCATCATTAGATTTTTGACTTATAGTGGTTCAGGAATTATACCAGGTGAGGTTTTTACTCTCCATCTTTTTTTAAAATTCATTTTTATTTATGGTATATCTACATCGTGATTACAGAAATTATTTACATTCATCTACCAAGAACTCTATGCTACTGCAGCAAACTGTGCAACTGAACTCTTAGTTTATAGCCAGCAGCAGACTTTCCTCTCCATTGAGGTAAAATGACAGGTAAACACACACTTTAACTTCCGAAAGTGACCACATTAGTCTTCATTTGCTACATCTTTTTCTAAATGTATTTTTGACTACCTGACAATTTGAATGAGCAGTTGATCAGAAACAGAACATATGTTTAGACATTCACTATCTTGCAATTAATGCTTTACGTGTTGTACAAACAGAAATTCACTCTATAGTTTCACATGAATGCTTAAAATAATTATTAAACAAGTCTTTGTTTTCAGGCTGGGCTGAGGTTTCCTTCCACATCTGTAGTAAATTGTCCTAAAGAACATTGATTCAAACAACCAGGTTTTCTTTCAGGGGCATGGTTAGGGTAGACAGATGAGTCATGAAAAGATTACTGCTGTAGTTGATCATAAGAAAAAGAAAACTCTCCTACGTATTATATTTCAGCAAATAAAATACAGAAAAATTAATTTCTTTAGCAAAATCATCAGGTTTCACTAAGTCTTCTACCAACGTTTTAGCAGGCTGCCTTTTATTGCTGAGGGGATTCTATGAATGGATGAAATGCTAGGAAATTAAAAAAAATGGGAGAAATATATGTGCCAGTATATACTGCCACTTGGACAATTTTCCAGCATGTGATTGATGGTTAAGGCTTCTGTTTCATACATATTAACTCTAGGTGACTTTTCCAGCCTGGATTTAACTTGCATGTTGTCTGATGTAATTTGATGAGCAAATCACCCTTTATCTGAACAGTAGCACCAGTTCTTGCAGGCATTCCTCTCCAAGCTGCATAAATAATTGTCCTTTCTGAATTATTTCTTTACCTTTTTTCGAGAGAGTGTTACGAGCTTCATCTGTCTTCCTGGTAGTGAGGGAGAGTTGTCTCACACTGTTAGAAATGAAGAAAATCTACATTACAGAAAATGCTTGTTTTTCATGGCACTGTCCTGCAAAGTATTTTTGTGTGACAGGAGAGTTACTTTTATTTCTATAACTCAAGGCAGAGAGTGTATAAAGTGAAAGTTTAGAAAGTGGGGAAGCCCAGTTTGAACAGCCAGATTATACACTAGGATATGAAGAAACTAGGGAACATTATCATTGAAGAGGAAAACTCAATATGAACCAGCCTTCTTGAAAAGGGATAAAAAAATATTTTAATCTGTGATAATACTTGCTTTAGGGAGAGGGAAATGAGCCAAAGTAGAAATGATATTAGTCTTGTAGGTATTCCAAAGAAGAGTGATGGTTACAAAAATACAGATGAATAATTGTGGGAGTTACATTCGGCTTTGGTTTTTGTGTTCCTCTCCATTAGTTCTGTACATGGCCACATGTAACTGTGGCAGATGAAGTCAACTCTTTGGAAATAACTCTAAAAGAAACTGTTCTGGTTCCGGCTGCATATGTCAAATCTCATACTAGTGCTGTTTCTGATTTCTGTCTTGCAGAGTAAATGGGCATTGGCCAAAAAAACAGAGAGGAATAGTGTAAACTTGACTTTCAGTTTTGAGTTAGTCACATAAGGAAGAAATTTCTGATCTATAATGTAATTTTGAAAACCCAAGCTATACTTATGCAAGAATTAAATATTCTGTCCATATCTGATTTGCTTTATATTGACAACCTATAGCTGATGTGGCCACTATTTCTATGAAAAGTTGCTCACTTCTCTTCAAGCTTCTCTCCCTGTGCTCTTTTACCATCTGTTGATGAATATAAGTAAATATTGTTATTGTAAAGATACTCTCTAGTCTGGCCTGTAACGTGTGATCCAAATTAAATCTTGGCTCTGGGGAGTTGGTGATTTTTAGTGGTTCTGAGTATGTGTGACAGAGTGTGTATAAAAACCACAAACCACCAAGGTCATTTTTATTTATTTATTTGCTTTGGAGACCCTGCCCCTACATGGGGATGGGGTGCTAGAAATCTGGATGCATGAGGTAAGTTCTGCTTACATATGGAGTGAATTAGGAAAGGCTGAGAGAGAAAAATACTGTATTTTCCAGTGTCCATCATCATGAAATTGGAATATGTGTTAAGCAGCTGCCAACTTCACATGCTGAGCAGAATACTGACAGTAACCTTGTCATCCTTAAGTTGCTCATTTTACCAATATGTTTCTCTTTGGTCTTGATGGGGGGAAAAACTTAGGTAATCTCAAATTGATTAAGTAGTGATGGACACCAAGTTAGAATTGTTTAAATGGAAAATTTAACCACATTAATTATGTATCATCTTTTTTTTTTCTATTAAGAAAAAAAAATAATGTCAAAGGTTTCAGGATAAAATTTAAATATAACCAAGTTAAATAAAACAGAATGGCCCCATGGTAGGCAAAGAATTAGCCCAAGACAGCTTGAGAAGAAACAAACACATGGCAGGTCTATTTTCTGTATCTGTAAATAAATACGAAATGAACCAATGAAAATTGATCTGAGACACTTTCACTGATTTTGGAGGACATAATTCATGGGCGATGTCAGAGTAACAGCAGGGATATGCCAGGTGTAAGTGAAAAAAGGAATAAGTTCTTAAATAGTATTCAGAAAAATACTTAAAATAACACCAGCAGTATGTGGAATGATGTTCTTTTGGGTTACAGTTGCCTACATGATATAATTCTAAGTAAAGGAAAGGAAAGATCTTATATTTCTGCATTATTTTACAATGTGAAATTAGGCCATTTTTCCAGATGTCTTGGTTGTGTATCCAGTTGGGCAAGCCAAAGGGTATTCTGCTGTTTCACTGAATAAAGTTCTTTATAAATTAAGCACACTACATTTATAAAGTATTTGGCCAGGCAGCTACCTGAACTGATGCAGAGAAAGCAGATGAAACATACTCAGAATTAATATCGTGTGTTTTCACTTGTGCTAAGAAATATTGTCCTTACTGATATGTGAAATGCTAGTGTGAACTGAAATAAAATCTTAAGAATAGGGCAACATCTAGGACTTAATTTCCAAGGATATAGAAAGCAAAATGAGCAAAAACCAAATAATTCCAATGTGAATAATGAAACAAGTATCAGTGATATTACTAGAAGCTGAATTAAGCAGTTCCCAAATGATTAAAATGACATTGAACAATTTGAAGCAACACTGAATAAGTCATCAGATGGGAAACCTTGTGATCAGAGAAATATTCAGAAGTTCTGATTGAGTATATCATGAATCAACGTAGTTTGTACCCTTCTCCAAACTAACCCAGAATTCTGAGGTATGTACCATTCATGCTGTTAGTGTATCTTCTGGATAACTTTCATGATTCAAAGTTATGCATAATGAATACTCCTGGCTCCTATTAGGAACTCCATGACCCCTCTTCTGGACAGCAGAAATGATTTCAACTCTTATAGCATGTATGCTGGCATAGAAGAAACACTTTCATTTAGTCTCTCAGTTCCAAAGTTTAACTCAAAGTGTTAAAATAAGAGTTTCCACTAAATATAAACCAGGTTTTCCACCAGCTCTTTTATGTTTTTGATTTCTCAGTATTTCTTAGTATTTCTCTTGATTTGGCAGGTCAGTCTGTTTATACAGGCACTGACCATGATTACCTTCCACTGGTTTTGCTTTTGTAGGAGGCAATCAGAACATTGTGGAAGGAGGCGCTTTTTTTTTAATTCCCAGAGCTCTTTCAATTGAGAGATGAAGAGAGACAGAAGGAAAAAGAAAACTTGAAGTTTACTTAACAAATAAATTCTAAAAGTGCAACATTCTTGACTCGGTTTGTTTTAAAAAACACCAAACTTGTCCTAATCTACAGAAGTCCATCTATAAAAAGCAACACTCTTAGAGCTAGTAGTCTAAACATACTAATATAGAATAGTTCTATTTTAAAAATACAGAGACGGTGAGGTTCAGCCTCAGGTTGCTTCCTGAGTCATTGCTGTGATCTACAAAAAAGCTAGCATTTGATGTTTCTGGTTTCAGCTTTATCTCAAGCATTTTGGTGTAAAAATTATAGAGGAAAAGTATAGTCTTCTAATAATACAAAACCAGACAGAACTGATTTTGCTCAAAAGTAAGCAAAACTTGCTGTGGATTGAAATTAAATTTGGAAAGTATTGGCATAAGCACAGCTTGTTTTAGTACTACAATTAGAACAAGTCTACAGCCTTCATATGCTCAAACTGACATCAGTCTGGAATGACTTTTCCAGAAAGAGTAGTATGGTGAAGAACAGAGTAACGTGTAGGCATCCTCAGAAGTGGCATGCCAAACAATGAAACACGTGGTTTACTTGCTCAGCGTTTGAAAAAAATACTGCTACAGCATGAGTGTACTTCCCTACATCCATCCAGAAGGCTGAACACTGCAAAATGTAAAAAATGGATGATTTAAATGTGTGACTGGGATTCATGTTTAAGAAAGCTCTGTCATATAGCACGATATGAAATGATCTCATGATTTGTAAATAGTTTACAGCATTAATTATAATCCTGAAATTTCAGGAATATTTTAAATCACTCTGATTATATAGATAGATTCTGGTCTTTGCGTGTATACACACGATATACATAATTAGAGCAACATGCTTCATTCAAACCAATGCAATCATGAAATTACTTTTGCCCATTAAACTGTACAGGAGGCTGCGATTACGTTCTCTTTATTTTTAATTTAAGTTCCCTCAAATTCCCAAGCTCTCAAATGTTTCAAACCAGCTGTAGTAATGAGACTTTTAATTATACTGTTGCTTAGTGAGTGACATATAGCTCCTTCTCAGTTTGAGTTAGCCCTGGACAAACAGATAGGAGTAATGTGAACTAAAAGACTAAATGCAGAACAGCTGTGGACAGAAATGAATGCCTTGATTGAAAACACTCTCCTGGTAGTTTTCTCTCATGTTTCTATGGTACAAAAATTACGTTTTTATTACAGGTTTTTCTAAAGTGACAGGTGTCCTTTAGAGCAGCTTTCCTGTACTTTTACCTTTAATTTTGAAAATGAAGTTCTTAGTTTGCAATTTACTTCCATATAGTGAAAAAGGCTTCATATTATTGTTCCTGCAGTACTAGACCCCATTCCCAATAAAAATGAATCCAGACAGAATCTTTTCTCTGGAAGGGTCTAACCTGCATTGGTTATAATTTGTGATGGTTTAGAGGTCATTAGGGAGCTTTCTGTTACTGAAAAAAAAAAAAACAACATAAAATTATTGAACTAGCTGAGACATTAACGAGAAATGTATGTCGGGTAAACTGTATTTATCTTCTATTTTTAATTTGAATTTGGAAAACACACACATATAGTTTTAAAAATAATCTGTGCCATTAAAAATATACCAATTTCCTTAATATAATATTATTCCATTAAATATTTAATACATTTTTACTTAGGGTAGAGAATGTGTCATATAAATACATGACCAGAGCCTTATTTACATCACAGTATCAATTGTTCAGTGCTGTGGGAGTTTTTAGAAAATAAAAAAGAAAAGCAGAACAAAACTGATGAAACAGGATTGTCTTAAACTTTGGTCTGTACAAATGACACTCCTAACTGCACAGGTGCATTTGTCTTGTTAATTGTGTCATCAATAGCTCAGAATCCAACAGATCCTGGTTTTGATGCTTCTCAGCTCAATAGCACTTTGTGCAATAAAACACACAGCTTTGAAACAAACAACAACTTAGGGCAACAATCCAGAACATTTGCAAAAGTATAATTTTTTTCTTTTTGTCTTGAAATAGTTGTGCCATTGCTGAGCATGACTTTTCATAACAGGCTTTATTTCTAAATTCACTTTCTATCTCTTTTGTCTCTGTTTCATACTCAGGATTTAACTAAATGTTCAAATAGACATCATAAGTTTCTGTTGACTTCCAAAGCTAACCACTGAACATGAACTGAAATTCAAAGATTTATTTTTAATTTCTCAAGAAATTATATATTTTAGTTCAAGCTACTATACAAGAAGTTATATTTTCTAAACCAGTTACTCATAAACTGGGCCAAATAACTTAAATTTAATTAGATTTTGTATTTCAGAAAAGCATCTTATTTTTAAATAAGAATGTGAAGAGGTGAAGAATCCGTGACAGGACAGCTTGTTGTTACGGTCAGTGTCCACTGCATCTCTACAGTCATTGCCTGAACAACCACCTTCTGCTTGAGCTAAGGGTTACAACACTTGCTGCAGACAAGTGTTTTTGGTATGATTAGAGACATGCCCCTTTAGGAACAGCAGACAGAAACTATGGCAGCATGAGACAAAAAATTTCAAGTTCTTTGGAATGGCAATATTCTGGATGAGCTACATCACTTGCTTCAACTCAAAACTTCTTAAGAACTTCATATGCTTCAGAGGAGGCTGAGAGTATGGACCAAACCCTCCCCGAACAGTGGAGGGTGAAAAGTTTCTCCTGGAGGAATTCAGTCCAAAAATCTAACCCATATGCATTGACTCTCTCTTTTCATGGAGTAACCTGTCTCTCTTAATCAGTTACAGAAAGTGTTACGAGTAGCTAATTTAGGCACCTCACTCAGATATTTGGGTTGGAAATATGTGTAAAATACCTAGAGCAGAATATCAAAGATATTTTCTTCAGTTTTTTGAAAGGATATTGTAGTTTTCTAGCTGGAATTAATTAGTAAATGTAATATTCCCTACTAGAAAAAAAAAAAAGCTAATGGTAGTTATCTGAAAATTAAGGTCCATATAGCACAAATCGTTTATATGGCTGACATTTCTTTCACCTGTAGCTTCTTAGAGATTGGTACATTTGTGTTTTTTTACATTGCCAAGTAAGCTTCATGAGGCTGAACTAGGAAAAAATGGAGAATGAAAGCAAATGTAGATTTTTCAATTACATCTGAGCACAAATTGGTTTGCTTCAGATTTCTTTCAAGTTTTCTGGTTTTTTTAAGGATAAACTATTTTGGATTAAAACTAGTTAAAACACCAACTAGTGCAATTAAAAGGAAAATTTATTGTTCTTTGATTTTCATGCTGTGACAAAAGTGATGCAGTTTTCTTAATAATCGGATGTTCATTTTGAATACTTAGGACATTTCAAGGGAGTGTACAACAGCTAATCGCTCATCACCAAAATTCAAACTTTAGGTAATACCCATATCCAGGGATTCTGAGTGTGAGTTCAGCATCTTTTACAAGATACTAAAAGTAGGCTATATAAATGCTGCTTTACTAGCTCCATCTGATAAAAATGGATTCCTGCGTAGTATTTTCGGAATCCCTCACCACAGTTAGCTTTGTTTCTGCAGTCTGACAGCCATTTCTTTTTTCAGCTGAAGCACAGTAAAATAAACAACACAAAATTGTCCTGAAAATGAACACAACAAAAAAAGCCCAGACGCTGTAAGACGAAGATGTTAGTACTTAATGGTGTAGGGGTAAATCACAAACTCTAAAGGGCTTTCTTAGGAGCCATTCAGAGAGGAGTGGGAGGACAGTCGCTGCTTTTCTGTACTTAGCCAGCACGAGAAGGACAGCTCAGACAAATCTTGGACATGAAATTTCTTCCCGCTAATAAGAACTAGCCTATTTTTAAAGCACTTAGAATGTTTTGTTAGCTATAGCAATAATAATAATAATGAAGTTATTAATATAGCTTCACTCTGTCTAGACAGATCTATATCTAGCTGAAAATGATGAGAACAAAAAGAAGAGAAACAGATTTATTTCTGAATTCAAACATCTCTTATTCCAAGAGTTTCACTGAGTTCCCACCACCCACCATGCTGCAATGACACCACTGTACAAGAAGTTGGCAGAACATGAAGCTTATAGCAATCATGCACCATTATTTTTTGGATTACACCAAGCACTCGCTGTCATGTGTAGCAGCCAGGGCTCAAAGGTTGCTGTGTTTGGCCAGAGCTGATATCAAAGCTCAGGTTGTCCAGTTACAGAAATAAAACTAAAATTTGGTGTGAACCGAACAGATGTGTCCCCAGACTCCTGCAGATCAGCACAACACACCTATCATGCCCCACCTAGAAACCTATGGCCTTGTACCTTTGCACCACAGGCTGAGCAGCCTCACACCCTTTCATCCTTCCACTGCAAGCAACTCCCCAGTTCCTCCTGAAGCAGTCACATTGCCTCAAGCTGCAGGTAATCTCTCACAAACTTGTGCCATATGTGACCTCCTACCCCCAGAGAACCTGTCCACTTCCTTCCTCTGCCTGAGAAGAAACTCTTCCTTCTGGGAGCAGCTCCCTCAATCAAGCAGCTGCCCCAGAATTTTCCAGAGAGCAAACTGTCCTCTTCTTGCCTTGAGTACTGTTATCCTCCTACCACCTACTTGCTCAAGCGGATAAATAGGCACCAGCTATTCAAGTGGGCATTCAAATGTTTGGGTGCTCAAACAATCCCTGCTGAACACATCTGGGTGGTGGGATGCTTGCTGTGTTGCAATTACAACCATTCCTGGAGTTACACTTACTCAAAAACAAAACTAGACCTTGCTGTTGTGTGTTAGCTACAGTGGCTATGTGCAGTACCCACAATATATGTGTCCACACTAGTGAATGTGAACAGGATCCCAAAGCACTGACACTCAGAAAATGAGACAATGCTTTTACACAAGGCATACCTATGACATATAACCATCAGTCTCCAGCTGGGATTGCAAGAGACCTCTGCAATGTACCTATTAGCAAGTAACTGTTGATTTATGGCACGCTGGTGCTTCGTGGTCCAACACTTATCCAGGATAAATTGTAACTCTACCAGTAACGTTATTCTGAATTTTTTATCCCAGGTCTTGCCTTGCACTGGGAATTTGTTTGGCTCCTGAATGGTAAGATTCCCGAGACTTCACCAAACTCTCACGCTTGGGACTTTTCATCCTATTCCTACTGTTAAAAGGTATATTTCAACATTGTTTCATGATGTTACAGGGTCTTCCTTTTTTTTTTTTTTTTTTTTCTGTTTGGCTATACTGTGAGAGTAAAGAGCATGACTGCAATGCTGACCATTTTTCTTTTAATGGTTCCTAACCCTCCTCAGTCACAGTGCTGCTCTGTGGAAATATTCAGTGGTTTTCCATGTCTCTGGATGTTTCAAGCTCTGCTTAGTACTGTGACTTAGAACTGTTGTATTTCTATCAGTGAAAAAAGAGGCTCCAGAAAATGTGTTTGCTGACCTCCTCACTGGGGTGGGGAAAAAAGAGGGAAATACTGGGTATCAGTGGGGATAACAGTGTCTTACGGTGGTGAAAGCATCATGTTATTGTTATATCCTTAATGCCAAACTGGGATACTGCACAAGGATCCTCTGCTGCCTTCACCCTTGTCCCTAAATCCTCAAATCTCCTCAAACCTGAATCCTACCAGGTGTTACACAGCCAGCAATCCATCTCTCCTGATCTCATTATACCAAGGCCTTCTCACCCATGTCCAGTCTGCTCTGGTACTATTAATGTTTTTTCCTTGCCAAGTCACCCCAGACTTCTCAGATTATGTCTTGAAATTTTCTTTTCCTCTGTTGTGTCCTGGATACTCATCTGTGTATGTTCCTCGTTTCAGTCTACAGTCAAATCCTTTTTCACCTGTGCATTCAGCCCATCAACTTCCCTCCCTGCTCCCAGTCTGTACATCTGTAGGAACAATTACTGACAAGTCCGTTTCTGTTTCTAAAGCTATGGATTTATGAACCTTCCCCATGTCCTCTTTCACTCCCTTGGACACTAGCGCCTGCTAGCTGGCTGAACTTATCCCCTTGGATCTGCCCTCAGAAATAAACATACCCCAGCTCTTGTTTCTGGCAGAACTCTAAGAAAACCTGGACACAGGCTGCAGTAATCAAAAATCTGCTCAGATGGCAAAGAAAAACAAGAGAAGTTTGGGATGAGGAGTCCATATAGAGCCCCGTTTGAACTGCTGTCCTTCAGTTCTTGATTTATGTTCCTCCTGGTACACTTTGCTCTTGGTTCTGTAATCACTCAGGGGCAAGAAGGCCAGCTCCTGAAGGCCTACTTAATTCAGCATCTGTGGTCTAAGTGATCAGCATTACATAAGATGAACTTCAGCTTAACATAATCAGTCCCAACTGAAAGGTACAT
This sequence comes from Myiotriccus ornatus, assembly GCA_036023395.1. Classification (NCBI taxonomy): domain Eukaryota; kingdom Metazoa; phylum Chordata; class Aves; order Passeriformes; family Tyrannidae; genus Myiotriccus; species Myiotriccus ornatus. The sequence continues at coordinate 52,925,237 of JAYRBT010000177.1, read as the reverse complement.
TGCTGCATAACATATGCAAAATACATGATCATGTGAAAAATGAACAAATTGCTTGGCTTCGTTCTCCGATTCTATAATCTCTTCCATGTGGGAACATCTCTGCACCCAGTGAGAGCCCCCATGGGCTCCATGAAGTTCTGTGTTCTCCTGCTGTGGCTCTGACCATGAAGTGGCAGCCTTAGACGTGATCCTTGAAAAGACTTTTTCTAAAGTGCTTGTTTCCACAGGTAATTTTATGGGCCTTTAATGAGGTTGAGAAGACAAGAAGAATGGAGAGGGAGAGAATGAACCAGGGTTTGTGCCAGAACATGTGGTGGATAGTAGTAGTCTGATTTCTAAAATAGAGGTGTTGCAGCCAATGAGCTCAGTATTTCCCATATTAATGAATTTTAAGGTTGGCAAGAATCTGCTTAGACAAACATAAGAAGCGTAACTAGGAAGGATAAAAAATACTCTGTTAATATTATTCTCTCCCACCCCTATTTGTATGTATACAAAAAACCCTCTGCTTCTTTTTAGTTCTACTCAGATTAAACAGTGAGATGACTTTAAGTGACCAGTTTAGCAACAGTTTGGAAACATTATATCCGCAGATAATTTTATTCCCAAACAGACTTATATGTGGCACACTGCAAGTTAATAATTTAGACCTTGATATATGTGAGATAAAAAGGATTTCTTATTGTCAGTCAACCATACATGTTTCAGAACAATTAATGTTTTTGCGTAATTGAATGTGGGTTTTGTATAACCACCTGCTACAAAGGCAGCAAAGTGGCAGTGAAAAAGAGTAGTATAAAATTTTAATTCTCTTGATACTGTCTAGAATGGCATTTTTTTTCCCCTGAGTTATGGACATAAACATCCATTTTGATTTTATTCAAGGAAAATCCTGAAAGGGATGATGCTTTAAGGCTGGGTTTTCTTTAAACTAAAAATAAGTTTGAAACTCACTTATTTTCCCAGCTTTCTTAGCTTTGAAAACCCTGCAGAAAGAAGACAGAATTTGTTTATAATAGACTCTTTTGCAGATTTTTGAATGCTTCCACTGGAACTACTGAAGAAAGAGAGTGTTTTGCACATTTACTATTGTGTATTCTTGTCGTAGCTCTAACTTCAACCCCAATATATTTACTTTGCATTTGTGCTTTGAATCACTTTCATGGATGAAGACATAATAAATTATACATAAAAGAAAGTGATCTAAGACTGCGTTCATTAGGCAGTCCTAACTTGTAATGCATCAGAAACCATATGCTTTGTGCATTGGCTTGCAGCTGTAAAACAGACTTGAAGTTACCAAATGAAGGCTTGGTGCCAGCTTCCAATGAAAACCAATGACAGAACTTCATTTATTTCAATGTTTCAGAGTGAAGTGTGCAATATTCACAACTACAAATTAAGAGGTTTTTGTTTTTGAGCCAAAATCTCATTTTTCCTTCTGCAGGTTTGCAATGCTGAAAATGTGGGTGAACCCCTCCCCCTCTTTTTACTGTATGAAGATATTAAAAAATGTAGTCTGTTTTTCAGTCATTTTAGTCCCTTTTGTTTCTTTGCTGGAACTCAAAATTTAGTAACCTGGGGCAGTCAGTTTATAAAGCAAAAAGGAGGCAGAGTGTTCAGTGTTTCTGGTCACACCTCAAGTGATACAGAGAGAAGCATGGCTGTAGAGGTCAGGTCCTGTCCACCAGTGTCCATGAAATTGCCAGAGATACCGTCCTACTACTGACTCCATTTATAGCCTGATGCTGAGCTCAGGTAGCAAGAGGAGAGACCATTTAGTTGGAAGAGTCCCGTTCAAGCAGCAAAGGAGGCATTTGGGAAACTTGCTTACCCTTTGTTAAAAATCTAAGTAATTTGTTATTTTTGTGCAATGTTATATGGAACTGTCTATTCTCTGCACAAGAGCAAAATTTGTAATATGCCTCCACATTAATGTAGAAAACTCTTGAAGGGATTTCAGAACATACATCCCCTTGAAGGAAAAGTGGATGAGTGGGGTCCCTTTCACTTCTCTTGTTCACTTCCTGAAGTGATTTTCCAACTTTTAAAATATTTCTGTCCCTTTTATCTTGGCAAAAGAGGCCAGGTTTGTGGCTTGTAGGCTGAAAGCGTTCACTGTCTAAGGAAGCTTGAGCCTCTTAGCAGGGAGCCCATACTGGACTAAGAGCAAAAACCTATCCCTCATCCTGGAATCGTTGTGAAGCAGAGAATGTTAAAGTCATTTACAGCTGCCTGGTATTGTTGTTGAGGGACAAATTGAAATGGCTGGTCTGCCAGGCTTGTCAACACATTTGAAATTTGCCACCTACCCTGGTCCCCCAAAAGACGCCTTGGAGAGAGTGAAGGAGCCAAACTGACAGCCAAAGGCTGAGTCCACCTACTTGTCCCTTTTTCTTCCTCCTTTGTTTCTTTTCCGCTTTTATAATTGCCTTTCTTTTTGCTTGTTCTTATCCCAACACTAATGTTGTAATATTGGTAAGTGGTTTAATTAGAAGATTTATTAACTTGTGTTTTTAATCTTTTTACAGAGAAAAAGTACCAAAAACTTAACATCAAAATAAAAGCTATTACACAATCCACTAGTTGGGTGCAGTCCGTCCCCTTTGAATTCCGTGGCTAAATTCCCTTTGGCATCCATGGGAGCCTATTAAGGAACAAGCTGATGCTATTTTGTAATATGTATGCCACATGGGGTCTCAATTTAGTCACTTAACTAAAGGCACCTAAACAAGTGGCCTTCTTTGTAGTGATGTGAGTAACTCAAGGGGCTAAATGGGAATACAAGTGCCTAATTTTAGTACATCCTCATTTGAGTATGGTAACCACAGTCCAGTATCAGAACTTCATCCATATTAGTTGGCATTTATCAGTAATACTGGGAACGGCTTGACAATGATTGCATCAAAACCACTTTTGTTGGTTATTTCCCACGAATCTAGAATAAAAACAGAAAATAAGGGAGAGAAGTGAATATGAAACACAAATCTGGGATTAGTTTGACAAGAATAAATTAATGTTTGTCTGGGGCTTTGCTTTATATTGGTAATTAATCACCTCTTTTCAGTGTATTTATAATATTGAAAATTAATAATGCTTAAAAAATATAAAGCAATTTAAACTGTCGACAGAACCGAGATAGAGTTTTCCTGGAGCAGCATGCTGCAGAGTTTGGTGATGATCCAAGAACTGGTTAATTTAGAGCAGAAAGTGTTTTATGCGCTTGGTTATTAAACACCAAATTATAAACAAGTGCTTCAATATTTGGGAGATCATGACCTCCAAAATAATATAACTTAAGAAAATTAGGCTTCCAAGTCACAGTAATATAAACTAAGATTCTTAGAATTTACAAAGCCATTGTTTGCTCTCTTCATAGGATGAATATTAAAATTTGTCTTGTCAGTTTAAGGATTAAGGCCAAATTTGATTTTCTTTTTTTTTTTTTTTTGTTACACCAGTATAAAGAAGAACTGTAAGTTACAATAGTAAAGATTTTTTTAAAGAAAATATATTCAAAAAGTTTGATCTATCTAAGAATAGATGGATAAGATTATCTCCTGGCTTAAAGTGTTAATCAACGTATACATTCACACAGAGTACATGAATAAACTCTGTCACTTGAGACCACATATTTTATTCCTTCAGCACTTTAGTATGTGAGCTTTGTGATTTATGCACATATGTATAATGAGAAACGGCTCACAGTGTTTCCCTTCTCAATGACACAATTGTGCTGGAGTTCTTTACTTTTTGACAGCACTCAGCAGTGTGTGATTTTTGGTTAGACTTTCTTTGGTAAATTCTGAACAGTTCTTCCCTTCATTGCCTCTGGGGAACTGTGTACAGCTTCTGCATGTTTATCTCAGTCCTTCATTTTTTATTTGAACCGTCTCAAGAAAGTGTCTGGATTCCTTCTGGCTTCTGCTTACTGGTGTGCAACATGCCTTTATTGTTTAGGAGAAAGGCATATTTCAGACTTTTCTGAAGTGTCCGCTTTTCAAACCTCAAGTTTACAGGAGGAGAGAGCCTAATCTTCAGAAATATCTCTGCCAGCAGTCTTGCTTTGACCTTGTTTGGGTCTTAAAAAACTCACATGCTAGGTCAGATTGTGTCATTCTACTTCAACAATAATGAAAAACTTGTGCACCAGAATTTGCAAATGCTTGAGAGGGTGTTCCTATGCCCTGAAAAAATTTTTTACAGTCTTTTCTGCTTTTTAGACTGTTAACCCCAGACTCAAGGTGCCTGTTAAATTTGCCAGGAAAAGAATTCCAAGAAAAAATGGTACTTACATTTTCTATGCCTTTATTTCCACAGATCTCTGTGTCCTAACAGGCTGACTGTGTCACTCTTATCATAGTAGCAAGTCCACTGTGAGTAACACAGTCTTCTTGCATAGTGCCAAGTGGTTGGAAGCAATCCCTCTGCTCTCATGATAGCTGGGACATGACACGAATTCAGGCCCTTCATCACTGCCACTATGAGTGTCCTCAACCCGTTTGGCATCTATCTCTTGCACCAACTGTCTGAACTTGAGGTGCAAAGAGCACATGTCCCTCATTAGCCCCAAGATCCAAACCAAGATTTCAGTACAAGCAGAAGTTCCTTTGTTTCTCTTTTTTGAATAAAAAGTGCATTTTATGAGAGGCAATAAATGCAAGCAACCATGGGTGGGCAGAATATCTGCTGGAAGCTGGAGAGAGCTCATTCTTTAGCAGAGACAATGCTTTTCTGCATTGCTGCTGGGTCTTTTGATAGGCTTCAGAGAGAGCAGAAAAAAAGGAGTCCTTGGCCTTTATTGATATCAGCCTACTATTCATTCCTAGAAATACTTGGAGAGTCTCAGGATGAATACATATACTTTTTTCGGACATCAGTTTTTATCATGTTCTGCTTCTGTGGCTGCTTTATTCTCCAGGAAAAAGTCAAATCCTGGATGTTTTTGAAAAGATTAGTATGCCTTTTAAGATCTGATTAATTGAGTTACTATATTTTTTTTAGTTCTTTTGGACCATGGTAAGGGGGAATATGAATACAAAATGAGAGGTATACTCTGTGTCTTGCAGATGGACTTCTGGCTCCTGGTCCTCAAATTTCTGAAACAGTCAGTAAAATTGATTCCATTTCTCAAGAACTTTTGTCCAACATGATATTTGAAACTGGTGCTAATTACCCTCACTTACATCCTTTCAGTGAACCTGCAACAACTTCCTCACTGATGTATCTGTCAAAGAATATGTTTATAATTGAATATTGCCTCCTCCAGCAGGGTAAGAAAGTCTTATTTTCTCTATCATATCCATTCTTCATGGGATTTTGTTTTCAAGAGCCATCTTATTTCTGGCTCAGAATTCCATCTCAGTTAGAAACTTAAATTTTATCAATTGTTCATGTCTTTCCTCCATACTTTGAACGCCAATAAATCTCTACCTTATTTCTTGTTTCTCTTCTTAATTCTGATTTCTGAATTTCAGAAATTCCAGGTGTTTTCTCAGACCCTTTCTGTCAAAAGCTTAATGATCTGGGAATGTAATTTTTTTGTGCAGACTATTCATATAGATAAGAAGTTGTCATGGTCTGTTTTGAGACTGCAGCAAGACTGCATCCATGATTGGAGTGAATGCCACTAGCTCTTCAGCTAAGTGGGTGGTAATGCTGAGAAATTTCACCTTTCCTGTCATCTGCTGAGCATTCACGTGGAGCTCTTTTCAATTTCATGAGATCCTGGGCCATCCAGGAGCATCCGGGAATGGTGCTGCACTTGGCAATGTCCTTACAATTTTTATTGGTATGAAGAACTTCCATTACTTCTCTGTGGTAAATGTGCAGCCTTCCTCTGGGCTCACATTGTGTCAATATGTGTGTGTGCAATCACTATGAAACAGAAGAACAGCTTATTTTAAAGTAAGAGAATTTCTTCAAGATATGCATATACATTTTCTGCTGGCAGTGGACATCAAGGAAGACAAGGAATAACTTTTTACCTCTAGACAAAGGAATGGAAGGGAAATTACTGCTGAAGGAAAAATTACATGGTCAGAAGCAGATATTTTCCCTGTTTTCTACCTTGGCTTGAATGCATTTGTGCACTACATATATTTGCTGGTAAGTTGTATCTCTTCCTTTCCAAAACCTGCACATGAAAAATGCTAATAGAACTATTAGCACATTGAATGGGCCATCATATTACTTTTGGGAAAACATTAGCCAGGGATGCTAAACTCCACTTCTTGCTTTCAAAGTCTACCACATGAATAAATATCACCAATCATCACTGTAAGTCATTAGCAAGTAACCAGTTGCAACTACTGGGATCTAGAGGCAATTTTTTTCCTGAACATGTCTTTCATGCTGACATTTGCTTAATTGGTGGCAATAAGGCAGCTATGCTTGCCACTGGGGTGAGAAAAATCTGACACCTGCTTCATCCTGGACATAAATATTTCATAAAGATCCTATCTATTCAACTGGTGCCCAGGAGTTTAGGATTTGACTCTTTGCGTGAGGGAACATTTGGCCTTCTCATGTTAATTGTCCCATTGCTGCCTTCTTCCACTGCCCTTAGGAGACTTGCTTCACTTTACTCCAGTTTTATGGCTGGCTCCCTTTTTGCAGCATGGATAAAAAAGATTTTGTGATGCCTTTTCTGTGCTATGTTTAGAATCTTAAATTCAGAACTTGGAATTTCTCAGACAAATTCAAAGTTATTCAGGACCTCCCAGGATCTGTGCCCCAGTAAGAACAGAAAAAGGAAGCCATTGCAATGGTTGGAGGGCAGAGTTATACAAAAGGTTACTAAACATTATTGCTTGTGCTTGATGACTTCCAACTGCCCTGCCACCCACCTTCTTGTTGAGCCAGAAGCAAATTTGAAGAAGAAACCGCTGTGCATCACTTCCCCAGCAGAACATGTTGCAGACAAAAGGAATCGAAACCACAGCTAGAGAATTGGATTTCCCCTGCTTTCTCCAAAATAAATATTTGTTTGTGACAAAAGCAGCCGGAAAAATGAGACATGTACCCCTGACACTGAAGGCCTGTGTGTTTGTGCCAGCTGCAGTAGAGATATGACAGTCCACTGAGTGTTACCTAAGGTCAGGCTGACCTTCATCACCCTGAATTTTGTAGAAATATCTTCAGCTACTTGCACAAAACAGAGAGAGAAGGAAAGCCTGGGAAGTCCAGGAGGAATCCATTGCAAGTGAAAAGCAAAATGAGCAGTGGGACTGCCTCTTGGAGCTGCTCCCTGCACTGCTCCTTCCAAACAGCAGTATCATTTCCTGTGAAGCCATAGCGGAGAAGACGCAGATACACCACACACTTCCTTGCAGCATCATGTGCTGGTTGTCTGTTGGAATGAACTCCAAAAAGCGTGACTAGTTCGTATAAAAGTATCTGTACCTAAAACAGGTGCCCAAGCCCAGCAGGGTCACAGCCATTATCTGAGAAGAAGATAAGCAGCTCCCAGACGTGGTTAGCAAGGAGAGGCAATGAAGGGGAACTCCCATTCCTCTCTGGAATACAGGCATTGTGTCCACTTCTGGATGCTGACCTTGGAAGGATCCATGTTTTTCTGAGTAGGGCTCATCCTTTAAAAATCCCAGTACTATAGACCTGTTCTTTGTGTAGCAGCTTAGCAGTTAGAAGCATTGACTAGAAAGTGGTCACACCCCCCCACACCCCCCCTCACAGTTTAAGTGGGTTTACACTTCAGTTTTCCATTTTCTTGGAGGTGTCCTGAAAGAGTATACTCCTTCTGTGAGTGGTTGAAAAGACAACAGATTAGTAGTGAAGGAGAGAGCAGAGCTTTGTTATTAGCTAAGGGAATCAGCTGGAAAAACCTTTTCTGGACTTCAGAGGGAGCGCTGTTCATCAGGCAGGTAAACATCCTCATGGTGAGGTTTTGGATTTGACAGATATTCTTGTTCTTTGAAAATCAAGTGCTGCATCACTTGATTTTTCTTTTTGATTTCCATCTTATGCTTCACTTTTCTTGCAGAGGGGCAATAAGGAAAATATATGGCACAGAGATTGCCATTAAAGAGTCAATTTTTATAAGCAGTTACCACATGAGATTATCTGGAGTACCACAATTATGGCCTTTCGCAAGCTTAGGGAAATGTTGTGGTGTCTCGTATGGCACCATTTGCTAATACTTAGCCAGATTTTTATGGTCAGCATGCACTCTAAATTCATAATGTTTAGCTTCACATTTTTTTGCTCTTGACCACTCTTCCAGTTCTCATTTTCAGCTGTTACCTGGCATGAATTTGCACAGAAGAACCTTCCCTGTCATCAGGCCAAAAAAATCCATTCAGATTAGGAGACGGAAGGACACTTAGAAGGAAAGTCTCTTTTGGACTGTACTTGTACCTTCACAAAAGCCATATTTTTATTATGCCCTTACATAACCTGTCCCCTGTTTCAAATACAGCTTGAAAAAAAACTCCTTCGTACAAGAACATGACCAGCTGAGTAAATAAAAAAAGCTGTTGAACTTGTGGCTAGTACTTACTGCGGCCCTAACTATTTTGATGCATGTGCATAGCAATACATTTTGGAGAGAAATAGTGATATTGAGACACATGAAAACAGTTGGTAAAGGCTACAAGTTAACCTGAAAACATATTCCTGGTAACACAGTTAAAGGAAAGGGAGAGGTGCTCAAAGGTAAATTCAGGTCAGTTGTAGTCTACAAAAACAAGACTTGGATGACTTATAAAACAAAGTCATATGCAAAGAGGGAACAAGTCACAGAAACACCAAATTTACCACAGTGTCATGAGAGGGGAGAGAAGGAAAAAAAATGACAAAAAGAACCCAGCAGTAAAATGAATATATTCATGCAGTGTCAGTCTCTCCAGACAAGAAATGGTGCCAAGCAGAACCGCATCAGCGTGTGGCCGCTTCTTGCACTGACACTAAAAACATCTGTTGAGGTACAGCGTTTATACTGTCTGCCAAATAAGAGTTTTTTAATCTTAAAACATATGCTGGAAATAGGAAAATTTGGACAAGAACAAAAAGAAAAAAGAGGGGTGGGTGGCCAATAAATTAAAAGTGAGAAGTGGGGAAGGACGGATTGGAGACACTGTTTTCCACATAGTGCATTGTAGTTAATTTAAGTCATCTCAGGTCACCAAGGAAAGGGAAGCTCATGGAAGAATTCACAGATTGCTCAAAGAAGTTAAAAGAAATGAAGTGATTTTCTTCATGTCAGAGACTCCATCATTCAAACACTGGGTTTTGAACAGTTAACCGTAAAACTCAGATTTTAATAAGAGTTTGGGAATACATATAGTTTGAGACAAACAGACTGATGCTGACAGCAATACTCCTATTTTTCAGGCAGGCATATCTCACATTTTTGCAAAAAGCATGTATTTAAGCCCCCCAGCTGAACCAGGGACTAATATTGGCTCAGCAGAAATTATACCTTCAGGCTACTTGGTTAAACACTTACGCAAACAAATTTTAGATATGTAAAATGAGTAAATTATTTAAAGATTCCCACCTTCACATTTAATTCTCTGGCTAAAGTATCTGGAATACAAAATTCAGAAATATTTCAGTAAGACTAATTGGCAGATCTGACCAAAAAAGTTATTCAACTATTTCTAGGATATTTTTCAAATAAAGTACCTGAGTGTTCCTTATGATAAAATACTGTCATAGAGCGTAGCTTATTTTAATTTCTGAAGTTAAATATATCAGTGTAAGGATGTTATTTGGTGAAGTTAGTTTCCTGCATATCATAAACATGTATGCCTTGAAGATTTGATATTATATCACTGACCCTTTGAAGTCAAGAAATTCTTTCCTTCAAATCAGTCCCTCTTTGGTGCCATCTCAGGTCTACAGTATGCAATGCATGTCTAAAGACAGAAACAAGAAATGCACCAATTTAATATAATTTGTCCACTCAATTAATTCCATGTGAATTGTGCTTTTAGAAGAGAAAATGTGCCTATAATAAAATGCAGGACCCTAGAAATCAAAGAAGAAACTCCCACTCTCTTCAACAGATTTAAGATTTCATTTCTAGAATACTTGACTTTCAAATACAAAAGATTTATGCTTAGTGAATCGCTGGATATGGTAAATTGCACATTATCAAAATCTGCCTCAGATATTGTGCTGCATATCCTTCAGGATTTGCTTCAGTTTATTTCTGCTTCATTTATTAAACGTTATATTTTTTGAAACCACCATAGAAATGAGCAGACGAGTGGGTTGTATACACCATGGCTTACAGGAATTTTTGGTCCTTCTAATGTGCCCAATGGGAAAATTTTAAACTTTGGATTCTGGTACATTACACTCACTATAGACAACTAATTTCTGGGATGTAAAAACACACTAGGCAATATGAAAATCAAATTCTAGAATGAGGTGATAGGACCAAATAGGAGATGTTTCCCAAGGGTATTACTCAGAGCTACATAATTTTCTGTCTTATCTGATTTTAATGGCTTTGATGGAGTTCTCTGTATTAGGTGACTATGTAGCTGAGTTTTACTGGGCATTTATATTTCTGTAAAAATACAGAGATCTTATGTGCCCACATAATAGTACATTCAAATGTTTGTTTCTTCCTGAATACTGAGAGAATGTTTTCTGTGATCATCAAAAAGCAAAAGACAGTTTAAGCATCTGGATATCTCTCAATGCCTTTAAAGTACCGCAGCTGGAAAAGATGGAATTAGCACAGGCACTGGAGAAAAATCTTATTGGTTCTTCTGTTGAAATGCTGGTAACAAATTGCAGTTAATTCTTGATGACTGGAAGACTAAACTGTTTTAGAAGACCACTAGTAATTAAAATATTCATGGCTGAATTTTCAAATCAGTCAATTTCTTTTAAAGTTTGGGATCATTCTGGGGTTTCATAGCTTTTTTTCACTAATACCCAGTAGGAGACTTTCCAGTGATCTGCAATGAGTGACAAAGTAGATCACGTAGAAATGCATCTTGCAATATCCTTCTTCCAGTGAATGTGAAGTTTCATGTGACAGCCAAGCTTTGGCTCAATCTTTGGTGTTTTTGAACATGTCCTCACTTTCAGGACTGTGAACTAAATTCACAAAGTATTTCCACTTTAATTTGCATTCTTACTTCTCAGAGAAAGCTGATTAACCCTTCCTTCCTTGCTCAACAGATGTTTGTCTTCAGTGAGAATCTACACACTGTTCATTGCAATATGGAAGCCTAAACTGTAAATGAAATTTTGGAGACTAATAATCATTGACCTCCATGTTCAGAACAATTTTGCACACAGTGGATGCAAAAAATACATATAGTAACATGATAGTTTGATTAGAAACTTCATCCACTGTTACTTGTCAGGGCTCAATTGACCATAATCAATGACTGATTTATGTCTCTGTTCCTTTAAAAAGGCTTAAAACCAAACCAAACCAAAACAAAAAACCCCAACTGGTAGCATTTAGGGCTTTTTCTAAACTTTAGACAACATAAAGAAAAACAGTTTAAGGTTTCACAGAACTGTTGAGTTTTGAAAAACATTTTTCCCCTTAATTTGAACCATCATTTTCTCAAAGAAAATTAAATTAAAAAAACAGCTAACATGTTTTTGTAATTAAACAGAGTACAGAGCTATGCAAACAATAAAGATCCTTGTTTGAAATTAATTCTTGTCCTGCTTCTGGGATTACCAGGGGAATAAAATTATAGCAAAACAAAACAGAAAAACCTGCTACAGCCTAGAACTTGCATTTTACCAGAAGCAAAAGGAAATTTAGACTCAATAGTTTAAAGTTCTATTCTGTCTCCAAAAAGCATGATTTTAGAGTTTGTTATAAATTTGACAAAATGAAAAATCTCATCACTTCTGTCACCAGAAACCAAAGTTGTACCTCTAATTTTTTTTTCTTTATGTCTCACTAGTTTACTTTTCCTCCTCTCTACCTTAGGGGCATTTTGAGGTGATTCTCAGGTATGTGAAAACAACAATAGTGCATCAAGCCAAGAGATATTAATTGTCTAAAAGTTAGAGGAAAAGGTCCCTGCTAGGGTAGGAAGCTTGCCTGGAGGTGTGAAAGGTTGCAGAGAAAAATCTGAAAGCTTTTAAGTTGACTGTATTCTTCTTGTATATTTATGTGAAAATTAAAAAAAAAAAAAAACAACCAAAACAAAACCAAAAACAACAAAACACAAACAGAACCACAAAAGGCAAATCTAACCTGTGGATCTGTTTTAAGAAACCCAGAAACTGTTTTTAGAAACAGGTCAGATTCCTGTGAGGAAACACTACTTGTCAATTTAAATACTGAAACACTCAAATTAGCTTCAGAAGTTTAAGTCTCATAGGATGTCATAGTATTAAGCATATCAGTTTTGGGGTCTTAGTCTTCTGAGGGTGTCTGTCTGTTTTAACTGCCCATCAGTTCCTTGCTCTGTTGAAATCTCACCATCTGTTTTTTGTTGAGCCACTTGAATAAACTATTGCTCCCCTTATTCTTTGTGTACAGAGCTGCCTTTTGGAACACAGTATTTGGTCAAGTTCCTTGGCCCACAAATTTCTTCTTCTTATCCAGTTGTCCTGCCACAAGTGCCCCAGTTGTGCTTGGGTTCTCAAGAGTCCAAAGTCAACATTGTAGAGGCACGGGCATGCTGAGTTTGTGGTTGAGGGCACATCCAAATATTGCTACATCCCAGATTTGGTTCAAATACTTAGCATAGCCCATTTATTCTGATTAAACAAATGACATTTCTGCAAAAGAAAGAAGAATGGGGAGAGAAAAGGAGCAGGGATCAACTGCTGAAGTGTTCCCTGTGTCAAAAAACATGAACATTCCTGCAACATTACACTGACTTTGTCACCAGGGACCCAGAGGCCCGGTTTCAAGTTTTTACTCAGTGCTTCAAGAGTCCCAGGTCACAGAGCTATGCCCATGACTTAATATTGCCAGCATTAAGCAGATTTTCCGGGGAAATTTTTCAAGTACTATTTTTTTTTAAAAATCCTGTTTTCTTCAAGTTGAACAGTCATATTGCCTCCCTGAGGGCCAGATGCTAACACGTGGAATAGATATCAATGAATTGTTTTCATCCTGCAAGCTAATGACCATGCAAAAATTCCTCCACTCTCTTCCTTCTCCATGCGGATTTTTTAAAAATATAGTTTTCTTTGCTTTCCTACCTATCAGTTAAATGGTATGTTGAGCATTTTAGCATTGTTTATGTAAATATATTTTACACATTTAAAATGCTTAGAAATGTGACAAAATGAAAATCAATCTTGTTACTTTATTAATTTTTTTGTTCCAGCTTTCATTTCTTTGGGCTGGCATTCAATGATATAAATTTTCAGTGAACGTGTATGGCTATTCTATACCCTTTTGAGACAGGGGATTTTGGTGTATCACTGACTACATAATAAAAGAAATGGAGGAAAACTTTGCGGAGCGCGTACTGCCAATTTATCCTAGAATGTCTCGGCTTGTACTGGCGTGTGGCCTGACCACTACAGCAACACGGTGTGCTCGTGGCCGCTCCCTGGCCAGCAGCTCTCCAGCCTCTGCACTGCTCTATCACCGACTTACTGTGTGGCCGTATGCAAACAAACCAACCTTCTCCCAGCTCGGTTTTCCTTGCCCGTAAGGATGGCAGCGCTCACCCCCAGCACTAGAAGATCGAGACTTGTGAAGGTTGAGTCCAACAGCAGTGGGCTTTGGTCCTGCACCTGGGCACAGGGCAGTGTGCTGGCAGCCCAGCCACGTTGTCGCTGCGAGCTGTGTCCAAGGCAGGACAGGCGTTGCAGGATTCACTCCGGGAAACCTTCTGCTGAGTCCGTGACTGGGTTCCTTGACTCCATTGAGCTTGTCCTGAATGTTCCACAAGCTGAATGAGCCCCAGTAAAATACCTTTTCGTGACACTGTGAATGTATGAAAAAGGTCTAAAACTGTACTAGAAGAGCACACTTTCTGAATTATTGGTAATAATGTAACTATAGTTAAGAGAGAGTTTCCACCTATTCTAGTATTTAATGCTACTTTCAAATACATAAATAGAATACTCAAATTGATAATATCTCTGTTACAATGTGAACAATATTAGGAACCAAAGCTTCATCAATCCCCTTTTATTACTTCTGCAAAATGCAAACATGCATTCACACACTTTGCAGATGACTTGCATCTGTATTTAATATGAAATCAGTTTTCCTAGACCTCTGAGTGAAATAAAATGAAGAACAGAAATAGTACAGTACATTTCAGCAAGAATATAACTTTTGAAGAGTATTATGAGCCTGAGCAAATGTTTGCCTCGATTTTCAATGATTCTTAATCTGAATTTTATCCACACATTTAAGCATTGGTCTAGTTAATGCAGTAAAGTTGATTTCTCTTTAATGTAGGAAAGTCAGTTTCTCTTTCTTCTTTTCCTTTTTCTATGCCCTCCCCTTCTTTTCTTCCCCACCCCACTTTTTCTTTTTCTTTTTCTTTTTTTAAGGAATTATTGTTTTCTGAGCAGAAAGAAAAAAAATCTTTACAATACATTCTTTACTTACTCATTAAAGAAGATAAACTAATTATACTTTTGTATTTTCCCACTCTGAGAAAAAATAATGTTGCAGGTCAGGATCTAGTACAATAGCCTTTATATTTTAGAAGATTTAATCTGCAGGGATGACTTAATGTTTCCAGGGAGCGGCATCACAATACTAGTTAATACGTCTCTTTCCTATAAATATGAGCTCAGATTTTTAAAAACAAAGTTTGAATACTAAGGCAGTTAATTAGTTTGGCTCCAAAAGACACTAAATAATATCTCCTTCAAAACAATCTCTAAATGGATGAGATTCTTGGAAATACTGTGACATACACCATAATAATTCGTTGTAAACATAGATCTGGAGCTTTGCTCCTGACAATAATGGAAGATGCTAGAACACAGCAAATTGCTCCTGTACATACCATTGTTGCTTCCTGGAAGGATCATTTCTTCTTGTTTTAATATGGATATTCACCATTTATAGCCATAGAAAATGGGTGTGGAAACACTGTTTCTGGAATACATATAGATCGGTATGAAATCAGATCAGCACTAGAACATGAATTTGAATTCAGCATTACAAACATCTAACATAATGTTATCATTTCTGAATTTTAACAGCCAACTGGCAGAACAATTTCTCTATGACCAGATATAACATGCAGTGCCTAAAATGCAATTGTCTTTTTTTGTGTGTCTTGCTTTCACTTATTGAAGAAGGAACCAGAACCTCAAGAATATCTTCACTTACAGAGTATCTGCTTAGAGGATCTTGCTTGATTAATAATACTCATATCTGAACATGTTTGCAAAATTAACTCTTCACTGACACTTGACTTCAATGCCAGAGTAAAGGGATTTCAGTAGCATTAGTGGGTTAGGAAGCAGAGTAGAGAAGGAGCCATCAGAGAGACCTGAGGCATAGCCAAGTTCTAGAGAAAATATGCACTATTATGGTTCATTGTAATTTAAGTTAATGCAAGAGAAACCCAAGAGAGAGATATATTTGGAATCACACCCAGGGCATTCATTCTTTTTGGAGCAGGATGAGGACTTATGTACTAGTATCGTTCTGTTCTTATTATTAACTCAAATAGCTGTAGCATAAATACTAAAATTTCTGAAAAAAATTAGCTGCATCTATGTGTTCTATGGAAGACTGTCAAATAATGGTAATGTCTGTTAAAATTATTAGGTATCATCACAGATTATTCTACTTTTTAATGTGGGGCTTGGAAAAATTCAAAGGGAAATCCTACATTGCATGTGCAAAGGACACACACAAAGTCCAAGTTTCTTTTCTTTGGCACATCTGCAACTTTAATATGTCTCGTGCTGTCTTCAAAATGTTTTTATGAAAAAAATAAAATGTGCATTCTTTAATGTCAAGAAATGTACAAGTTAATTTATAAAGTCACATGGGTTTTGTCTTGCCCTGAGACACAGTCTTCAATTCCTCTATGTTTAGGGGAAGATTTGAATGCATCTGTTTACCAGTACAAAGAGAACAAATGGAGCGTTGCTTCAACAACCAAAAGCAATTACAAGATATACAGATCAGCTTACACTAGAACGAAACTAAGAGCAGAAATATCACCACCACAATCCTCCAGTCCTTTGACTGGTACTTATCTGACCAATAATGGCTGAAAGCCACCTATCATTGCTCAAACTACATGATGATAAAACCAGAGTCTGGAAAATATCATTACTTGATCTATTTGGTAAACTTTCAAATATTTCTTTCAGAAGATTTGCCAGGCAAACAGCAAAGTATAAAATTTAGTTTTATTTAATTTGTGTTTTATTGCTTTTAAATTTAACTTTTTTAAAAAAGACATGATTAAAGAGCTACAGCTGACCAAAGTACAAAGCTTCTGTTGTAGAAATCTGAGTGAGTCTCAGTCTGTAGATCATTTATAGCTGCATTTTAGTCCAGAAAATTGTGCTGCAGGGGTGTTTAGCGGGTTTAGACGTGCTTCTGAAATGAGCTGGATAGGTTGAATGCAATATCTCACTTGACCTTTCTCTTTGTTATGGCTACTGTTGGTTGTGTCAAGGCCAAAATATTGGTGCATCCAGACAGGGAGACCATTCATTCCTTATTTCAAAGTAATATTACAAAATTCATCAGTTACTTACCAGAATACAAGAAAGGCTCAATCAAAAAACCAATGAGAGAGACACTAAAGAGAGACACTAAATATCAAAACTTTTAATTGATCTGTGTTTTCACTGTAGAATTTTCACTGTAGAATTCAATCAAAACAAATCCAATCTTTGAGTAAGACCAATCCACAAACTTCCTTCAAAAACAATGTCTTTTGAGTTATTTGAAGATCTCACTGTCTTGCAAACCTGAAATAAGAAACCCATTAAGCTTAATTTTAAATTTTTACTGTTTAAAAAAAAAAAAGAATTTTATTAACACAGACCTTTAATTTTCATATATGACTCAGGTAAAGAGTTTGAAAGAACATTTCTGGACACGTTTCATTAACTGTTCTGTAAATATTTGGTACCCATGAATGCTGCTAAGTTTATTGCAGTTTTGATGGGTAGCATACAGGATTGGGATGTGCAACATGCCAACACTTTCTGAGCTAGTGGTGGGGCTGCAGAAAAGGAAGCTTCCCAGTTAAGTGGGAGGTACTGCAAAGACGTTTTCTCTGGGCTTTAGGCAGGACAGGTTGAGGCTTTGAAGTCCTTTAAAGGAAATAAAAGATCTGTCTCAAAAAAATGAAGTGGACACCCATAAGCTCCAACACTGAGAACACTACTGGAGGACTTTTTCTTTTGCATTTGGTAAAAGAGAGGAAAAGAAGCAAGTACTGACAGTGATTAATGCAAATATGACAGGATTTGCTTCTCAAGGGGAGATTTGATGAGTGAATCTAAAGCTTCTTTGCCAAAGGTGTCTTCATTTGCCCAAGTCCTGTCTTAAAAGAAAGGCATGTGTAAGTGAGCTCAAGCAATACCAATTTGCATTTATATGGCGTATTCAAAACCAAGGATTCCCCATATTTTTTAATAATTTGCATGGCAAAGATTTCAGATACTGTTAAAATGCAAAAGGCGGGAAATGTATTTGCAAAATAGCTGCAGTCTTTCCAAAGGAATTGCAGCTAGGATGTTCAGGCTTCAATTGTTCAAAGATTGTTTTGTTTCATTTTATTTATTCTTTTAACTGGATAAACAACATGAGTGTATAGGCAAATATTTTGGATTACAAACCGAATGCACATGTAATATAGAGTAGAAAAATTATTTAAATAAGTAAAAGTTAACTAATTAATATGAATTTTGTATTTCATTTGCTCAAGAAGTTATTTTTAAGTACCAAGAAAAAGCACAATAATTATCCAAAATTTGCTGTAGTTAAAGCAAAGAAGTATTTTAATCAATCATTACAAAATTATAATAGGAACTCCAGAATAGCTACTGAGAAATAAAGTTAGAAAATTTTTTAAGAAATATAAAATTATAGAAAAATATACGATGACTGTTTTAAAAATAAAAGTCCTCTCACGAAGTAATTTAAACCCATTTGATTTTCTGAAGTTCTCTCACAGAAAAATAATGCATCCTTATAAGAGAAAATCTGTATATAGTCAACAATGTAATAACTTTTTTCAAATGTAAAGGCAACGATTAATTGGAAAAGTTTTTCTCTGTGCTCACTGATGCCTCTTCCTCTACAAATATAAAAATATCCAGTGATTGTTACTCCACTGTTGAAAGAGGAAAAATCAGTTGTCTGGATAATATTTTTCCATAAGAGAAAGAAATTGCAACAGGAATATGATAATGCAAAAAGAGCATTGCAGTCAGTGGTTAGAACTTTGAGGTTGCACCAGCTTTTGTATAAATGCAGAATAATATGCAGTCTTGACAAAGTGTAAGACAATGTAATAATTGCGGATTAAGTTAATGAAAAGTTGTTTGCTCATAAATATAAATGTCAAGTACAGGAGCATCACGTTAAACTAAAAAGGTTTCACTCAGTTGCATATTCAACTTCAGAAGTATCTGACCTCTTGTAGTGATTCTCATCACTGTCAGTGAAAAAAAAAACCAAACAAACCTTTCTGGAAATCACAAGCATCACTGAGACACTGAAATCTCCAGAGAGGTTGAATACCATTTATCTCTTTGAAGGACTGTGCATAGAAGGATTAGGTAGCACATTTAGACGCTTCTAGAGTATACCAGAAAAAATTTTTAAATGTTTTACCTTCCAGTTGTAGTGCTTTAAATTATGAAAATCATCTCTCTTCTTACCTCAATGTTGTAATCAAAAGAGTTTTTTCCTGCTGTGGGTAGAGATGAAAGCAGAAGGTATTTCATATTGATTCTGATGTGGTTGAGCTGCAGATTAGAATTAATTTAAGCTATGCACAATAAAGAGTTTAATGAATTAATTTAAAACAATTATGTATGGAAATTATACAAACATAATTTCAAAAGTAAATATAAATGTCAAATAATTTAATTGCATGCTTGACGGTTTAATTACATGCTTGAGGATATTTTAAACAAATGATAGAAAAAAAAGGTTGTGTGCTAACAAAAGGGATACATCCTCTAAAGCACTGCTTTCCATTTTTCATGTTTGTTCCATACTTCTGTTCCAGGAAGACTGCCATGCTGTTTCACAGACCCTTCAGAGTCAGAAGGGATTTGTACACATACAGGTCCTTTCCAAGATTTCCAATCCTTTATTTCATAGTTCTAATAAAAAAATAAAAAGTTGAAAAAGGCATTGTTAGCGAATCAACAGCATTGAGAATACACAGGATTGATTAAACCATCCACAGATGCATTTAGAGACTGATAAATAGTTCAGAAAGCAAAGATATATAATGTAGAACACTGGGTAACAGAACACTAGGGGTGTTAGAAATATCGTTTCAGCTCACAGGGCAGCCAGGCAGAACATCATGAGCTTATATAAATATTACCAATGTGTCTTCCAGCAAGTTGATGCAGAATCAACTTCTGAACTGACTAGCAACATGAAAATGGACCAACAGAATTTGCAGAATGTAAAAGCGATAGAGGTAGCTCCAAAGTAGTAGCAGCTGTGAATCACCTTTGATTGACACCATTGCCTCTAGCAAGGAATTTTAGGTTCTGTTAATTTATTTTCATTAACTAAAGTATTTGAAAGTATGCTTTGGGAAACCTCAAGGATACAATAACTAGTTCTCAGGACTGACTCATCTCCCACTACAGTCAATGGAAAAAGTCTGATTTACTTCAATAGTTTAGACCAACTTTATGTCTGAAGGAGACAAAATCTTTGACAGGTTTACGTGGATCGTGAGATAAAAATATCCCAAATGTACTTGATTGGATCATAGGACTTCTCTGTAAGTGACAATAGGGTTTTTTACTTTAAAACAACAGGGATAGGCCCTTATATTTAACCTGGACCAAGTCACACTAGTGCTGTAAATGTCTCTCTTCCCTCACTGCATGTTGGCCAACACTTGGTGACACTGAAAATTATTTGTGAAGAGCAGCATGACCCAACAGTCTCCCACGGTCACCAAGAACACAAAGCTCTACTGAAACCTCCTTTTGTGTTTGTTCTCAGAATTTAAAAAAACATTAAGCAAAATTATCTCCTCTAATAATAAAAGGAACCATCATCTAGCTAAAAATAAACACTGGAAACAAAACATAAAAACTGTAAACTTTAATTAGAAACACAAAACATTGAACATGTCTGATTCAAACCTTTGGCTTGGGTTCTGCCTTGAAAATAGCATAGCAAATCTTGACTAAATGCTGGATTTGTTCTGACCAGGCACCAAGAGCACCCAGGCTTCTCAGCACTGCTCAGCCCTCTGCCCAGGGCAGCCCAGGGGAGTACTTTGCCCAGGTTCCCCATGTCCATGCACAGGAGGGAAAAGAGGCTTTGGTCAATTCACCCCAGACACCACACCAAGTTTCCTGTGTCCTCCATCATCTAGAAGGATAGCCTAGAAGATTTGTTTAGTCTTGAGTTAGCTGTTTTAGATACTTTTGAAAGTAGAGTGGCTCTCGTCCTTTCTTCAGCCAGTTTTTCATGGGGTCAATAAGAGCAAGTAGGGTAAAAAGTGGCTATAGTTAGTAAGAAGCTTCTCTGTTTGAGTAGTGCCAATCACAACAAGACACTGATCACTGAATAGAGGGGTTACTTAAATGCTACCATAATACAAATAAATAATAATTGAAAAACTTTCTTTAACATTTTTTTTCTTTATCATGGGCATCTAGTTACACTGCAATACAAAAAAGTATTGCAAGAAATATATGGCAATTTAAAATCATAAAATTCTGCATTCATCTTTTTTTACTAAGCTTTTTTAGATGTCTCAAGAATTAATTTGACTTTTTTCATGATGGCCTTGATATGCCAAGCATATCAGTACTCCCATACTTAACTGTTATTAGAAATGGAATCTAAATCACCTATTCTTTCAAGTATCTTGCATCACTCATAGATACATATGAGCATAGTACAGAAAACTGATAAGAGTACACCTTTTATCCAACCTTTGCAAACACTAATCTTTTCATAGAATGCCATTGACCTGATAAAGAGGGACACACTTCTTTTCCAATGTACTTACGAACAATTGTGTTATAAATTTTTATGCAGCCACATAATGGCTGACATCTGCTGACACTCAAACTATTATGTTATGAATTTAAATTAATTTATGACTTCTTTTCTCCTCTATGAATAACTCTTGTATCTGTCAGGTACATTTTGTACTGCACCATGGGGGTATAGAGGGAAGTTTTAAAATAAACATAGAACCCAACTATTTGCTGGTGACCTAGTATAGCATTGCCAAAACATAAGGCTGCCATAAGGCAGCTTGTCAATAAAAATCTTTGGAGATGATGGCAGACAGATGGTTCTGTCAGTGACTATGCTAGTCTGGGTTAGCTGAGGCTCTGTGACAGCCGTGATCCTGATCCCTAGAAACAAAGGTTCACTCTTGCTCCCCTCAAGGTCAGCTTAGGTTCTGTAGACAGGCACACACACTACATGTGTAAGGACAAAGGAAAAAATCTCTGTTCCTACTCCCTGAAATCAATTAGAAAAATTCTAATTAACCTAAAAGGCAGTGATGATTGTTCTGTGGTTTCAAAGACAAATAAAATAGGAAATAATTTCCAAAACTAAGGTATGAAATACAAAAAGATACAAAACTGAATGTATTCAGAGACTTTAGAAGACCAGAAAGTCAGAAAAGAATATGAGATAGGACAAATGTAGAAAATGGTATAAATCTGTAAGAATCAAGGGAGAAATAACTAAAGTGGAATAAGAATTTTTAGAAGGAGAACCTGGAATTATCAATAAAAGCTAAATAAGAAAATTAAAAGACATTGATAAAGGACATTTTGATGAAAGGATAAGAAAACAGACCAAATAAAGAACAGGCTAAGGAAGAAATGTGATATGTGGGTTCAAATCACCAAAGACCTGTAAATGTAATCTCAAATTTAACTATTCAAAGTTCTAGCTAACAATCAGGGATTGTTCTGAGAATTTATGGGGAATAGAAACTGGAAAAGGGAAAAGGCATTGTCCATCTTATTGGCTGTGTAGCTTAAATTTGGCTCCTAGGAATATCAGTACACATTATTAAATACCCAATGCATATGATAGGATTGATCTTTTCAGAGTTAGGCCAAAGCTCCATTGAGTTATCTATCTTTCCCCCTGCAATGGCAAATAATGCGTACTCAGGAAGAGAATAAAACTACAGAATATTTAAAAAATTCTTTTTCCAACACACTCTTCCAATCTTCAGTGACCAGGCTGGCTCAAGCATTTCTTTGTGTTTAGTAGCTCACAGTGGATTTAAATCTCCTTATGGTGTCTGGTTTCCTCTTTGATACCTGTAGGCTTTTATCATGCACACAGTCATGCAACAAGGAGTTCCACATCTGATGCACAGGTTCTGACAGGAACCACAAGGGGGAAAAAACAAACCAACATGCTTTGCATGGACTGATAGGAAAAGAATGTCAGAAAGCCAGTTCTGTTTCCTTTGCTGACAGACCTATCACAGTGATTAAAGAAAGAGTAGGTGAGATGATATACTGCAATTTTAGGAAGTGGAGGATTTTGCCCATGTGACTCTTCCATAAACAAAGTAAGAAAATAAGCTATATATACACAGAGTTGAAAAAAGTAACTGTATGCTGCTTGCTAGCAAAATAGGGAAGCAGTTCTTACAGGAGCCTGTAAGGCTACTCAGTATTTATGACATTTTTATTAAGACGAAAAACATCACAGGTTTTGGAGGGTTTTGTCACAACTCTTGCAAAAGTTGCTTGTGATATGAACAGGAAGGAATTGCAAATGTCATAGATGTGTTGATATGAGAAGAAAAAAAATGTGAAAAATATTTTCATAAAGCTCCTATGGAAATGAAGTTCTGAGTAAGGACTTAGGGATAGAATTTCCAAGATATTGCAAATAGTCTTAATTCTCAGATCCATTTCTGATTCAGCAACCTGCTTACCTCAGAAAAGTATGTGTAATTGCAGACTGAGTGTTTTCAATCCTGGTGTATAATAGTGTAACTACACTGCTTTCAGTGGAATAAGGCCAAACTCAATCATCAGTTAAAGATCAAGTGTCTGTGTTTGTTTTGTTATGCAAAAGAAAAAATATAGAGCATAAGAGAAAGTTCTTTAAAAGGCATTCTGCGATAATGTTGCTGTGTGAAAAATTTTAAAGAGTGTCTTGGGATAGAAGAAGTTCTGAAACTCAATGGATGCAAAACTAACAGTCAATTTTGTGAGTGTTAAAATGTTAATTATATATGAAACAAATGAATACATTAGTGTAATAAAACCACAGCTAGCTGAATGCCAAGTGATTCCAGAAACCATCTGGGCTGAAAGTGGAGGGTGCTTGTTGGCCAGTGAACAGCAATATGAAACCTCACTCCGTTCCTCTCCCACTATTCAAACTGGATCCTGCAGGCCAGACCTACAAAGGTATTTAGGTTCCTTATTCTTTTTTAGAAACCCAAAGTAAGATGCTTAACTAGGGGTTGGGAGCCTGAAATCTTTGTATGTCTTGGCCTGTATATGCGTTTTCTATAGGCTTGTGCACAAATCACAACCACAAAGGAACACCTGGGGAGGGAGAGAGGGGAACTGATCTCAGAGCTTCATATGTTTTTTATTACTAGGTAACTCTTTCCATGCAGTGTGTGTGTACAGAATGGTTGCCGCACTTGGAGTCTGGCTTCCAGGGAGGCCAGCTTACATCACAGAGCTGGGAATAAACAGCCAAAAGTTCAGCACTATTTAGTAAAAACCAGACCAAGCTACATGATCTTCAGGCATAGAAAATACATCTTTTGCAGTGCTGTGGAGTACTTTATTAGCTGTCAGTAGATATGGCATGACTTGTGTTCCAGTTTCCCATGGCTGCAGTGTGTCGCCAGAAGAATCTTTGTTAATCTTGAATATGTTCTGTGTTGGTGGATGGGGTGCAGTATAAGGTTGAAATGTCAAGAAATTAATCTGAAATATTTTGGATTTCTTCCACATTGTGGGATCCAGCCCATACTGCAGGTGGTGGTCCTATAAAACTGTTGTTTTTCACAAATCATTCTGCCTGTTCATTAATTTTATGAACCATAAAGAGAGCTATTTCCCTGCAGTCTTTTTTAAGAAAAGGGCCATCCAGACCTATATGTCTGCTCTCCACAGTCTGAAAATAGTTATTGTCAAAGTGTATGTTGAGAATTGATTGAGACAGAAAATTCATTAGGTGTTTTGGAGCAGCAGGCGGAAAAGGGAGACAAGATCTGTAAGAAGCATGAGGAGTCAAAGCCATTTCTCATGTGAAAATTAAGATATTTCACATGAAATTTCTGAAATTTCAAGATTATCTCATTTTAAAAGCTTTATAAAACAAGTTAGAAAAAACCCAGATCAGGAATAATTGAAGTCTGCAACGCTCATCTGTTGGGTAGACTTTGTGTCATTCATGAAACAGACACAATTTCACAGGCCAACATTTTCCAACCGTGTTCCACACTGAAGGCTCCAGGCAGGACTTGCTAAAACACAATTAGTACCTTTTTTTTTTTTTCTGTGTGTGTGTGTGTGTATGTGAAAGATTTAGAGATTCCAACATTCATTTTGTCTGAAATCAGAGCAAAAATTACATCATCCTATTTTTATTATCTGAGGAAATAATTTAGAGAAAGGTGCCATCCAAAAAAGCGCACCAGACAAATGGTTAGATCTTGAACCTAGAAGCTCTTGGTAAGCACCTTCCCTGTCCACTGAATTACCAAACAAGTCTTCAAGTCTTTCTCACAGTCCTTCCTCTGTAGGCATTATTGTTGATGTAAACAATTCAGTGTTGATTAGATTTAAAAAAAAAAAAAGGAGAGACATTTGATCTGGATATGTTTAGGAAGTGTGAGAACTGGTTTGAGCCCTTGTTCAAACCATTCAGACCACTAGGTACTGGAAACTACAGAACACATGTTCTTTCTGCCTCTTCAATTGCACCCTGGCTCTAAGATGGTTTCAAATTCAAAGCAGTGTGTTTCTGTGGGCCATGCAGAATTTGCTGCATTAGCAGATTCAGTGCTTCTCCAAAGGACTCTCTAACGAAGGACATTTCAGACAACGTTCTCCAGTGGTGCCGACTGTGTGCGTGCTAACAGTCCCCACTGTCTGTTCTCACTGGCAAGGAGTTAGAACAACTTTTGACCCCAAACATGCTGGAAGGCATGAGTTAAATGACCATTTTTGATTCCTACTTTCCCTACAAACAAGGGCTAACCAATAGCTTATAAATTCAGATAATTCAGTAGGGAGCAGATACTTGGAAAGAAGAAATGATAGATGAGATGGGATACAGAAGAGCTTTTGTACAGCAGACCAGATGAAATTGTGTTTGCTCTTGAGTGCCTTTGTGTTGTAAGGTCACCTCTTCGATGGAGAGAAACAATATTGGCACTTAGGCAAGAGGGCATGGTTGCAATCTAAGTTTGGGAAGGGTGGACAGCATTTTGAGTAAGGAGAGGAATTATTTGAGGACTTACGAGAAAGAGCACTGTAAGAAAACTAAGGAAATGAAGGGAAATTTTTAAAAAATAATTGGCTGACTATAAGCATAAGCTATTTAAGAAACTTGGGTTCACTTTCACTTGTGCCAGGTACAAACTGTCTCATCTGGTGCAGGGAATAAGTCTAAGATGTCACACGATGAGAGTCTAGTGTAGCTTGCAGAAGTTGGAAAACTTATGTACAACATAATTTTATTCATTTAGGACTGGACTAAAATCAGGTAGTTATTCATTCCCTGTCTGCAAGGTAGTTTAGTCCTTGAGGAGACACGAAAAATGCCAAGACTACCCTAAAGGAAGACTACCCTCTCTTCCCTTCTGCCACTACTCATCCATCTCCTTTCCTCTACAAGCACAAGCCTTTGTGCAGCTAGTGAGTGAAGATGATGGGGAAATGAATCAGTTTAAAAATAAACCTTCTGCTGAGTTAGTTTTAACCTGGATTGGTTTCCTGATCTGGTTCATAATGAAGCCAACATGGCTAATGGTGTCTGTATCTTGCTCTACAGTCCTAGTCTCTGCCTGCTGTGATTTGCATTAGCCTTGCAGCTGCTGCACGTGTGCTCTGTAGGACTCTCAGACCGCACTAAGGAACACTGTGCTATGGAAAGAGAGGGCTGGGTCTTCCATGTGGGGAAATAACACTGTATTCAACTGGAAATATTTTACTGGAAATGTGTCTATTGCCATCGTTCAGGCTAAGCTTACACAAAATAACTCAGCAACTGAAGTATGCATGTCATAAAACTACCTGTGCTAATTTCAGACTTTTCTGTGATTTCATGACTGCTTATCCTCATATAGCAATGCCAATTAACAAGTTTTTTAATTCTGTTTGGAAACTATCATGAAGAATCCATCCTGTCCTGAAGGATGACCCTTCTGATATGGGCCTTTCTAAATATCAAAAGAGATGTTTGAAACTAGTGAATATAATATATAATAATATAATTTTTACTGCATTTAAAAAAGCATTTTATACTCACTTCATTACCACTCAACTCTACTTTTTCAACTCTGCACAGTCTAGCTGCCTCTAATCCTTCAGTTCTGTCCATCTCCTCACCACCTCTAAGTCTCTGCTTAAACTCTCCTTTTTTTCTCTTGGCATTAGGTCTCAGTAAGTTCAACCTTCTCCCTCTTTCCCTCCCTGTCTCCCTTCTTCCATGAAAATTTTTCCTTCTTCATGGTCAAAGGCACGGACATGCTTCCTGTGTTCTTTTCTGTTTGCATCCTGTTACCCTTTCTCTTTCTAGCTCTTCATCTCCCATGTGTCCATTCTCTTTCCCTACCTTATTCCTGTTCTTAACCTCTGGGTCTCCTCTTGTTTGTTGTTTTCACTGTTTCTAGTCTATTATACTTGCTATACCATATGTTAAGTCTCTCACATCATAAATAAAACACTTTTGACTCCTTCCATCTCTAGCTACTGGCCCATCTGCAGTTGCTCTTTCATCTCTAAGCTTTCTGAATGTGCTGTTTACACTTTTTCTTCCTAGAGCTTTTCCAATCTGGCTTTCCTCCTCAGCCCTTAAATGAAACCATTCTTTCCACAACATCTAATGGCATCTATGTTGCCAGATCTCAGACTCACTGCTATAACCGTAACTTCTCTTGGCCTCTTTGCTTCTGCTGTCCTTGAAATATCTCTGGGATTTGTCAGATCTGGCTTTCCTTGGCTGCTTCTCTAATCATTTCTTTAACACATCCTCTGGAGGATCCTCCAGTTCTTGGTAAAGACATTGTGGGCTTTTAGCTCTGTGTAATTTTACCCACAACCAAAAACTCCCTTGTCATCTCTTTGTTGAAGATTCATAGATCTACCAGTATATTTCTCCCCTGGCTCCTTTTGCCCTAAATAAGCTTTTAGTCTGACACCTTTGTGAATGACCTACCCATTAAATTTAGTTTGGCTGAACAACAGATTTTTCCACCACATACCTTTTCACTGTGTTCTTCTTCACTAACTGTGAACTTTAGCGTGGTTGACGTCTCTAATCTAATTATCATTTAGATTCTCACAGCCAAACAATATCTAAATTTAACAAATATATCATCTTCAGGACATAGTGCTTCCTAGACACACATGTTCCTGAAACTCTTATATAATGAGAGAATCACAGAATAGTTTGGGTTGGAAGGCACCTTTAAAGATTATTTAACTTCAGCTCCTCTGCAATGAGCAGGGACACCTTCACCTAGATCAGCTTACTCAGAGCCCCATCCAAACTGGCTTTGAATGTTTTTAGGGATGGGACATGCACCACCTCTCTGGGAAACCTGTTTCAGTTCCTCACCATCCTCATAGTTAAGTTCCTAATATACAATCTAAACCTTTTCTCAGTTGGAAGACATTACCCCTTACCCTATCATTACAACCCCTATTAAATAGTTTGTCTTTTCATCCTAGTCTTCTTTTTTTCTGATAAACTATGCAGTATACTTTTTCTCAGCCCCTATTGCTCCCCTAATGTTCATTCAGAAAACAGGAGAAAAACAATATCCCTTCTTCAAAGATTAGGGATATTTCATGTATCTCTCGTGTATCTCTGCCATGGTACCCTTTTGTGATATTCTTCTTTGTTTCATCAATAATATCAATGCCTACTTTCAGAGTCTACTTTATAAGTAGAGTCTCTTTATGCCTACCTCCATCTTCCATATAGTATAAGCTCTCACTACCCCTGGTTAACTTCCCAGACAAGGATCCTTGTGGTTTTGATGGCCAAATATCCTGTGAAATATCTGTAAATCTGTCTCTTTGCTTTGCCTCAAATCTCTCTCTAAATCCCTTTACTTTGGGAAGGACAGTTAGGCAGCTTAAAGTGATGATACTAAAGTCTCAGGTTTTCTTCCTTTTCCTTTCTTTCATTCCATTGCTTATCCTAGAAAAGAATTGGAAACTTTTTTCAGATCCTTTCATCTTTTCTTTATTCCATCTATATTCACTACATTCTGATTATAGGTATAGCATCTATGAGAAACAGAAACAATAACAAAGCATTCACCATTGCACAATAGTTAATTTTGAAGATTCTAAGACTGTCTGAAGCTTTTTGTATATGTGTATGTGTATGTATATGTATGAGGCTGTCA
The DNA here is from genome assembly GCA_036023395.1 of Myiotriccus ornatus. Classification (NCBI taxonomy): domain Eukaryota; kingdom Metazoa; phylum Chordata; class Aves; order Passeriformes; family Tyrannidae; genus Myiotriccus; species Myiotriccus ornatus. The sequence continues at coordinate 52,896,507 of JAYRBT010000177.1, read as the reverse complement.
ACATGAGATGGGAAAAACAAATATTTTGTATCTTTCTACCTAAAACTTTTAAAAGTGAGAAATTTAAATGAATGACAGATAGACATTGTCACGCTGCTGCTGTCAAACTCTGGATTTTATTTTTCTCAAAATAGAACATCTGATGCTATATGCATTTGTGTTTGTACGTGTGTGTCTATCTATCTATCTATCTATCTATCTATCTATCTATCT
>JAYRBT010000177.1:52861860-52896194 GCA_036023395.1 Myiotriccus ornatus | reverse complement strand
CATCTGATGCTATATGCATTTGTGTTTGTACGTGTGTGTCTATCTATCTATCTATCTATCTATCTATCTATCTATCTATCTATCTATCTATCTATCTCCATAAATATATATATATGGAAGATATACCTATTTTACTGAATATTCTAGTCGGTTGGTAGTTTGTGTTGAACTTTTGATGTGCTTTGTGAGAGGTGGAAAAATACGTAAAGTAGTTAAAGTGGTGTTGACTGACGGGTGAGTAGTTCTTAGTAAAAAGAGATAGCCTTATTCTGCCAAGAGAAGTTATCCTTTGTGTGGGGCAGGAATTTTGAAACTTTTTTTTTTTTTCACTTGGTGTGTGGTCATCCTGAAATACTTTAGAAACGTCTCATTTTCTTCTTGTGAAGCAGATTTGTTTTTCTTTCCTTCTTTCTTTCTTATTTTCCGTTTTGGTGGATAGTTAATTTTCCTGGTAGGGAGCTGTTGTCTTGTGGATTTTAACTTTCTAGGAGTAATATGTGTTCGAGCAGGAAAGAGACAGATCCTCAGATGTTAGAAATTGGCAAGGCTATTTTGAATATGAGGCTTATTTGAAGCTGTTTGCCATGCTACATATGTATTTCATACAAATTAAAAGCCAAGAGTAATTTATTATTTAAATTCTTCAATAATATTTGAATAATAATAATTTTTTTTAAATCACAGTATTTGAAAATAATGTTCAAAAATGCCCACCAGAAATTAACGTAGTCCTCTTTCTGCTTACAGTCAAACTACACCTTAAAGGAAGCTTTTCAGAATGCGACATATGTTGGACTGCACACACAAAAAATGCACAAAAATGCATTTGTACCTTTCTTTGCAGGTGAAAATACCATTTTAAAGTATAGGGGTCTCGTCTGAAGGTGGATCTGGTTGAGGGTGGAACCTTAGCTACGGTATGGTCATTCCACTTCTTGTTTTCATTTATGGTTCTTTTGCCTTGCCTGATACATCCAAGAGCACATGTTTCACGCAGAAGAACAAATTGGAAGGTTCTTTCCTCACATCCTAAATGAATAACTATGGGTTCATTGTTGCAAGATAAAATTCACCAATGGTTTGCATTTCAAGAACAGAAATGAAATCTGTCACTACTGGAAAATTTAGCAGTTCTGAAAGTCCCATTAAAAGTGGGAGAAACACAGAAAATGGCTATTAGTTTGGTCAGAGTACTGTATGGGAAGAATGAGATTGGTATGTTTATCTTAGTAACAGGGAAGCTGAGGGAGAGATCTAATACCTCTCCCTCAGTGCTCATGGGAAGAAGGCATTTTAGGTTATTTCAACACAAGGAGAGATGAGCATATGCCAGCTGTGACAATATTTCAACTGGGATCTACAAGAAAGTGATAGCAGTCCGAGCTTTCAGGTGTCAGCGGTAGGAATCTAAAGATCACAACCCATGCACAAGCTCTATTTAGTTTCACTTGGGAACCTGTTACAGTCCTGGAAAAGACGATATGTCCAACTTGCTTCTGTAGTAGTCATGGCAATTTGCTGTTCCAGAATACCTCTTCCCCTCCTCTATCGTTATAATAACTTAAGACACATGAAGATATATATTATTTATCTATATATTTAAATAAAGATTTCATGGTATTCATGTCCTCTTTGTAAGCATAAGGCAGTTTTACATGGAAGTAAGAGGCTGATGGCCAGCTCAATGACCATGCAGAACAATGGTGGAAACCTCAGATAAGGTTAGGAGAATTATTACTAAAAACTGAATCTCTACATGGGTCTAAGAAATAAGTGCAAACTGACTCTAAAAATTAGAAGACAACTCTGTGAATACCACTGCAAATACCACTGGCAAGAGACATGTCTCTAAGCTGTCTTCAGACTCCAGAGTAAATAAATAAAATATTTCAGAGAGAAGAGGGCTGTATATGTTGGCAGCATTTCTTGACTTTGTGTGTAAAACCGAGCACGATTCGAACTTCCACTAGGTAAAGACACCAACACAAGAAACTCATTTAAACTGGTCAAATTCTAACAAACATTTTCTGTGAAATTTTGGTGAGGTGGAGGCTGCCAGAAGTTTTTCCAGGAATTAAGAACCTCCAAAGACTGCAAACACTTTTTCTTCTGAACTTCTCTGGCCAGAATCTTTCTCCAAAACTCATAAAGCAAGAACTTGAGAAAACCTGCCTGAAAAGCAGTCTGCTTTGTAGAAATACAGTAAGAACTTGCCAATCTTTGAAGCCAGAGAGAACCTAAATAAAGGCAGTGAAGACTTCACACTCACTCTGCTTCCCAAGCACTATGGGAGAAAATGAACAAGTTTTAAACAATCCACTGGGGGACTTGACCTTTTTCTATCCTCCCTCTTCTACTTCTAACCTCCTGATTTCTCTACACGAAAGTCATATAAAATGGCTGATCTCGGCTCATCTCTATTTAAACTTACTGCTTTGGGCCTCTCTCCCTGATCCCTCTCCCCACTCTTAGCCCTTGCTAATCAAAACTTGGCTTATACGCTTTCCAGCTCAACCCCCAAAATAAAACAAATAAAACACCCACATTAAGTATGAGATCACATTACTTGGTGATCTCAGTTCTAGTGTTACCATACACTTTCAGTTGGTCAATTATCTCTTTGGAGCAGTTTGAAATACTCTATTGGCCTGTTGAGTCAGAGGTACGATATTTGCTCACTTCTAGCAAACCTAATGGACAAATGGCACTGAGAATGTATTCTTGGAAGAGATACACTTGCCAAGATCTCTGGCGAGAATGAGCTCTGTACAAACGTAGAGTCAAAAAAGTTGGTCTGTTTTTTTTGTTTTGGTTTGGTTTTGGCTTTTGCTTTTGTGTTTTTTTGTTTGTTTGTTCTTTCATTTTTAACATGAGAGGAGATAAACTTTATTTTTAACTCTAAAGAGGTTTTAGCTTTAGACACTGCCCATGCACAGTCTCAGTGAGGGCAAGAGCTGTGAGAAATGCGATGACATTTTGTTGCATAATTTTAAATTGAATGAGATTTACATATATTTTTATTGAAAACAAAGCAAGAAGGGTGCATTCTTGGAGGAGATTCATTTGTCAAAAGTTCAAAAATTTGGCGAGCACAACTACGTTAAATTTGCAGTCAAAATTTTTAAGAGGCAATTATGTAAGATAAGATGGTCATTTGTGCCTATGCAATCATTCATGTCCTCTCAACTTTGTAGACCTTAAAACTTTACCACCATCCCACAGCATTTGACCTTTGGGATGCTTTGATCACACTTTCAGAAGGCTTACCAAAGAATGGTTAATTCTGCGGTGCATGAAATTTGCACAATACTAACATCTTTTTTTTCTTAATGGAACACATTTTTACTATTTTGCAAGCCATCCACAAATTATTGCTTCACGTTTGATTTTAAAATACAGCTAGGAAAATCAAAACAAGTCTTGATTACAAATTAATTATGCAGTGAAATAAATTAAAATACAAAATAAAATAAAGTAGCTTCTCAAGTGAAATGTTTAATCAATTTCAAGTGTTCTTAAGACAAATGATAAATGATATAGCACCTTTTACAGAAAGTGTTAAATATGTTAGCAGTTTTAGACTGTAGCTGCATAAATAGTTAGTTAATTTAAAACAGCTTTCAAAGTACTACAGCAAGATACTGTTTGGCATAGCATGGTTGAACAGAAAAAAGGTGCTGGGTTTTTTCCTCCTTTATTTCCTTCTTTGCCTGCCATACCTATAGCTTCTATCTTACTCTGATTTATCCTCAGGTCCTGTACGACAGAAGTCTCGACCTGTTGGGATGGAGTTCATGAGCTGGAGTTCTGTACACAGACATCTTCATATCATCTGAACTCTTGATCATCCACTTACAACGCACTCAGGCAGAACCTTGCCCTCAGCTAGACCCGTGACTCCACTGCACCTAGCAGGCACCTTAATCTATTTGTCCATCTGTTACTGAATTCTGTATCCCAGTTTATAGATTCTCTTGGACAAGGATGGCCTTCTTAGTTACTCATTTGTACTATATCAAGCATAATGTGATTTTGATCCCTTTGAACTGTAGTTATAAAATTAATAACAGTAATGACAGTAGAAACACAACAGAGATATACCTGATAACTATTCATTGCAATAGGCAGACATGGGACCCTTCTTCATTTTCTGCTGAAGTTAAGTGTCATGTATTTCAGTCCTTTTCATCCTTTAGTATTTCATCCATCATTATTCTAAGAACTGTGTACTTTATCTCCACAGGCATGCAGCAATGGTTCCAGGCTGCTGCCATGGAACAGACAATCTACAGTCCAAGCAGTAGGAGGTACAACACTCAAGGACAATTCTGAAGCACAAAGCTGTAAGGTCACTGCACGTCAGAGTTACATCCCTGATGGTCTGAATTTTGTGCCAAAACCCACTTCAAGACTAAGAAACAAATAACACTTCCAAAAGAAATCTGTTCTTATTCTCAGGAAGCCTGGAATCCCTTTGGCCTACTGTCAACATTTTTATTCTATAGCAGATGACAAAACAAAGTTTTTTCTTGCCTTGTCTTTGTAATGAACAGATCAATATAAACTTTAGTTATGTTCCTTCATTGCCATGACCAGTTTCTGAAAACTATTCCCGAAAAGTTTTTCTAATTTTCAGTTAATAAAGACTACAGGATGCCAGCTACTGAAATGTAGATTATGTACATGTATATACTAAACTTGAAAGCATTCTATGTGTTTCAACACTATCTTGCCTATATCAGATCAATGATGAATACCTGAATAGTAAATACCTGTAGTAAAAATGTCTGTCACTTCCCTTTCTTCAGTGCATATTGCTTAATTATATAGTTTTTGTCATTTAGTTTTGATAATAAGTTTATTTAATTCAAGTCCCTGTGTGGTAAATATTTAAAAAACTTCCCAAGGGGAGTCAAAATCAGGACCTTGAAACTGCAGTTTAAGGTTGTTACAGGTGCCAGCAAATATCTTCTAATTGAAATTAAGGATACGGCATGCCCTCAGAAGAAATTAATTCTAAGACCAATTCAACCAACTGAATCAATCAATTTTCCTTAAAACAACCTTGTACCAAGGATCTGAATTATCTGTGGGTGTCATGAGAGTTTGATCAGCAGCTGTGCTGGGGAGCTTAGCCCCAGAACACATCAGAATGACCACATATTTCATCGCCTTTTTGATCAAAGGAAAACACTCACTTACTTGACGTAGCTTTCCCACAATAATTTCATGCTACAGAAAAGCAAACCAAAGCATCTGATGCCCTAACTAAATAGGCACAATCAAAGGACAGAACAAACAACGCAACATGACGTTCTACCTCAAATGCTCTTGCTTTCCTCCTTTGCTCTTTTACTCCTCCAAAGTGCCTTGGAACATAACTGTCACTACACACTAAAATGGGAAATTTTCACCAAACAAGGAATAAATTATGAAGACCCACAGTGAGAGTGCCTATGTTATTCCATCCTGTGTGGTGACATGCATTATGGCCAAACATGTCAAACAGTTGCCTTTCAGAATAGTAAAATCAAACAGAATTGACATCTACATCTCTCTTTGACTACCCCCTTCTCTTTGACTGTCTTCCTTACCTTTCAATTTCTTTGAGTTATTTCAGATTTTTCAGCTATGGCTCTCATCTGGATTTCTTGTACAGCTGGTTTACATAGAATTCACATAGCCATGTGCATAATATGCTAGGATTTCATGGCCAGTTGACCATTGTGTTACATCTCCCAAGAAGTCTCTGAAGAGTTAAGAGCTCTGGCATTGTCTGTAGCACAGAGGAAAGGCTAGCCATGGATTCCAGCATTGCTTTTTATTATGTTGCAGCTGTACTGCACTCAATTCTACTTGGACAAATTCCTGAACAAGAATCTATTTCCCTCACTTCACTTTTGGAATAAGTACTGTTTTGGTTTCTGGCTCTGCTTTGAAGCAATGTTCTTTTTGTCAGTATTGAAGGAATGAAGGGTATATTTAAAGAATAAACTTGGGATGTGTTTGGTGATTTTGATTTAGGATGTAGGAATAAGGTTCTCAAGGGATGGAAAACTTGAATTCTAAAAATAATGAGCATCTAAAGTTTAGTGGAGATATTATTATTGCATTGACTCATACGGGTCTTTCTTGATTTACATGTCTGTTTAGGAACAGGGAATTTATTTACAATGCAACAATATTCATAGCAGTTACAATTTATAAGTGCTTTATTCCAGTAGTTATTTAAAAAACATTAATGAAATTCAAATATAATACGATATGTCAGCTGTCATACCTAGAAAATCCATTAGCCAGGTTTAGCTTACCACAGTTCTTTCACACTGATGCCAGATCACTCATTCATTTCCCTGATTTTTAGCTGGGTGCAAAGTTTTGTGAATGTGTAGGTCACCTTAGACTATTTCAAACAGGCAGTTCTTGACTGCCATTTCCTCTTTGAGGCCTTAAGAGAGCTAAGCCTTGAGATACACAAGAGATGACATTTCTCCATAGGACATCCATAGATTTCTTATCACATCTAATCCCTGCACCATACTTAGAACTGTGTTAGCTCCATGGTCCCAGGGGTCACTCAACAGCAGAGTCGGGTTTTGGATCTAAACATTTTCTTTGTAAAAACACCAATGTGGAGAGAAAACAGCAGTCCAGCACAATTATAGGCTAAGATTACCACTTTGTTCATTGCCTACAGGCACTTACACATTCTTAATGGTATGCTTCAATTTTGTGTAAAGGTAATCCATACAGCAGAACAAAATCTTTCAAAGAGGTTGGCTCTTTATTTGCACTGTGGATTGCAGTTACAGAGTTGGAAGGTAGAAATTTTTACAAAGTAGCAAAAGAATAGTAGACCCGAAAACAGAAAAATCAAAGCAAACAAAGCTCATTTTCCCACTACATGAATTAGGAACCAAACTTTCCTGTAATGGATAAAGAAGTCATTTCGTATTTCCTTTACAGTGGTCAGCTTTTAGAATTAAATCATCTTTTGGTTGATGCCATAACTAAGCAAACAAAGCCCTTAGCAGAAGCTGAGAATCTTTAATAGGAGAAATCAGGCTTTTCAGGAGGAACTCTACACACATCTCTGTGTAAGAACAAGTAGACATTGGCCAATGCCTTTCACTGGTGTGTTCAAAGACTAAGTTTTGGGCAGTCACCTAATGGTAGGTCAAGCATCAGCTCACTTCACACAGCCTGGCCCTTTGCACTGTAACACCTGTTCAAATTATGATGTGCTCCCTACTGTGAACCATACAGTGTCAACCCCTTACCTACATTTATTTAAAGAGAAGTATTTTGTTCTGCAAGCATAGTTACAGGTTCAGAAATCCCTTTTCTTCCTCTTCTCTTATTAAACTGCTAATTTGTATTCTATTCACTTAAATTATGTTGTTTTCTAGGAAAACAGAACATTTTATCTCTTACTAAATCAGGAGAACAAGATTTTCTTACTGTATCCCTAATCTGACCAGTGCTGCTAAATTGGTCAATTTATGTACCTTTTTGCCCCCTTAAGCACAGTTTCTTCCCAGAAACAAGACTTTTTATAGAAAAAGAGCATGAAGCAAATGGTTCATTCCACTTTACTGCCTGATAAGATTTTGCATTGAGTACATTTAAAATACTCTTTTATTGCCCTATGATAGATTTTAGACAAACACATTTATTTTTGTAGTGATCAAAGAGATATGGATACATTTGTCATCTGTTACAGATCTAGAGGCAATAGAAGGAAGACTCCCCAAAGCATTTCACGTGAAGGCGTTTCTGCCCGGTTATGTATTCTCGGCTACGTTACAGCTAAGGGGCCCTGCTCTGGCAAAAGTGACATTTTCATATACTCAACTTCATGGCCACAGACAATAAGATGAAATTATAAGGTCTGCTTTTGAGGTGCCAAGCTAAGCATACATTTTGAATTTCAGTCCTGAAAACTTCACTGAGGCTTTTCTAAGTGTTCTGACGATTGTATCAAACACAAAGTTCAGCAAAGGTTGTGGTCGTCTGTGACAGACCTGTGGATGACACAGTCAGCAAATTCTGGGGTATGTGCACTGGGAGTATGACATGAGAAAGCCTGAGAGAATCTCTACCACCTCTTCAAAGGATGAAAATACAGACTTGAAGAGCAAGGAGACTCTGGATCACCACTAGGTAGCTAGGAAGATGGTGTGATCTATGGCACTTCTAAACATTCTTTTCCCTTCCTGTACGAGGATATGAACTAAGGACTCCGTCAAGGCTTCAAATAATGCCTGTTCTGCTTTTGGTTAACCCTTCTACTTACTTGTCTTCATTCTGATAGCTCTGTAGCTGTAATACAAACAAAGATATGATTTTGAAGAAGTACATGCCTTTGATTCACTGTTTATGTCGTGATGTTGGCACAGGAGCATTTTAGAAATCACAGCATACACACTGGGTCACAGAACTTTGAGCATTTCTTTAATATCTCTTTAAATAAATAGATATTCACTGCATAAGATATCATACATGCCCCAAGCTGCTTAAGAGTTGGAAAAGTAGAATATTTTTCATCAGGATAAGAAGCTGAATTCACAGTATGAGATAGTTATCATATATAAATTTTCAGAGAGATCAAAATATCACCCACATGCTTATTTTCAGAGCATGGTTATGAAATATAAGCTGTCTTCAATACCTTTTTTGTGTTGCACTGTATGCATGTCTTTTATAAATTTGTAAACCATTTTTTTTCATACAGAAAAGAGGAATTTTAAAAAGGACAGAGAAGTTTCCCTTTTTGTTTATTTTAGGAAATATATGTCTTTAAAACTAGATTTATATTGGTCGCATTACTTATAAGATAAAAAAAAAACCCTTAAAGTCTTTGAGAAATTCTTTTTAGAAGCTGCCAATAAAATGAGTTTTCTAACTAATATCAGTTTTGACACCAATAAAGCTGTTAAAGATACTGTCCATCATTCCCCTCCAGTTCAAAAGCAGATTCTTACAGGGATGACATCTCACTACACTGACATCTGGAACATAGCAACAAAATGCTGCTGGCTCAGAGAAACAGGAGCAATATGCAATATTCATTGCCAAATGTCACCTAGCAACATAACGTGTACAGTGGAGGAAACTCACATCAGCCATACCCTACCTCTCTAAACAAACAAAAGCTCCTTGTAAGACATTTTGAAAAGGCAAATGATGCAATTATTCTACCTAGGAAAATTTTCTGTTAAAAAGACAAGGAAGAGAAAGTGAACAGAATAGAAGTTCTGGTTCATTCCATCGGAGAATAGATACACAACACTGTTAGCCTTTGCATTGCAGTGCCAGCCCCCCATCCCCTTTGGATCAGGGTGTTCTGAGTCAGAGGTGCAGCTGCAAAAACTCTCCTGGCATGTTATCAAACTGTTGTTTAACTTATGTTACTTACATAATTCCAGGGTTATACATAAGCCAAATGAAGCTTTTTGGCTCTCAGTTTTTTACTTAGGTGCCTAACTGCCACCCTTTTCTCTCGTGACTGTCTAAATATTTATGTACTATCTACATGTGTAAAGAGCCTAAGTTCTGAATGGACCACTGCATCCATGTACCAAAGTACAGTATAGCACTGTTTAGATGAATTTCTTTAGTTTCTAAAAGCAACATAGTTGCATCAATGTTCTTCCCAGCCTAAGTAGATTCACTATTTTTATTTGGCTTTGCACCTGAAAGAACAGAAATAAAGAGAAAAAGGTGTAAAGCACAACTTAAGTTTACGCAAGTGAGATACACTAAACCAAACTTCGATGCATTGTCTCCCAGATTTTTTATCTGTATCTCTTCTACCTCACCTGGGGTTTAAGCGTCTTTGCAGGAACTGTAAAGATGATGAGGAGTTGGTTTGCAGAGGGTCAACAATAATACATGTGAAAGGTTAACCATTAAACTGTCAAGAGTTACAAATAGACTTCTACTGACAACAATTTGAGGTTTTATTTTATTTGTTTAGGGATTTATCTTGTTTGAAGTTGTTGGTCTAATTTTCACATTTGGACAAATATTAGGTTTATGTTAAACTAGAAGTACCAATTACCCAAAGCTGAAGCATCACTAATATAGTGTGATGTCACGTTAAAGTGGAAGAGGACCTTGAGGTCCTGCATTGATTGGATGCAACTGAATAACCTAAAGAAAAAGTGGTCAAAACATCTGGTAGCAACTAGGAGCTTAGCAGTTAATTGTTGCTGAGAAAGACTTAGCAATATTTGTCCGGTACGGGAGGACTGATGTGCTGACAATGCAAAACAGTTACTAAAGCAAAGATACACAGTGGTGCACTGGGAATTTGCAAAATGTTATAGAATAATCAAAATCATCAACAAAACATCTGTGGAAACCTTAGTCTGAGAGCTGTATTCAAATCTGGAGAACTTCATTCAAGAATGATGAAGAGGAACAACAAAGGAAAGAATTATTAGTGGTAACTGAAGGAATAGAAACTCTGTTTTATAGGAGAGATTGCTTGCTTGTGAACACAGTGGAGTGGGTAAACACAAGAGTGGGGAAAGAAACAATTTAAAAACTGTCTTGGTATACCAAGAAAATAAAAAGCTAAAAAATCGTGCATAATAAACTTTGATTTGAAGTTACAAGGGAAGTGTCTTAGCACCAGAGGAATGAAGTTCTGCAGCAGCATAATTGTGACAAAAAGCTTAACTTTTTGATAAGATGAAGGTCTATCTCTTTCTGAAATGTGAGCTTTGATAACAGCACACGACTTTTGTATATAACTTTTGGTATAGTAGCCAGGCCTGAAACTCTTGCAGTCATGTCACTAACACCACTAGCCCTGCTGGGGAGGGACATTTGTTTCCCTCTGTTTTGGTAAAGGTAGGATGCCAGATACTACTCCCAAACAGCAAATTATACAATAGCTTTCCTAATTAAGAAAGTTTTTAATTTGGCAATGAGAACAGAGAAATTTATACAATAAAGTTTGGCAAGCATCCACACTACCCATTTTATGATAATTCTCAAATTATTGTTTTGTTATTCTCAGCAGGAACCAGGTCAAAAAGTAGAAGGAAATTCTAGATGCCATCATGACCTTGAAATTTTATTTCCTGAAAACAAGGCACTCCTACTTAAGGACTTTTTTTTTGTATTAATTGGGCATTTCCTGACAAACTGAATTTCAGCAGACGTGTCTGTCAGTTTTTCAGTTCTTGTCCATATCATACACATCTATGAAGTGGAATTTCTTAAAAGCAACACTTAAGTAACTCAAGGCCTTAAATATAGGAACAGCATGACACAAACACTCTGGCCTTAAGAAATGTCTTGGCTTGAATGAAAAGGGGATCTGGTTCCATACAAACTGTTTGTGTTGAAGATACATAGTTTTAGTCCCATTTTAAACCCTGAGGGAAACATGTATATAGAAAGCTTGCATGTAATTTCTTCAAACAGAGGAACTGTTTAAATTCCAGTCTTTCTTAATTTTTTCAGAGGCTGAAAACAGTGTTTCCCAAAGTACAATTAGTGTGCATGGCCTTTAAAATCTGTGGGATATTCACATTGTCCTACCTGAGTATCATTTAGTTCTGTTCTTTAGTAGTATCTTTTGGCATATATCAAACATTAAACCTGCTATTTCTTCCCTCCCTTACTGGTTCAAACACTTAGTGATAGGCAAAAAAACTCCCAAGGATAAATTCATCAGGGAACCTCTACAGACTTATAAGAACATAGGTCTGACTTTGCACCACTAAAAAATACATTAGCAGAGTGATCAAACTTCCTGGTGGGAAAAAAATCCAGCTAAAATGAAATATTTTTCAGAACTTTTTTTTAACCTTTGTATCAATATTACTTTTGAACTTCATCACATAGCAGCTTAAACATCCACCTCTGAATTCTATGACTTCCTAAGATTCTTTCAAAACCAGTTTCTGATGAAAACAGACTATCAGAATAATGAAAAAAATGTCAAATTTGAGATAAAGAATTTCAGAGTTCTTTAGAGGCTCTACAATGACTCATCACAGTCTGAGCTTACATATACTTATTTTTCAGCTTAAGAACTTGTAGAATGTGGGGAGCAACACAGAAAAAACATAAGCTATTTTCTTTGGGTAAATATTTATCTTGTGACAAGGATCAAGAAATACCTCAACAAATAGTATGGGAAGGTCCACTATAGATGCAATTTGATACTCACCTGAAAATGATTTGTGGATGACCAAATACTGTAGATGAGACCCATGAATTTGAGCCTCTTGGCTGTACAGAAGGCATTATTTCTAAGGGCAGTCACAGTCATAAATTAAAGAATTTATTAAGAAACATGGGTCTCCGGAAGCGATTTATGTTTAATTCTTGTTCTTCCAATTACTTTTTTTAAATCATCTTCTTATCACTTTACCTCATCTTTTCCCAGACAAGTGTTTGAAGTCTTTACCAGCGAAAAGTTAATAATTTAATTTTAAAATATAACAGGGTCCCTCCCTCCAGGTATATTAACAGTGTACCGTAAGTAACTGTGTGTACCACTGAGCACAGCAGTTTATATTTTGAAGGTTTTTGTTATGTTGGAGTATTTGGTGTGAAAGGTAAGAATTAGATATAATCTTAGCCAAGGACAGGATGCCTGAAAAGTCTATATAATCTTTAAGGAGACGCCACAGCTTCTGTATTGTAGCAACGCAGTGTCCTGCAGTTGTTGTTGCAGACCCATCAAAACACTGAGTGATCATACAAAGAAAGTGGCAAACCTGAAGCGCCTGGCACTGTAATAAAGGAAAAAGAAACTGTGGAAAGCAAAAGCTTCTGCTAACTTCCATGGACTAAGTTTTCTTCCAATCTTTTTTTTTTTTTTTTTTTTTTTTTTCCCCCAAGAGTTAAACATTGTTATTTAGAACTTTTTACTTTTATAAATTTATATGTTAAATCGGCTGGTTCCCCTGACATTGTGGTGGTAATTGGCACAGAGCATCACAATCAGTTGCAGATATCACTGACCAACCATCTTAAAGTGGAAGTGAGTCAGCTCCAAACAGCTCCCACGTTCTCTTCAGATATGCCTCCAAAAAGTCAGGAAGGGACAGAATATGACTTGTGGGTAAATATTTTGGTCTCTATATTTTTCATTTTCCCACTCAAACCTTTTTTAATCCACATTCCAGTTAATTTTTGCTTTGAAAAGGCAGGAAGAAGAAAAAGGAACTTCAGAGTTTCAAGTTTGTTCCCCTCCCCTCCTCTCCCCTTTCCTCTTTTTGTTCTTCTCCCTCTGCCTCTTCTCTTCTCTTCTTGTTCTTCTCCGCTTTGCTTTCTAACTTTCTTGCTCTGTCACTTTCTTTCTCATTTTCCTGAGCAAAGAAAAACATGCTTGACATATGTTTATAATTACTATAGTGTTCTCAGACTATATAAATGAATCCACAACTTTTAAGTTTATCAGTGCATCACATTTCACTTAATATACTATAATCAGGAAATTTAAAATTTCTACAAAAATTTATGATTCGGTGTTAAACAGGGGGTAAGATTATAACAAGTCATTGTCACAGAGATGATATACTACAAATTACATGCCCATCTTGCCTTTCAGAATGTCTATGTTTAGGAAGTTTTAGTTGATTGTTGCTAATTTGAATGCTTTTGTATTCAGAATGGATCATAAAATCATGCTTCTGCATGCAAGCGGGGTATGTGTTAGCCCGTCAAACCAGTGGTGGAAGCCACAAAACAGGGCCACTACTATGTTTTGTCCAGCTTATTTATGTGCTTTCTCAAGATGTGACTTCAGCATCACTTTGGTCACATCACCTGTGATGCAGCTTCACAATTTTTCTTGCAGTCCCTACTAAAGAGCATCTCTTAAAGAATTTACCTGAATAAAAAGGGTAAAAAAAATAGAAGAATAACAATTATAACAAGTTTTAAGGTAGCCATGCATAAAAGGCACTATTTTCCTTTCATTCGCATTAGTCCACATTTAGGACAATAAGTGAAAAGAGCTGGATTCACTTCTGATTTATCTGCAGTGTGATATTATAAATCATTTTACGTCCCTAGTGTGTGAGTTATTTTTTGTTACCGTAAACCTTAAAAAAAAGCCTTAAAAATGTTTTAAGCAGATATAAACTACCCTTCTGATTTAAGGTTTTGAAATCTCTCTTGCTGAAATGTTTACTGAGTTCTTGTCTCTCCTATTTTATCCACCTTTTCAGTGTTTCAGGCTTTATACTGTTTTACATGAATGATGAATGATATAAAAAGTCCAAAACTGTAGCACATATAGCATTGCTGTCAGCCTTGATCATTAATATAAAACAAACAGTTTTGAAAAAACACAGGTGATCTGCTACCAGTGGTTGAATTGGCTTCTTGGTAGAATAATTTAAGTTGAAAGAGACCTCAGGATCAGATCCAGCCTCTGTTTACAGAAGTGTCATGCTGATTTCAGACCAGGTTGCTCAGGGCTTTATCTGGTCTTGAAAATCTCCAAGAATGGATGTATCCCTTTCAGGGACAGAACTGTCTACACACACAACCTTGTCTTTTGTCTTACTGAATGCCATTCTATTCCTAAAAATGCTTAGTTGCTCCGTCTGAATGCTTTATCAGTTGCCAAATAGATCTGCCATTGCACAAAGGATATTTACTTACACACTTGACTGATTTGGATTTGTGGATCCTTCTTCTCCAAGGGATGTGCAGCACACCTTAAAAAATTTACATGTATGGGTACGTGTATAGGTGTCTCCCATGGGAATATCAGAGGTAGGTTTGCACTTTCTGGAACACAAAGGATGTCTTTAAATATCGAACAAAGGGCTGGGATAGGTTGGCATGATTCTTCTTTGGAAAAATCTATGTACATTTTATACTGAGTTTAAAAGGAGATGTTCTGCTCACAAAATGCAACTTCTGTATAATAATCTATTACCCTAATGTTTAATGTATCTGTTTCTGACATGTGATACTGTATCTGGGCAATTTAAACTCTGAATTTTCCTTTCTCTTTCATTCCCACACATCCCAGTTTCACCCCAGTGGTCAACATTGCTGTTCTTGCCGAAGTCTGTGCCAAATTATTCACTTAATATATCTGTTTCTTTAATTATTTTTTTTCCCAAAAGTCAGGGCTTGTGAGTGAAGAAATCTTGCTCATTCTTGAGTGCCCAAGTGGCTAGTTTAGTTTCACAAATTTCTGAAAGGGAGCTCAGCTGGGGTCATTTAAAGCTTGGGTTGTGTTTGCTTTCGTTAAATTTCTTTAGAGCCTCTTAAAATTGACTCCAGACCTTTTTACTGCACCTGGCAGTAAGTTGTGTTTACTTTCCAACCTCTATCTGGAAATTAAGGTCTTCCCAAATGAGACTGTCAGATTTCTGCCTCAATAATGTTAACAAGAGCTCTGTTCCCCACTCTCACTATATTGGCCCATGGCTGATTCCCAGGACTACATCAGTAGAATTTTCTTCACTCTTCATTCCTGGGACAATTTAGACCCAAAAGGATTCTGTTTCACCATTCATTCTGTGGAATACCACATCATTAACTTAAAATGCTCCAATCTGATCATATGGTCACTGAACAATGTATGTTCTCCAGCACCTGCATTCTAGTCATGACTGTTAACCCACTGTTTTCTGTTATACTATCGAGTTTCTCACCCCGTGCTGCTACTAAAGCTCTGCTATGTTGTTGTTCAAGCTGATTGCACTTATTATGTGAATGTTTCAGGCTTTGGGTTTTTTTTAATTAATTCTTATACATAGCTCCTGAGGCAGACTACATACATGCACAGTAATTCTCATCAGTATTAATGATTTCTTTCTGCTGGAAATCTCTCGTTGTCTCATAGTTTCTTATCAATTGCCACTGCCTTCTCTATGTGATTGCCCAGTGCATTGAAATCGAGTGAAGAATTACATGAGCTTGTACTATATATCTCCATTCACATTTTTGTTACAAGTTCCTCTGAACAACCATGCTGTACCTCAGAAAACTATGTGCCTTGCTGCACATTAGTTACTCTACAAGATACTGTTTCTCTCTGAGAATGTATCCTGCAGTTTATCACTGACACCTTTTTTGGCCACTTCTCAAACTATCTGAAGTTCTGTGCTAAGATCTACCATCTTGCTCTGCCAAGAAATGAAATTCCACTACAGATGACCTGAGCTTCATTTCTTTCCCTACCTTACTCGGTTTCACAGGATTGTCCCTTGTGATGGTGAACCTCATAATCCCATCTCACACCTTGGTCCTGCAGGGCCCACCCCCCTGCCCTCTGAAATTTCCTCCAGTTTGTCTTCAAGCAAGACTGCCCTGGTGCAGGCTGGTCCTTTCCTTCTACTCCTCTTTGCCTCTGTCATCTCATGATCTCTTGTAAATTGTCTGTGTTCCCTGTTAACTCCAGGCCCTATCTCTTCACCATTCCTTCCTTTCTTTTTTTTGCAGGGCTACTGCTCTATTCTTTCTCTTTTCTCCTGATTCACAGAGGCCTGGAGCAGTCAGTGGGTAACAGATGTGAAGAGCACTCACGAGTGCCACATACTCACTGGTGGCCCTGACATCCTCAGCACAAGACACCCACATTGCTAATGTCTATACTGGCCTTTACAGCACAGCCAGAGGCACGCTCTTGTTCTCTTAACATGCTGGACCTGTTCCAGGACATTGCAGGAGTGAGAGCGGCACAGTTTGATATTAAAGACTGCCTCACCCATGTCTGTCATATGACGCAAAGCTGGTTTCATGTTAGACAGAATTTAAATACATTCACTTGAAAAATGAAAATGTGGAATTTGCAACAAAGTTATGAAACAAAGTTATGGAAAAATAAAGAGAGAAATAAGATCATACTCCAGATGCTCTTTAGCTGTTCCAATTTGTAAGCTAGCTTGTGAGGTTAAATGAATAGGCTCTGCAGCTTACCCAAGGCTGAGACCAAGGGAACATCTTCTGGTGCAGGTGGCTGACAAAGCTGTACAGAATGCCTGCTCTGGGCGACCTGTTCTTTTCCACTCTAGCAAAACAAACTGACTTTTTTCCTCTTTCTTATTTACCCAAATCACATTTTATTTATCAGAGTGTTGGGAAATCACAGTGGGTTTTTTTTTTTTACAGATTAAACTATTTTTTTTGACCTTCCCCACTATGTCCTTTTTGCTAACATTTCTACTTATACCACAGTTATCACATTGGACTGATTTTTACTGTTATATTTTTCTCAATATACAATAGTAAATACTAAAATTGAAATATATAAAGCACAGACTTTTGACCAACTTCAGATCTACTTATTGCCTCCAAATGTTTTGAAGTAAAACACGATGTGACAATATATTGAAAGCTATTGGGACTAGGAAACTATTGGAAATTGGGACTCAAAGAAAGACACATACATACATGAAAACTTCTGAAAGAAATCTGCTTCCTCCAAGTTGTCAGATATTCAGATAAAGATCCAGGCTCCAAAATAATTCAGCTATCATAAATAACTTTTTTCTTTTTAAAAAGAAAAAATGTTTCCTATTTTATTTTAACCTAATTTTATTAATATTTTGAAACTTACACCTCTTCAAGGGTGAGGCCTTTTAAATTACTTTCATTTTTAAATTACTTTTTTCAAATGTAAGGATTAGGGCGTTAGACCGTTATCTTTCAAAAGAATTCTGGGATAAGCAGATATTATCTTATTGAGGGACTAAAATGAAAATCCCTGGTTTTTCCATATTATCAAAATGTGTGTTTTGACAATATAATGTGTGTTGCTCTGTGAAAAAACCCCCACAATTATATTATGAAATGTAGGGGTTGGTTCAATATTTTAATAATTTGTATCTATATAAATATTACTTAAGTGAATGGAGAAATCTTAAAAATGTTAGTTGAGTGAGATGGATACTGGCCAGTGAATGGGGATCTGCTGAATCATGTTGCACATAAATTTTTGTCAGTAGCCTTTTTAGAATAATTTGTGGACTAAAGTTACTGATTTGATTCAATCAGTATATAAATATTGTACAGACATTCTTTGGAATATGAATACTGTCTTCTGGACCAGCACACCAAACTTGTTGATGGGATCAGAGTATTCTCACTGCTCCGGGTTCTCCTAGGAACTACTGAAATTGTGGGATTTGACAGCATCATCCTTTCAAATTTCCACATTTCTCTTTGTGATGGTTCTTTGATTAGTCTGGGTTTGCACACAGGGAGGCTTTGCAAATGCACAGCACTGTCAAGTCACTGTCGGCTGCTACAAAGGGAACCCTGCATTACAGAAAAGCTGCTGACATTTGTGAACACACAGAGACCATAGCATGCCTCTGTATGATCTTACAGAGTTATCTTGGAAGCCAGCTCCCGTGGTGCCAAGCAGACTTGGCTTCAGACAGAGGAGAATGAAGGAAATGAAAAAGGGTAGCTACTTGTAGATTAACTTTTCCTGGAACAGCCTGATTAAGAACAGAGCCATTTCAAATCTCAGCAAACTAGCACTGTTCAGTAGAATTGCTTTTGTAACAAATAGCAATATAGAAGCTTATATGCAATTTTTCTTTTTTTTTGTGAATTAGATCTTTGGACATAGCTGACATGTGCAGTAATCTATCCAGAGGATATTTATTTAGAATGTACAAATACACTCTAACTGCCTAATGTGCTCTAAGTGCATTTCTGTCACAGATGGAGAGTTCCACTTCACTCATAAGAGAGAAGTAGCAACGTTTATTGGTATAAACTAATATGATTTTAAAAAGTTTGATTGTAAATGTGAGAGTAGTTTAACAAGCTTTGATGGCAAGGTACAATTGGTAGGGTCAGACTAAACTGTCAGATAGACCCTCCTGTTGAGTCTTGGGGTTCAGAGAGGACCCCCTTTTTTTCTAAGCTCCTTCTCAGAAGGGAGTTTAGATGCAGCTGAATCCAACTTAGTCTCAGGCTTGGTCAACAGTTTGTGTCTAAAGGACTGTATGTGCACATTCAAACCTTTATACCACCTACATAAAATTTCAGAGTTTCAGCATTCTTCTAGTCAGGTCACATAAGGATTCTCTCAACTCTGAGAAGTAACCTTGGGAGGTGTTTCTACTCAAGGTGAGATCCTGACATGCAACCTGTTGCTGTGCAGGACAGCTCAGGGGGTTCTGGGCTATCCACAATTTGTGGAGTAAGATAATGAACTCATAGTCATATCTGCATACCGACTACAAAGGTTTCTTCCAAAACTGGCTTGAGTCAGACCTTGACCAGCACTATGGTTAGGAGGATGCATTGCTCAATTTAGCTTTTGGCTATTGAGTTCTCATCTGTCTCCCCAAACCCAGTTGGAGCTGGATAGAGCCATCATGACCAGACACACTGTTATGACTGGCACTGGTGGTTATCACCTGAGCAGATTATGGGACATACAGGTCGAGTGGGAATGGAGAGGAGGAGCACACCATTAGAACTTCCTTTGCAAAACTCAAAGACTATGTCTCAGTTATTAATTATTGTCCCAGATGAATGAGAAACTTTACTACCCTGTGGATGCAATGTCTTCCCAGCCTGCACAGTGTGAGTGTCACCTTGTCCCATCCTGAAGGAATCTCAGTATGTCAAAGAGTGGGATGGGAGACTTGGATGTGTAAAGAATAAAGGCGTCGGCTCTAGTTGTCAGACCTTCTTTATTTGAGTCATAAAAGCACTCTCTAATGGGGGACAGTGACCGTTAGTCATAATACGTAATTTTATTAAAAACACTCAAAGGGCATCGGACAAATGAAATAAAAAAGCAAATACAACAATTAGCAACAGATTTACAGAAGTTACGTAAATGGACATAAATGCCACAAAAAACAAAATCTCCAATAAGTGCAGGAAACTTTAAAGTGTTGGAAACATTTTCCTGGAAAGATGACAAATGGATGTTGCAGGCCTGGGTGTTGGTGGGCATACCACACTTGTGTAGATCATGCGATTCAGCAGTGATTTTCTCATGGCCCTGTGTTTGTGTTACTTGGTGGCACAGTGCTACCTCTCCACTGTGTCCCTGTATCACACCTGTCAGGGCATCTTGGAGGTAGGTCTTTGTGGAATCTGTAATATTGATGGGAACTGCGTTTGGAGAAGACAGACATTTCATACTGGTAGCTGGTCACTATGTCCCACAACATTCCTCTGACAGATGGCCCAGTCCTGCCGTACCTTGCTGTCTGATTTCCCCCAGGAGCAGGAAAGTGGCTTTGGATTCCAATCCTATTCTACTTCTTCATTTTTGCCTGAACTTCAGAAAGAATCCTACTTTCCTGAGGTTTACATACTAGTCTATCAAAATTTTATTTCATTTTTTGTTTCCTTCTGTCAGCAATCCCTCAAACAAAGAAAATAAAATAGTGCCGATGCCATTAAAGTAGTAATAATAGTTATCATAGGTCCTTTATTAACTTTATCTTACCCCAAAAACAACAGGAAGATCACCTTCAGACAGAAATGGTGATTGTAGAGATCCACAAAGTTGGAAAATGAGACATAAGGAAATTAAGAAATTCTAGTCCAACTGCTTTTCATCTAAGATCAATGTATAGCTCGTTAACAGAATCCCTCCATTTTGTCAGTGATCGATATCAGAGCACATAATAAGGTAGAAGAGCAGACTACAGTTAGTATTATATTTCCTTCCTTGCAAATTTTTAAGAACAAGTTGGAGAAATATCTCTGAGAAACCAGTCAGTGGTGTTGGGACAGTATCCACCTCTGATGTTAGTTTGAAATCCAGTATCTGACAGTACAATGCTACAAGATTCAGAACATTTGGAATAATCACCTACATTTGAAATTCCAAGCTTTTTCCGTCACTAGTTCTTGGTTTTCTTCTGTTCCAGAGCCTCCCAGTTTCTTGCCATGAATCAAAGGAATGCCTCTAAGGCAAAATTACTCAACTGCAACTCATTGTCATGATATTGTACACTAATAAAACCTCCAGACATTTTTGGTCTTTTATCTTTAACAAATATTTCTTCTTTCATTCACTCATCTTATCTACAAATTTGATAGTGTTACTCTTAATTTTTTTGCCTTTCTCCACTTTCTCTAACTTTCTTATAAAGAAGTCTTCCTTTTTAACAACCTTTTAGAGCTATATCCTGTTTCAGTTTTGTTTACCCAAGATAAAAGAAAATCTAATGGATTTGACACATCAGTTTACTCTTTAATTAAAAAAAAGCTTTTATGTTTGAAAACAATGTCAAAGATGGGAAGTTGAGTAAACATTTCAAATGATGCAGTATGGCTGTTAGCCAATCCCACTTCTCCCCATGGACCTTAATGGGAGGTAGATTATATGCTGCCCTATTATATCAAATGAAATAAAATTTCACATGTCAGAGACAAACAGAAAAGGCTTCAGGAAGAACATGCAGATGTCTGAAAGTGAGATGGTATTATTGTATTTTCCCTAGCATGTCTATCTCAGTACAGGACAAGGAGACTTTTCAATACCTTATTATCTTCCCAGCTGAAGCCGGTACTTTAAAACCAAATCTACTCATGCTCTATTAAACACATTTTTCCATACCTATCTGAATTCCCAGAGTCCATATTACGGTCAGGCAGTAAGGAAACATCATTGCAATAGCCAACTTTTCCCCTTTCTACCAGCAGTGCCAAGCAAAAAGCTCCATCCTTTTTTTGGGTCATGATCTTTTGCAGCTTACTTTGTCTGTGGTTTGAGTCACAACCAGTGCTGATCCATATGCCATAGCTCCGGTCCAAAAGCCATAAATTTGTGCTGCTGGGATGCTGTTGCTCTGTGGAAAGTTCTGTAACTATTATCTTCCAGAGCTGTACCTATAAATAAAGCCAGTATTTACTGAGAGCCTTTCACAGATGCTATAGCCAATCTGAGGAATCCCAGCATAATACAAAGTTATCACCTTTTCAGTATTTTTGATGAAATGTGGTGGAATGAGATGAAAATTCATGACAATGTTGCATCACTATTGCCAGTAGCTATCAGCAAATAAGTCTCTGAGTTGATCAAACCTAAAGTTAACTTGAGATTAAGGAAAAGAAATAAAAAACCTGAACTGTTTTTACAATGATTTTAAATTTAAATTCAGTGTCAATTTAGTTTTGCAACACAATCACAGATTAGCAAACTACAGTTTTACGAAAGGATCAAGTTGCCCATTGCCCTTTGGTATGGTTTTGAGGTTTTTCATAGTGTGAAAACTAAGCATTTTGTTTACATGCATTAATGGAATTTCTCAGAATTTACAGTGTGCAGCAAGGCCATTTCTTCCATGACAATGGGATATTTATTTGACTTCTAGGTCACTCTTAGTTTGCTGAAATTTAGGCATTTAGTAGGGCACAATGTCTTGACAGACTGGTGAAGAAGCAGTGTCAGGTTAAGGCTTCAGACTGAGTGCCCTGGGGGTCATAATTATATCTGAATTGTCTCATTACTCATTGTTAACATTATTCGTTCTTTGCTGTATTATCCATTTAGCATGTGTCAGTAATGACTGTTTGGTCTGATAGATGCCATTTCCTACTGATGTTTTCATAACAGCAAATATAAAACCTGCCAGTGGAAGTCAGGTTACCTGTGTATGGCCAGGTGACCTGCTGTATATGGAGATCTACAAATGAAACTGCTCTCAGTTCATGCCACTGCTACCACATACATCAGTGGATGTTGAAACAGCAAGATAAATACAATAAAAAGCAAACCTAAAATATAAGCAAGGGTGTACCCCTTGATCCTTCATAGTATTGAAGCTTTGTTAAGCTGAGACCAGAAGACATAAAATGGTGTCTTCTACATCCTATTCCTCATTGGTCATTACACAGCTTGCCGTAGACAGTTCTTGACTGTTAGTCTTGTCTGTATACCAGAGTGAGACTGGAAGGAGTGTTCAGTGAGAAAACCCTTGTCTACACTGAGTCTTACAGAAAAATAAGTAATTCAACCAGCAGCAGGGCTAAAAGGGTTTTAGTTTCTTATACATTTTTCTCTCGTGGATGCAGGGAAGAGAGAGCAGAAACCCTGCAAATTTTTGGAGGTCTAGTATTTGGTGTGCTGCTATCCCTTAGTTAGTACTTTCCTTTTCATGGCACCTCTTTCTCAGGAGATACACCAGTCATTTGATTTTGCAAACCTCTTCAACCTTCTGACATATTTGCTTGAGACTGATAAAAAGGGAAAAAGTTACTGGGAAGGATGATGACCATAGGATACTTATACAATGGCCCTCCTTCTGGCAAACACTTCTGGTTGCATGAAGGATATGATCTCACCATTCTCATACTATTAGGAAATCAGGCTAAAAATACCACGCTTTTCCACAGAAATGGCAAGCTTTCCCCAGGACACAGCTGTCACTGGGATGAAAAGGGAGAAGAACAAAGAGGACATGGTGGGAAGACAGCATGAAACTTCCCCTGGGCTTGTTTACACCAGCACAATGTGCCCTCCATTTGGACTGGCATAACAGATGTTCCCTAAAAGAAATGAGCTTCAAGAAAGGGATGGAGATTTGTAATGGGAGCAATGCATTTGGGGACTAAGCATGAGCGTGGCACTGTGTCATGCTCTGTATCTGGCTCATGCCTGAGATAAACCCAGGTGTTTTTCACTCAGCTTGCAGCTGTACCACCCATCTAGCTGGTGTGAGAGATCGTTCAGTGCTCAACAGAGCAAAAAGGCTGATGTGGTTGTGTGCCATACACATTTTTGTCTCTGGCTTACTGGAATAAGGACATCACACTCCTACCATACACCCTAGGGTGAACTGGTGCTACTCTTCTGTGAGACAGTGGAAACAAGCCACCATCACTACTGTACTCAGCATACTGCTAACATTGTGTGGCAGCAAGGCAAGAAAGGAGAAACTACAACCAGCAGTAGACTCTGCCTTACCTTTCTTTGATAGTGAGAAGAAAATGAGCAGGTAGGGATTGCACATCTTTCACAGGACACAGATGAGCTTCCTAGAAAGTGCCTGTGTTTGGTACAGCGGAGATTACAAAAAAATCCTGGAGAGCACCCTCTCTTAGTGATGGCAATTTGCACAAAGCTGAATAATATCTCAGAGCAGAAAAATTTATTCACAGAAAAAATACCTGCTTTTGCGGGTGAGTCACAGACAACTAAACTTAAGAGACAGAATTAATCTGCTGCAAGGTAAACCAAAGCTCAGAGCCACATGAATTATGAAAGGGTTGAATTGTCATGAGGGTCTTATCAAGCAATGAATAACTGCTTAATAATGAAGGCAAGAAATATAAGCACCAGAAAGTTACCCAGGAAATCTTTCTAGGAAATTGTCTGCTGTTTTTCTTCCCCATCAGAGGTAGCAAATACCTGTTTGTAAATATTTATGTGAAGTGTGACACCTAATTAATTTGATTAAATCCATCCCTATTGCACATATGAAAGGAAACTCAGATAAAATTATGGTTACAGCTCTTGTAAAAGTTGAAAAATCAGATATCATGACTATCCTTCCAGCCACAAAGGTATTGCTGCTCTGCTTGGGGGAAACTATGAGCACTGAATGACATTTTGCTCAGAGTACAAAGCTTTACATGACAAAAAGGCAGCCTGTGGTGATAATGAGTTAATAGCACTTGATGAAGACAGAAATAATGCAACCAACATGTAATAGTGACCCAAAGCTGCGTAGCAAGTCCCACTGTGTCTGTCTTTTGTCTTGAAGAGAGCACATCCTTGGGCTCCTGATGTACTTTTTATGAAGCTAAATTCTTGGTTTCAGCTTCTAAGACCGTACATTAGCCGTTGTGTTTCCATGCCTCTGATTTCCTTCCCCTTTCCACTGTGTTGTATCAGCACTCAGCCTCACAACTCTTTAATTACATCCTCTCACAATCACCTTATGCTGTTATACTTTTTCAAAATTATTTTGTCTTGTCCTTCCTACAGATATATCAGCACCAAAACACATTTAAACCACCATGGCAGATGCACATAGACACTAAGGTCA
This sequence comes from Myiotriccus ornatus, assembly GCA_036023395.1. Classification (NCBI taxonomy): domain Eukaryota; kingdom Metazoa; phylum Chordata; class Aves; order Passeriformes; family Tyrannidae; genus Myiotriccus; species Myiotriccus ornatus. The sequence continues at coordinate 52,871,220 of JAYRBT010000177.1, read as the reverse complement.
CAACTTTTCTTTTTGTGCTCTTTTTTTTTCTTTTTTTTTTTTTTTTTTACTTTTTCTTTATTCTCTTGGTGTCTGATCTCTCTACTACTCTGCAGATGGCTGTCTGGGTTTTGGGAAATGTAAAGGGTGCAGAGAACCACAGCTCTTGCTATAAAGGTTTTGGAAGTTTAATGGAAAAAAATGGGCTGAACCCACAAAGGTGTAATGGAGATCCCCTGTCCCTCTACCACTGCGGTACTCACATCACCCAATATCTAACTTCTAAGTGTCCGGGTTAGGAGGCTTCTTTCACTCCTGAAATCACCAGAGAGACAAAAATGTCTTTACCAACAGTGGTTCAGGACACATCCTGTTTTGAATTCCTCTTAAGGAATCTTTTTTTTCCATTTGGTCTACATATGGAGGGCAGGTTGGGGGGTTCAGCCTCCTAGTGCAGACCTGAACAATATATGCTTCAGGTCAGCTGATGCCAACCATCCTAATAATTTTGAGAGCTTATGGAGCCAGTTTGCTTTGTAGCAGCAGAGTTGGCAGGTCACACAGAGGAAGGCGTGTTCATCCCACCAACCACTAAGCTCTTAAGGCCACTCTTCTGTTATTCAGTGTTGCAGTTCTTCCAGGTGTAACTGGCACCACATGCCCCTCTAAATCATAAATACTCTAAGTACAGGAATACTCTGATTTTGAATGCTGTGTAAGGTACAAATTACACAATAAAATCTATCACTGATAATAATAGTAACAGTAGCATACTGCTCACACTGTATCCTAGGATAGTAGATAGTGTGGATATAAAAAAAATGGAAGATCCATTTTCCTCTTGATAAGAACACTTAATTGAAAATTAAGAAAATATTTCCCAGAGTGTGAAAAATCAAAGTGCAATAGTAACTCTTTGTAATGTGTTGGATGTCTTTGTGGATATAAAAAGTGTTGTGTAAACTGAGAATTTACTATAAAGCAATGGGTCAGAAACAAAAATGGAACAAAATTGCTGAAAATCAGAGAAAGTAGTAAAATTTTTAATTCCTTGGTGCTTTGATCTAACTTAAACCTGCTCTAATACTTGTGTATCCACATCACCTGAGCCATATGGCAGGATTTGAAAAGTGGGAGGTAATAAAATAATAATAATGCTTTCATCATCATGCTTGACTGAAAGCTGGAAGTAGACTGAAATCTTTTTATTTTTAATTGCCTTTTGATATTTAATTTTGATTATTTGATCAAAAGATTCTGGGTTGACTCTAATAGTGCCATAACTTGGCTTTAAAAATTCTTTGTAGTGATGAGAGTACTAAAGGAAAATATCACAGATAAGAGTGAATTCAATATAAGAAGCTAGCTTTAGTACAGAGGTAGGAATGATTACTACAGAACAAATTTATAGATGAATTTACTGTGCTTGAGCTTGATTGCTTTGCTGATGGTCACTTGAAACGTCTTCATTGCAAAAGTTAGGTTGGACAACTGTTTCTGGTTGGGCTTTTTTTCACTGTCATCACACCTCTCAGTCTCAGGGAAAGAATTATTTTTTTTTTTACTGAACTGAATGCAGCAGACTGCATGTAAATGTAAAATTGATGTGTCTGGAAAAGCATTTTTTTTTTTTTTACTGAGTTGAATTCACCTGCAGGAGTAATGGAACTAAAAGATATATTTAGTGTTAAGAAATAAATAAAGGGAGATAAAAAACCAGAAGTATTTCTGTGAAGCACATCCACCTACAGCTGGTCAGTGTTTTGCGATGGCTGCTTCCTCTTTGGAAAGTTCTGCTTTCAGTTTGGTTTCCCTGGGAACAATATGCAAGAAATAGTCTCTGTTGTGCTGTCTAGAGGCTTGACTTATTCATCAAAATACCCATAATATTCCCTTGAGACACAAACACATTCATGTCCAGAGATAGCTGATATCCATTGGCCTAGCTCATAGAAAGGCTTATTATAGAAAGGCTGATCATGTTGCTCCACCACTCAGTTTTGTTTTTCTACTTGGTTTGTAATACAAAGTTGTAACAGAGGGGTCCCAAAATTCTGTTTTCAAGATTAACCACTTCAGGAAGTGGGTGTTTTCCTCCCCAAACCAGAAGACACTAAAAAACAAAACAAAACAAAACAAACACTGTTTATTTTAGCTTCTCTTGCCAAATGAAAAAAATCAACAACCCCAGAAAATCATTGCCGATAGACTAAACTTTTCTGTTCTAGCTTGAGTAAATATTTTTGATATAAAAATAAACAGAGAATTAATTGCCTGACATTGAAACCTTGTTAAAGTACCTACAGAGAGTGTCACTTCTAAGGAATTAGAGAAAACTATTCAATTAAAAAAATACAATAATTTCTGATGCCATTTCTCTTTTGAGCAACCTTATAGTCTTACATCCTTATAAGTATCCTTATATCCTTTTATATATATTCTATATAATCTTTATATCATTATAAAGTCTGACTATTCAAGTTCATCAGGTTGATGTAACACCACTGATTCCCAGCCCTCATTTGCACTGGTGCACAATAGGCTCTAACCAGGCTATGCTACAAGCAAAGTGAGCTTCGATTGTGTCCATGAACTTACCAGAGTTCAAAGTTCTCCAAGCAGATGTGCCAGCAGAATCACTGACATGATGCACGGTGCTCATGCTCGCTAAATCTGTCACCAAAATGGCAACTCACTTGGAACAAGAGTGTTAATTTTTGTGTGAAAGAGACGTCTGAACCGAAATGGCAAAAGCTAACACTTCTAGCTACTGAGCATCCTGAGGCCTACTGAAGTCCCTAGAAGTTCTGAGTGATAAATACTTTTTGCAAGGCACTGAAGGAAGATTATTGCAAAACCTATTGAAGTATAGACTATCACTGATTCCAGGAGGCATTAGATCAAGCCCAGTGTGAATGAGTATCAGAGCATGTCTACATAGTCTTTTGCAGGCAGAATACAAGTTTCTCTGTCCAAGACTTGAGCCAGCTGGAGGTATGACAGCCTTGAACTAGAAGCCATGTTACTGCATTTACAGTGTTGAGCCCAAGCTAAAGCCCCTGCTGAAAGACAGAAAATATCAATTTGTGCTCAGCAGTGTGCTCTGTCCAAGGATGCGTAGAGTGAATGCACATATGCTCAGAGCTCAAACAGAATGATTTCATGCTTGCCTGCAAAAGACCACGTAGAAAAATGTCCTGAAAGGGGAAGAGCATCTAAACTCTGATGTGAACACTAAAATATTCACTCTCTTGGACTCAGGGAAACTGAGGAAAACAGACAGAAGGGCTCTTTTCTAACAGCATTCTTCCTAGCTTGTTTCTTAGATGGAAAGAAAAGAGATAGCTAGAGAGGTCTGCAGATGAAAAAAAAATAAAAAGAAATTAATTGAAATAAATTCCAAAGCCACAAAATGATCAACTTTCACTGCCATGAGCTCTGCAAGCCCCCAAACAATACTTTAAAGTGTTTAATTTTTTTCACATCAATTTTAATTAAGCTCTCATTAGGCTCTTGTGCCCCTAGAATTTGGCGCACAAAAGAAGCTGGCTTGCCCAGTGAGTTTCCCAAGCTTGCAAGGCTCTATTTCTAAGGAGATTTATCGCATTTTTTTCCTCCTCTTGAAAGAACCTTACATGAACCAATTCAAATGAAAACCACATGGACTAAAAAGACTTCATCATGCCAGATACCTTTTTATATCCAAAGCAGTGAACTTGTAGTCAGTTTGTCCTTTCATGTGTTGTTTTTTCTGGCTTTGCGACCTAAGAATGATTTTTTACTACGTGCAGTAGTAAAACAACATATTATGCAATTCTATTTTTCAGGGAGAACACTATGTAATTCATAGCCTTTGCAATGCCACATTTTCTGTTCAACAAATACAAAAAGTGACTTCTCTTTCTCTTGTGGGCAGACATCTAGAAATTTGTGTTCAACAAATGGTATTCCAACCTACCATTTCTGGAGTTTTGGAGTTTTAACTGTTTCAAAAGTGACTGCATAATATAGCTCTAGCCACCCTCCAAACTGTATTTTTATCCCTGTCATTCAAGAACCTGGCACATAAGAGGATTATTGTCTTTTATCCTGAGGCTTCCAGTAAAAGAATACAGGTGAAGACACAACATACCATGACTAGCTTGCAACCCAACAGATCGATAAAATAGGAAGATCTTGCCATAAAATCACATGATGGATTAGCAGCTGTGTTAAAATAACTTGCTGGAAATGTACTCACTGGGATGATTTTGAAGATTATGCCGTCTTCCAAAGAAAGCTTTCAGAACTCTTTCCTGTTTCTTAAAGCCAATCTCCAAAGGAGTTAGTTCAATTTTAAGTACACTTTTAAATGGATGCTTTTGTTTTTTAGCTTGAAACAGAAGACTATCCCTCTATCTAACCTTTCTATGGATTTATGTGGTGCCTCACACCTCTTCTGCAAGCAAGGGTCATTCACTTGCTAGATGTGTGTTCATATGATGGACGGTTAGTTATTGATTTTTCCAAATCAAGGCTCACAGCTAGGAATTATCTCTAATGTGTAACTGGGAAAAATTTCCCAAAGAATTCACTCACCTAGTAGTTAGAAATATGTTAGAACTTTGAAAAGTGCTGACAAGGAAAATATGATTACACTTAAGTATGTCTTCTTCTCATGCTCTACAGTGCTGCTAAGAAAAGACAAAATACAGGTGAGACTCATCCAAGTCAAGAAAATGCATTTGCAAGCCTTCTAGACAAGTTCATGGGAGAATAATGCATTGATGGCTATACAACAATGCTGCATCAGGATCAGGAATGTTCTGAGTTGCAGCTTGCTGGAGGCTGGGCTAGTGTTCTCAATAGTATTGCTGTGTGCTTGTCTTCCTGTTATAGTCTGCTTTACATGTCTAATTTTAAGTGTTATGACTCTTTTATTTAAGGAGTGGGTGACTTTCAAAGGGAGGATCAAGACCCTAGAAATAGCTGGTATAGCCCTAATCAGAAAAAGTCCAGAACTTCTGCAGCCTGCTCAGGATTGAGAGGTAAGGAACAGTGGTGTTTGAGGTGTTCACAGGAGATGCGCCCATGCCTTGCCCTGGAAAGAAAAATATTACAGCAGTCCTTCCCTCCAGCTCTGCATCTGAATACCCCTATTATCACAGCTGACCCCCAGTTCATCCCAGCTGGCAGCTAGAAAAAGCATCAGTGGCAAAAAAGATGGTTTATAAAGCATTCGAAGAAGAGGCCACCCATGAGACACTGTCACCCTCAGACACCAGGCCAGCACTCCAGACACAGCTGACCTAGGCTGTGAGAAGGCCGCGACTGTCAGAGTTGAGGTTTTTCCAGATCCTCTACGGAGGGATGATCTATGATCTCCTTATATGTGTCTGCTGTAACTATAATATCTTCCTCAAATGTGGTTGGGGATATCCTGATGGTGTTAAAAACCATGAAAAGGACCAGCCAGTAACAGGCTATTTTGTGAGAAACAGAAGTATCACAATTCTTGTAACTTATTGGCCATTTATGGACAACAGAAAGGCTGCAGGACAGGCTATGCCTTTTTCCTTTAAGTGGTCATGCAAACTTAATATTTCTTTAGCCCCAGAGGTGTTGTTATAATAAACACACTCTAGACTGAATCTATGGATCTTGTAGCATTTTGCATCCTAAAATCAGGTACATAACGAAGCTATCAAGCTAGTGGGACAGGGACGTGCACAGGCACAAGTAGGAGGGAGTGCTAAGGACACTACCCCTAGTGGCACAAAATAAATCCCTGATCTGTCTTTTTTCTGCTCCTTTACTTCAATAATGCTCTTGTGAAAACTAAGACGATAAAGCATAAGAGGAGATATTACAAGAGATGGAAAAGATGCACTTCACTTTGTGTTTTCCATAGTTCTTGTTACTGGGAAGGACAAATCTGGCTGGCCAGAGTGTTAGAAAGTTTATGGTGGGATTGAGCAATCTTCTCAGAAGATTAAGGGGTCTTTCTCCTCCCATGTAGCCCCTCTATTCAAGAAATCATATTCTTTTAGCTCTTTTCCCTGATTCTTCCAGTTCAGGTGGGATTCATAACTTCTCTTGAAAGAAGACCTTTCTTTCAGAGGGTTCTCTCACATTTGTTCTCCTTGAAGAATATTGCTTTTGACTTGAGTTTTCAGCTGGAGCTTTGTCATCTCCCCCATGAGTATCCAGCCCCATTAGACACCAGTGGCACTTAGTAATGAGGGAAGTGTACTGGCTATGTAGTCCAAATGAAGTGAATGACTTAAGATATGTCACATTAAATGCTATAAGAGAAAGCTGGTGTAATAGTATTCTATACCATGCTTACACAAGATAGAATGGCTCCTGGCATTATATGAGATTTCAGTTAGTTGCTGCATTTGAAACAATTTGTTAAGTGAAAATGTTCAAGACCTTATCACTCATCCTTTGTATTGCAGGTATCTCTACTAAACTAGAACAGAGTGGAAACCAGCTGAGTTGAGTTGGCTTTTCAGTGTTCAACCATGCCAGGACAAGCAGAGTAGGAAATGACAGGAAAGGAATAGAGGGATTAGTACCTCTTTACCTCCTTTCAGTGCTGTTGCACTTCTTGATATTGAAAGACACACATTCTTGCTTTAAATATGTGTATTATATCTTCCCCGTTGTAATGCTTGCATGCTGGTGATTTTGGAAGTACAGGCAAGCTCGGAGGATCTTTTGAAGCAGGTTATTTACTCAGTGATATTTCCATGTCTTTGTGTTGCAAAGATCTCCATCCTGTTTCGGATGTTTTGGGAAAATAATTTGACTAAAAAAACCAAAATTATTTCTAATTGACCTCTGTATCTTCCGTCCACTGTTTGTAACTGGTCCAGTATTTTGCCCAGATGCATAGTACTGTTCCTTTTCCCTGACTAGCTGAGCATAATTTCTTGGATCAGTCTGATGCTCTGAAGTCTCTGTGTTAATTTCAGATTATCCTTCTGGAAATATTTAGCAATATTTGATTAAAATTTATTCTGAATATCCCTTTTCTCAAGACAGACTATAAGAATACTTTATGGGTGAACCTGTGTGAAAACAGACTGAATAATTTAATTTGGCAAAACAAAGATTTTTGTGGAAAGTTTGTTGCCTAGCTCTACTTCAATATAATGTATGTACTATGTTGCTGTAAGGTGCTCAGTAAGTCTTAACTTTACAAGTTTAACACTATGTTGTTGGCTAAACACATTTTTTTCTAATTTTTGTTGGGTTTCTTTGGATTAAGCACAAAATTTATAATTTTATCCATCACTTGAAAGGACTGGTCTGTCTCTTTCTGTAATCTTTTGTTAGAGGATAAGTGGAAAAATAATGTAGATGGGAGAAGTACATTAGAGATACTATGTGACTCAGACAATTCAGGATTTCTTCCTTCAGAACCTATTTCATGTTTGCCAAGGAATTCACTACCATCTTACAGTATCTCTTACTATCAGTTTGAAACTGTTCCAAGACATCTCCCAGGCAGCATTAGACAGAGATGGTAGAGATGCTCTGCTCACTGGCAGCATTAGGAAACAATGTTCTTTGGCAGAGACATCATCTTCCAGTATAAACCTGTGGCCTAGGATAGACATTTGCCAGAGTAATGAGGCTTTCCCACCATCTGGGAAAGCTTGTTACTCTGACATTCTTGGTACAGCTGGATTTTAAGCTGGTCCCAGCTTCACTGAAGGGTTTGTCTGTGGGTGACTGGGCTCAGCAGATCACCTCACCAGTGCCGCCCCAACCTAAAATATGCAGACAGTTTTTATAGCTGTTGTCCAATGGCCACACCAAGACAGTGACAGGAGTAATTCCAGACTGGGAAATTTCAGGGGCTGCCATGTAAAGGAGATGGTAATTCTTTTCCACCAACAGATAAAGAAAACCTTGCAGATGAAACAGATATTTTTTGTTTGCCCAATATACCCTGCACAAACTAAGTTCATTCTGAACCGTCTGACCCCTTAAGGTGTCTAGAGGGAATAATCTCATTGTGCAAATTCCTTGTTCAAGCTTTGCAGTTAAAATTCGTGTGTGAAATAAAAGTACATCTGTGTTTAATTTTACAAGTTTGCCATACACCATAACCTCAGAAGAACCCCTCAAGATCATGCAAATTAAAAGCAAGTATTCAGATGATTTGCATACATGTTTTTCTGGGTTAGACATTACATCGGAATGCATTGGCGGTGAGTGGCTGTGACTAATGTAACAGAGCCTTACATTTAATGCACTGCATTATACGGTTTTATGCACAGTAATGTAATAATTAGTTTGTCAAGATATCACTCTCAGTTCAAATTTAAATAGTGTTGCTCTCTGCTGGTTAGTCTTGTGAACTACATATTTGTTAATATGAAAGCTTCCCATTAAATTGTTTTCAGAGACAGGATTTCAGGTCCCATTCCACCAGTTGCTATCCAAGCAGAGTGATTTTGCGAGAATCAAGGAAGTACATACAACAACAAATCACTTTTATCACATTTGCTCTTTTCTCTGGCAGATATTATTAAAAAACAGTCTTAGCTCTTATTCTACAGAATTGCTGTGTGGCTTCTCATTAACCCATCTTGTATTTTCAGATTTGATCATTTTCTATTTTCTCTTCCTCCTGTATTTCCCACTTCCTGAATAAATATTCTGAAGAGCAATATTGATGGATGCTTCTGTTAATCTTACAAGAAAGTAGCAGACAAAACTGCATTTTTTGGAGAAAAGGAACTAGTCATCACATTAGGCGTGTTCTGATTTTACTATTTGAGATAAACTTTTAGAATTACTTTTTCACTTGTTTCTCTACCAAAACCTGACGAGATCTAGAATACTCAAGTACAGAGCCTAAGTATTCAACATGTTTGCAGATACAATCCTATACACTGGGTGAGCTGCAAAGCTTAGGCAAACATCTCATCTTTTAGTGGCAAAGAGGGATTTTGGTTTGCACTTGGGCATCTAAGTTAACTTTAATCATTGCTGACCAAATTCTTGACAACTTGCTTTTCCTATGGACAGGTGAGAAGGAGCCTGGAGAGAAGATGGTGTAATGACACCATGCCAAGCATTCTGTAGTACAATGCAAAGAGTGATTACTTTTCCTCTGACCCTCTACAAAACTGCTGCACAAGATAACAAGAAACAAAAATTGAATTTTGTCAAGAATTGCTCAAATTATTCAAACATATCATAATGTTTAATTTGGTAGTCTTGTAAGTTTTGCTGATTCCACGCTGAGAGGTATCAGCTTTAAGTTATTTACGTCCTACTTAGCTAGGATATATATCATAGCTCACTTTATGTATCATTCCTTGACTGTATGAAATGAATAAGTGACAGTTATCATAGAAGTTAACTGATCATAGATAAAGA